>JARYZH020000289.1:0-410255 GCA_030021035.2 Notholithocarpus densiflorus | reverse complement strand
ATTTGATTGATACCCAAACACATTATTCCCTTAACCAAACTGAAACGACCATCGTATGAAATTGACTCATTTTTTGTTTTTAAACAATTCTCTCTTAGTCGAGAGCTCTCTACCCTCTCTCAACTCTCATTCATTCTCCTAATTGAATAAGTGATATTAGGTATAATATAGATTTTACTACATAAGTCTTATAAATTGATGTGTCATCAATTACAAAAATTAATATAAACACTAATTTATTATTTGTTGAAATAACATTAATTACAACATCAATTTGTAAACTTTTTGTTAAAAATTTTTCTAGTAGTTTTTGCATTTTTCTAATTGCATATTAGCGCGTTGATAGTTTGTTAGTGCCAAATGGCCAGTAATTTGCATTTTCATTAAAAAAAAATTATTCATATTCCACCCCCCAATCAAAATCCTAGTTTCGTCCCGATGCTTGTGTACAATTATTTTTAGATATAATTGTAATAAATAACATAAACTAAGCTATATCAGACTTATTTTACATGATTTATTTTTGTTAGGTTCTAAGGAATTAGGAACTAATGTATTAGAACTTCAATATGTAATGTTGGCAAACTATGATCAAAATGTTTAGTCTAGATTTAGGCTGCTCAAAGTGTGTTTATGTGTAAAGTTGGAATCGAGTGTACTGCAGGATTTATTGTGTAAATCTACAAGGCTCGATCAATTGAAAATTAGACTCGATCGATCGAATCTCGTGCAGATTGTTTTTTCTGCAGAATTTCCAACTCAGCCAAAACCCATATGACGTGTAGGGTTTTATGTTTTGCCTTAAGTATAAAAGGAAAAACCCTAGCCACGTTTTACTGTTGTTGTTTATGTTGTGTGTGTAAATCTCTTGTGAGATCTAGAGGTGTTTGCCTTCATACATACTTAGGGTTATCAAGAATCAAGATTGATGTCAAGAGCTTGATGATCGTTTCAGTTGCTGCATAAAGAGTTTAAAGAAAAACACAAGTGGGAGTACTTGTGGTTACTGTGAATCTAAGAAAGAAGTAGTCCGTGGACTCGGAGCTGTCACTAAGTCGTGGTAGTAAGTCTTCTACTCGAGGTAGCAATAGGATGTTAGTGGTCTAAGTCGCTATTGTAAAACTTCAATTCTTTCATAGTGGATCTATTTTACCTTGAGGATAGCTAGGTTAAATCCTCCCCAGGTTTTTTACCTGTTTGATTTTCTTGAGTTATCATATCGTTGTGTTGTTTATTTTCCGCACTATTGTTTCAATGATATGATTTACATGTGTTAACCTAGATCTGCATAATTTACCTAAGTTAATCACTTGGCTAAATAACTAGGTTAATCTTGTTTGTATTTAAGGGGTCTAAAAACGTACAATTTTGCTTAAAAAATTGAACCAAACCAAAAGACAATTGTACAAGAAAGAAGTTGTATATAAACAAATAAATTAAATAAAAAATTAAACAGGCTCATAGTATTTTATTCTGATGATGAATTTTATAATATATTATGTGGTCATAGATGTAATGTTTTTAAAATACTGATTGATCCATCAGTTTCTTTCTTTAGAGCATTAGCATCCGAGATGCTAAAAAAGTTATATTTTACAACCTAAAAACCTACTTTATCTATTTTTCCATCTCATTTTACAACTCACCCAACATCTCAGTTTCTATTTTTACATTCAACTTATTAAAATCATATAAATTACTCTATCAAATAATAATATAATATACACAAAGCTAGCAATCACCACCACCACCAACAACCCCACCAACCACCTACCAGTTACCACTAAAACTCAACCCAACAACCAAAAGCCCGCCATCACCACCACCACCAAATCACAACAACCCATAAATCACCAGCCACCACCACCAACACAACGTTGTTGCACCACAAACCCAAGAATATCAACAAAATTTCCACACCCACCGAACCACAACCAACCATTGAGATCCATACCCACCGCCGAATCACCAACCACCACCGTCTCTCTCTCCCCTCTCTTGCTCCATCAAACCCACATAGCCAAACCCACCATCCATTGCCGCGGCACAACACCATAGAAACCACCAGCTAAACCAACCCAATAACCACCGAAGCCCACCATCGAAGCCAACCTAGCCACCATCGAATCCAACCCAGCCACAACTAACTCAATTGATTCACTCACAACTGATAGGCCAAAAACAAATTGACTCATTGTGATAAATTAATTGATTAATTAGCTAAGTTTATTAATTAATAAAATTAACATGCAAATCGCGTGGTAGCACAAACAAATCACCAAATAACTAAATATGCAGCGAAAAATAAATGACACGGTGATTTGTTTACGAATGGGAAAAACCTAACGGCAAAAACCCCACTGGGTGATTTTCAAGTCACCACTCCCGAAATTCCACTATTATCAAAACAAGCGGTTACAAGTAAAAGAATCCCAGTACTTTATACCAACCTACAGTTGAACCCTTACCCCAATACCTAATTAGACTTATTCTGTAGTGACAATTTCCCCTTTCGATGCACGGCTCCCAAGTACGTGACTAACCAATGTGCGGATCCCAGTACGCAACTTTAATCACCAACTAAAGAAGATTTTTGGCTGTAAAGTTCTTCAGTTTATCCCAACGATGAAGATCAAGAAGATGCTTGGTCACAAAACCCTACAGTGCACATACACAGCAACTTCTTCACAAGAATGATGAATTAGGGCAAAACTTTGTCTCCGGTTATAAATTGCTTAAACAAACTTTGCTCAACACTTGTGCAACTTGTGTACCATTTGACGGCCCTTAAAATAATCCTTTTATATGTCTAGGGTTAGAAGAAAAGAAATCCCAAACACATAATCCCGGATTAGAGTCAAAACAGAACTAGAATTCTGTTTTTCATAAAGCTCGACAGATACCTGTCTGTCGAGGTGCTGTCGAGCAGCTGTAGAGCCACAGGGCTGGAACAGCTTCTTAAGCTCGATGGATAGCTAGCTATCAAGATTTAATGAACAGTACTTCTTCAGCTTGAATCTTGGTCAGACTTGCATGTCTTCAACACTTGATCTTGAAACACAGTTTCTTGAAGTATTAAACACATCCTAGATCTACCTAAATACAAGTAAAGTACGTTTTGTCAAAGGATAAGCCAATTACATAAAATAGTGACATATGTTTCTAACAAGTGAATCACATATGTCCTAACAATCTCCCCCTTTGGCAATCCGTGACAAAACCACAACAAACAAATGAATATATGAGAGAAGTCATAAATCACTCAACTCATATTCACTTGATGAATACAATAAAATCTATCCTAACACAAACTCTTGAAAAACTTTGCAAGAAGAGAGTTTATGGCAAGTAGACTTTGACAACCTGTATTTCTGAAACACTTTAAACAAAACTCATCAAGGCATCTTTGTGTGAAATAGAAATAATAGATTGCATACACGAATAAGAAGCATGTGCATAAAGCGAGAAAAGAAACAACACATGTAAGAGTAGGTGAAAGAAACATACATCAACATATATAAAGAAGATAAGTACAATGTATGTCAATAATGGTCACAAAACCCATGTACAAGAACACATGTATCTAAAATAGAGAAGAGAAAAAGATACAAGTAATCCTCACTACATCCCTAAAAAGAAAATCAATACTCCCCTTAACAAAATGTCCTATACTAACTCTCCTCCTAAGAATGACTACTCTCATATCCAAAACTAAAAACTACTCCCCCTTTTTGTCACGAGTGACAAAGGGTAAGAGTGTCGAGTAGACATCTCATCGGTAGAGCTAGCATCTCCATCAGCATCATTAGAAGCATCATCGTCATCACCATCATTATCATCCTCATTCTCAGAATCAAAAGCTACTAGAGGAGGTGGTGGAGGAGAAGCCTCAGAAGCATAACCACCCATGGTCGCCCGTCGTCGTGCAAGACGACCAACACGAACATTCACCTGATACATCTCCGTAGAAAGTGTATCAAGGTGAGCATCCATGCGCTGCAGCTGCGCCATGATGTCTCCTAGAGTCACATCGCCCATAAAGGAGGAAGGAGCGGATGTGGATGGAGTAGAACGAGACAGAGCAAAATGGGAGGGAGGAGCTGTTGAATCCGACTGCCGAGACCGAAACTGCGCCTCTCTACGTTTAACGGTAGCGTAGTCTATGGCACACATGACAGAAAAATGATCGGAAGAGGGAAAAGGAATAGAAAAATGGCATAGAATTCGCGTGATAGCCGAAGGGAAGATGAGCTTATCACGGGTAGCCGTATCCCTATACACATCTAAGATAGAAAGAATAAAATGTGAAGGAAAATCTATAGTGAGGTGCTCTAACAAAAAAAGAAAAAATCGAGCATGAGACTCTGTAATAGAGTTATAGTGAGAAAGTGGGTGCAAAACAAAAGTCATCACCATGTTCACGAATCTAGGACCTTTAGCGAAGGCCTTACATGGTGTGAACTGACAATCACCCCAATCTACGAGACGCTCATAAAAAGCAGAAATCATCTCGTCTTTGGACATAGTCCTCAGACGCTCACAACCAGGGTAGTCAGCGCTCTACCCTCGGAACATAAAGCACATCTGCAACAAGTTGCGATGTGACTACAATGCGTGTACCTCGAACGCGAGTAGAAAAGAGAGGTATTGAAAAATCAAAACCATGCATGGTGAAGTAAAACTCCTAAATCAGCACGGTCAGACAAGTGACCGGAACGTCACACAGTGACTCCCATCCCCGACTATGAATGACAGTGGGAAGGTCAGTGTCAGCGAAGTCCGCCAAAATGACTCGGCATTCCAAATGAACACCTCATCGAGAAAAGTTCTTTCGGGCATCCTCATCACGGAACCGAATATGAGAAGGAGTAGGATCAGAAGAAGACGATGCCCTAGAATGCAAAGGGTTCTGGGACGGAGCTGACTTACGCTTAGGTGTCATAGACACGACTAACGTAAACAGAAAGAGAGGGAGAGAAAGAGAGACGATCAGAAAAGTCCCAAAACAATTCAAATATAACAAGTATATTGAAAAGAGAGTATGTATGCATGGGGAATGCATGAACATGTAATATGCAAAAGAAATTGCATCATGGGCTCAGCTCAATCCAATTCTACCAGCACACAATCAATTTGCACACATCTAAATGCATAATAATATTGTTATTATGCTAATGTGATGCAATGCATGAGATTTTAAACTCATTTAAGTAAAAACCCATCCCAAAATTTCAACAATAACTCATCAATTTTGAAAAACCCCAAAACCTAGGTTTCAAAACATGAAATGCATGTAAACGAAGGAGATTAGAAGCTTACCAAGTGAAGGAAAACTTAAAAAAGCTTGAAAAAAAAAACTTGGGAAGAGGTTTTAAGTGAGAGAGATAGTGTTTAGGAGATGAGCAGGCGCGGACAGGTCGAGAGAGATCGAAGAAATGAGAACTGGATCGCAAAGAACCAATATATAGCTCCTCAGTAATTCTCGACAAATAGAGGTGTCGGGATGTGTCGAGCCATCTGTCGAGGAAGGTGTTAAGAAAACAAAACGTCGACAGATAAAGCTATCAAGGATCTGTCGAGGGACACATCAACAAAAGGCAAACAAAAGCTCGATCGATCCACCAGCTGTCGAGAAGCTATCGAGGGTCCAGGAGATTTCTCGTTCGATCCACCAACTGTTGAGGATCTGTCGAGATTGCGATAAGAAAAGACCCTAAGATCTCAATAGATAGCCAGGTGTCGAGGAGGTATCGAGGAAGTGTCAAGATTGCTTAAAACCCGTTTTTCAAGAAGGGAAAAACACAGATATGAATGAAATTAAGCATGCAACTCAACCAAAGATCTAATCAACATTTTAAGCTCTCAAAATCATTTCTCAACAAAAATTTTAAGCACAATGATCCCAAAAACACACACATACACACTAAACAAGTCTAACCAATTTTATATTTCAAAAACAAGTTAAGACAGTTTAGTGAGCATACATTAACACATGTAAAATCTTGTAATGGCCAAATCACATTGTACTTGCACATGTATCAAAAGTAGCAAAGAATATTGCATGTTGTATGTGAAAAACATCGCAAGATTGCATAAGTGTATACATGCTATGACGATTTGAGATATGAGAAAATCACTTTAACTCACACACAATCATAACTATTTGATGGGGACTATCACCTTTGAGGTACATCGTATAACTCCCACATCTCTTGGAATACATGCTTGCAATCATATTTAAAGCATTTTTGATCTTTTTGCTTTTTATTTTCTTTGCATATTTTTAGTTAAGCAAATCATGCATGGGCATATAAGAAAGAGAAAAGAAATACCCAATGATGGTAAGCATTTGACATTCCAATTTTGTTATGCCAAAGCACACAAATGTCATTGACACTGCACTTTTGCTATGCTGAAGCATACAGGTGTCATATTATGATTGGCGGGCAACAGTGGTGAGATGGTTATTTATGCCTTTCTCTTAAGATTTTTTAGTCCTTCCAATCAAAAAGAGTGATACGAGTGTTAAGTACAAGAGATAACTTAATCTTACTTATCACAAACAAGAGTCACAAAGCTCACTTACTTAGTTGTGCATAGAGATGTTCATCTAAGCTACAAGAGATACAAAGTTTAGAAAACTTTGTTTCAATGGCCATTCAAGGTACACAAGTACCAATGTACACAAAACACACACTGTTTTTGTATTTTTTTTATTTTTCAATTTTTTTTATTTTTATATGAAAAAAAAAATAACTGAAAAATAACCAAACAAAAACATGTTAAACAATGCAAAGTATAAAAATTAGACTGACTTAAAGTAATGCATTCTCAAAAACAAGAAGAAAGAAAGAGAAAAGTGATAGAATCACTTGAAGCCTTTTTCCTTCCACACCTTAGAAGAACCTTTCCTTTGATTAAACTCTTGAACCGGCGGTGAAGGGGAAGAATTGAAACCTTTCAAGTTCGAAAGGAACATGAGGGCTTTGAGAAGATCTCTAAGGGGAGCAAGAGAGGATTGAAGCTGATTCTGGCTTCCAAATGCTATCATGCCGTTGCTCTGTTGAGTGGCAAGCCACTTATAGCAATTTGGTCGAGTATGACCGGCAACTCCACAATGATGACAGAGATGCTGCTTCTTTTGTTTAGGCTTTTGAGAGTTAGACTTCTTAGCCCTAGGATTCTTAGCTTCCTTCTTATCTTGCTTAGGGGGTACTCCTACGATAGATTTACCTTTATCTAAGTTCTCACTAGCTAAATCAGTTTTAACATTATTGTTCTCAATTTCAACATTATTGCTAGGAGGAACAAAAACAGTAGTACTAGTAGAAGCAGTATTAGAGGAAGAGAAACCATACCCTAAACCTGTTCGATCAGAAGCAGATTTCTGAAGATTGAGCATCTCATCAAGCTTTGCACTTGAAGTCCTCTCTAATTGAGCTCTGACTTGAAACAGCTCCGCTTCAAGTTTCTTGGTCTTCTCAAACAAGAAATTGTTCTCAAACCTCAGTGCTCCAATAGTCTGATTAGCCACATCAAACTTTGTGGACAACTCTTCACGATCAAGTTTCACATCACTGAGCTTCTTGGTGGCCAGCCTATAAAGTTTCTCATACTTTTCAGAAACTTTGTACAATTTTTCATAAGCTGTATGGATATCATCTTAATCATCCATCTTTTCAAACTTAGACTCCACCAATTCCTCTTCTTCATCCACATCTTCAACAATCCCATCAGTAGGATTGACAGTGGCAGTGAAGGCATTCAAGATTCCATCATCTTCATTGTCGGAATCATCCTCAGGCTCAGTGTCGCTCAAAGTAGCAGCAAGTGCCTTGCTCTTCCCAATACTCTTGAGATATGTAGGACATTCATGTTTCATGTGACTGAAGCCTTGACATCCAAAGCACTTAGGTCCTGCGGGAACAATGTACTGACCGCCATCCCTTGCATCCTTCTTTCCTTTGTCTTGACTTTTGAACTGAGAAGAACTTGATTGCCTACGGTCCTTGTCAAAGCCCTTTCCATTGGCATTCTTCATAAACTTCTTGAACTGCTCGGTGATGTAAGACTTCATCTTAGAATTTTCATCATCTGAAAACTCATTTGTCTCACTACTTTTGGCCTTCAGTGCCATGCTCTTGCCTTTACCCGTCTTGCCAATCCTAGTCAACCTTAGCTCGTAGGTCTACAGGTTACCAATCAGCTCAGTCAAAGGAATCTTGTCAATATCCTTTAATTCTTCTATCGCAGTGATCTTGGCATGGAATCTCTCAGGCAGAGATCTGAATACCTTTCTCACAATCTTGGGTTCAGGAATGGTTTCCTCAAGATTGAACGCAGAGTTCACTATGTCCTTCAGCTTGGCATAGAACTCATCAAACGACTCATCCTCCTCCATCTTAATCTCTTCGAAGCTTATAGTGAGCCTTTGTAGCTTCGAATCCTTGACAACCTTGGTTCCCTCATAGGTTGTCTAGAGGATAGTCCATGCCTCCTTAGCAGTTTCAGTAGAGGATATCTTCTTGAATTCTTCATTAGTGACTGCACTGAATAAAGCATTCAATGCCCTGCTGTTGAAGTTTGCCGTCTTAATCTTAGCTTCATCCCAATCGGTCGGCGCTTCCTTTGGCTTGGTCCAGCCTATCTCAATAGCTTGCCACACCTTCTCATCTAGAGACTGCAAGAAAGCTCTCATGCGTACTTTCCAGTATGCATAGTTAATGCCATCAAATAAAGGAGGTATGATTAACGACTGACCTCTATCCATGACAAACAAAGGTCAATGGATCAACACAGCAAATATTAAACCTAATTAGAGTGTACCCGCTTTGATACCACTTGATAGGCCAAAAACAAATTGACCCCTTGTGATAAATTAATTGATTAATTAGCCAAGTTTATTAATTAATCAAATTAACATGCAAAGCGTGTGATAGCACAAATAAATCACCAAATAACTAAATATACAGAGAAAAATAAATGACACGGTGATTTGTTTACGAATGGAAAAAACCTAACGGCAAAAACCCCACTAGGTGATTTTCAGGTCACCACCCCGAAATTCCACTATTATCAAAACAAGCGGTTACAAGTAAAGGAATCTCAGTACCTTATACCAACCTACAGTTGAATCCTTACCCCAATACCCAATTGGACTTGTTCTGCAGTGACAATTTCCCCTTTCGATGCACGACTCCCAAGTACGTGACTAACCAATGCACGGATCCCAGTACACAACTTCAATCACCAACTAGAGAAGATTGTTGGCTGCAAAGTTTTTCAGTTCATCCCAACGATGAAGATCAAGAAGATGCTTGGTCACAAAACCCTACGGTGCACATACACAGCAACTTCTTCACAAGAATGATGAACTAGGGCAAAGCTTTGTCTCCGATTACAAATTGTTTGAACAAACTTTGCTCAACACTTGTGCAACTTGTGTACCCTTTGACGGCCCTTAAAATAATCCTTTTATATGTCTAGGGTTAGAAGAAAAGAAAGCCCAAACACATAATCCCGGATTAGAGTCAAAACAGAACTGGAATTTTGTTTTTCACAAAGCTCAACAGATACCTGTCTGTCGAGGTGTTGTCGAGCCACGGGGCTAGAACAGCTTCTTAAGCTCGATGGATAGCTAGCTGTCAAGATTTAATGAACAACTTCTTCTCACCTTAAATCTTAGTTGGACTCTATGTGTCTCTAACACTTGATCTTGAAATACGCTTCTTAAAGTATTAAACATCCTAGATATATCTAAATACAAGTAAAGTTTGTTTTATCAAACGTATAAGCCAATTATATAGAGAGGATTATGTCTCTAACAAGTGAATCACATATGAACTCCAATAAATAAACTAATTCACATGCGATTCAACCCAACCTAAATAGCACCAATTCAACCCATGGCCAATTTTTATGCATACCTACACCCCACGGCTACCATGCCCGTGAATCTAATGACCACCAAACCCAAGACCTGGTACCATTAACGATCAAAACCACGGCCACTCCACGAGCCACCACATCACCACCCCACCTCATGGCAAGTTACGACCACCCACCCCGCCCATACACTTTGAATCCTACCCATCCAAAGCCTCCACGACCAAGCCTCAAAAGCCACATTGAGAGATGAGTGAACCTTCACCAAGGGAAAGAAGAATAGAGGCGGGATGGTACAGAGGAAAAGAAAGAAATTTAAAAGTGAGAGGTAAGAGAGAGAGTGTGAGGATTAAAAACTAATTTTTTTTTCTTTTACAATCCCATGACAGTTGAAGGCACAGTAAATCATACCAAATGGATGTACTTTTTAGTTAACATGCCTGTATTTGAACAAGGAATTCTGAAAGATTTAGTTGCTAAAATAGTAATTGGGGAGGTTTACACTTGAATACTAGCCTTGTAGCATTCACAATGAGGTTGCTAAAATGACCAACAGTCATTTAAACCCAAACACTAAAACACACTCTACAAAGATTAAGCATTACTTTAACTAATTCTACATAATATTTGTTTATTACATAAATGGTCACAGAAATAGCAAATCTAATCAGAAAGGGAAGTTGCTGGCAATTTTTATTAATTTCTTTCTTTTCTTCCCACGTGTCTCTTTTCCTACTCTCCTCCACGTCTCACTTCTCCTTTCTCTCTAGTACACGTCAAAGGTCAACTTCCTGGATTTCAAATACTAATCAGACAGTCCGCAAGGTCATGAGGACGAGCCCACCGGGCACTCGCCGATGATGGTGCTCGTGATCGCGTTTGAGAGACAATGCAGATTGGTGAAGACCATGTCCAAAGCAAGGATGAACAAAAATTGACAAAGGTTTTGTTGCCATTAAGAAGTCTTTGCCGATTCCTGGTTATTATCTAAAAATCTCTTTTAATTTGAGTTCTCTGCCAATAAGGGCAGTGGTGGTAGTTGTTGATTTTGGATGCGGCTCTATGGGCTGGTGGCATTGGTGGTTGATTTGAATGGGCGGCGGGTTGGTGGTTGTAAGTGGTGGCTGATTTTAGGTGTTAAAGCAGGGATGTGGTGGCTGCAGGGGAAGGATTTTGATCAGCGGGTTTCACGGATTTGGTAATGCAAGTGACGCAGGTGGAAGAAGAAGGTTTATGGTGACCTGCTGTGCTGTGGTGCCTGGATTTCGGTGAGAGGTTAGTCACAAAGGATCAAGGCGCTGGTGGGTCAGGAATGCGAGGTAAGAGGAAGGCAAGTGGTCGGATCATGGGTTTTTTATAGCCGGTGGCTGGTGCTGTGCCGAAAGTGGAAGAGGGAAGGCTTGGCCGGGGTTGGATTTGTGTGGTACGCGCGGCGCAGCGTGCGTGTGTGTACGTGGTGTGTGTGTTTTTTTTTTTTTTTGGCCGTCGTGGTTCAGGGTCGTATCGATGGGGCAACAATAGGGGTTGGCTGTTGCCTTGCTGTGATGGTTTTTGTAGTGGTTATTTATTATTATTTTGATGAGCCGATGAGACATTTTAACGAAATGCTAAAAATATAAAACCTGCCGTATGATGTATTATAAAGTGAGTTACAAAACAAACAAAGGTATTTATTGCTAAAACTAAATTTTATAATTCTTACCGTGAGTGCCTAGCTTGAGATGCAGGAACAGGCATCCACACAAGCGGGACAGGATTTGCCATTCACCATCTCCATTCAGGGAACCCACCGCTTAAAATCGCAAGAAATTTTAACGTAATTAATTGATCGATTCAATTTTAAACAAGGTTTTAGTTTCTACGGGAAATAAATGATAGTCACTCTTGGCCCAACGGCGACTCACAATTTTCCATTTTACGATCACGACTTTTACGACTGGAATATTTATAATATGCTGTCAAACCATAGGATTTGATGTTTATTTATATACATTTTTCATTAGGCTATAGCAGGACATCTTCAGAGTTCAAATAGAACAAAATACCAATAGCTTTTTTCACAAAAAAATACCAATAATCTTTCCTATTATTATTTAAGAGGCACATTGCAACAATTACAACACGTCGTTAACCCCGCAAATAACCCTTTCCTAGAATTTCAAGATTCTGCGACGTGAGGCCATTTCACTACAAGTCCTTTTGACATTCAGTGGAGGTATTATTAAATCTTAATTTTTGAATGCCTCTATGCTGAATTGAGTCCAATTGGTCCTTAGTATATTGGTCTTCACACCTAAATGCTTTAATAAATGTAAGTGATGGGAAGGTGAGCATATTCATTGCTCCAAAGCCAAACCTACTATTTAATGATACAAGTTTTTGGGGTAGATTACCATTTAATTCAAACGATATCCATGTAGCATAAACTATATTATAAATAATGATCTAAGATGAATAAAGGATCAAAATCACTAACATATTAAAACTAGTTTTTCAGTTTCACATCATCTCATTTAATGATACAATATCTCATGCAATGAATATATACATGTCTGGGAGTATAATATACATAGAGAATTTATATGCAAATGTGATTTCCTTCAAACCAGTGTATAGGAACTTTCCAATCCCATTATATTAATTTATTACTATTATTTCTTAAGACAAAAAGGGAAAAGAAAGAAAAGAACTGTTATGACTATATGACATATAAATAAAAATAATTAAAATATATCATGTAAGAATGGATATCTTTAGAAAACTTATTTAAAGAACCATTTGCAATCCTTTATACTCCCTCCGTCCCACTTTGTCATTCCTTCATTCCATTTGAATGTCCTAAAATATCATCCAATTTCTAAAATGGGGTCGCTAATTTACTAATTCACTTTTGATAAATTATTTAGGCTTAGCTTGGAATCCTATACATTTTAAAATGCAGACAAGACAATAAACATTGCTCCCTTAAAAGATCGACTTTTCAAACAAGTGACAAACAAAGCTTTGGACTACAAAGATTATTTTTACGAAAATTGAAAACCATCATAAATTTTCCAAAACTATCCTAAAACTGGCTCACCGAACATTTTCCTTAAAACCTTCTCAAAAAAATAAAAAGAAAGATATTTCCCTTAAAATAATAAATTAAGCATTAAATGTAGCATTTCTGTTAAAATTTAGGAGAACCATTAATGATATTTAACAAAATTTATTTTCTAATAAAAACATAAGGAATTCTAAAAAAAGGTGGTGAAGTGATTTTCAAAGTCCATGGAACAATATGGGCCCATTACGTCAGCCCTGGTCCTGCTCTGCTCTGCCCCCACATGCAGGCACAAGTATGAATGCATATATTTTTATGGATTTAACACCAAATTGGGCTAAGAAAACCCGGTCAATTTTTAAGGCCGAAGAAAAGTCTCAATGTAAGTTTGTATTATATGTATATGAATATATGATGGTGCTTAAATTGATCTACGCGTCAATTTGGGTCACTCAGAAAAGCCCAAAGTGTGATAAATTTGGTAAGAGAATGAAAAGTCTACAACTTGCATGATTGATATAAAAGGAATAATTTAGTACCATCTAACATGTTACCTGCACCAGGCTACCTTTTTCTTCAGCCTCCTTTAAATCAAAGACTTTCTCATATTTAGTCATCATGAAAATGATCCCCATTTTACACAAATTTATTCTCTAATTAAAAAATAATTACCAAAAGTCACAAAATATATATTTCTATGTGGGCTATCAAAAGTGTGTGTATCAAAATCTATCGTATCTATAAATAAATAAAATCAAGTTTGGTTTGTTAATAAGAGAAAAAGAGAAGGGGTTTAACTAAAACATTTATTTTGTTGACATATTTTGTAACCAACGTATGCAGCTTTGAAACAAATGCTAAAGTGTTGCAATATATATTATTTATTATAGAATAGAATTGGAACAAGTAATAAAAAGAAATATATTAAAAAAATCTATCATATCTAAAAATATTTTAAAAGTAGCATAAACTAAGTGTGATTTCATAATTAGAGAAAAAAATAAGGGAGTTTAACTGTGCCAAGTGACGGATCCAAGATTTGCCTGTATGGATCTATATAAGGAAAAAATCCAAATAAAAGATCCATATAAGATAATAAATTAGAGAATAAACAAAATTATTATTTAATACATTAAAATGCAATTATCTACTAGCAAATAAAACAAAAAAATGTTTTTTTAAATACTAGGCTAGCAAGGATTTTTTTTTTTTTTTGCTTGAAATTAGAGCATTTTCAGAATTGCCAAAAATTTGCATGTCGGGTAAACTGCTTTTTTCTTTATTTTCGTTTTAAAAATAATTTTCATTTTGTACTAAAACTCGTTTCAAGAAACTAAAACTGACGTAAAACATAAATCGCTTTCAAAACTCAATTTATAGTTAAAACGAAAACATGTAAAAGGCCATTTGGCAGTTTTTTAAAATAATGATCATACGATTCGATGAATTTAACTGGTTCTTATTTAATGAAGGAAGATTAAATGCTCAAATCTAAGACAACATATTTTAGTATATTTTCTATTTTTTTCTTCAATTTTTTTTTTTTTTTTTAATTTCAACTAACCAAATATGTTTTTAATTCAAAAATACAAGAAAATTCTTTTCTCATTCCCAAAAAACAAGTTTTTTGGAAAATGTAAAACAAAATCGTTACTAAACATAACCCTTAAATCTTAAGACATCAAAAAGCATAATTTATCTATTTTACTCACATAACTTTACAATACACCTAACATAAAATTTTCTATTTTTTTTACCACTGTATTTAAATAATGTATAAACAATCCATTAAAATAATAAAATATTATATATACTCAGCTTTTTAGTCTAATAGTAGACAATCTTAATAAAAGTATTTTTATTTTATTTTAAAGAACTCATATAAATAAATGTATATTTATACCATTTTATCAGAATTGTCATGTAAATATACATTTTTTGGTTCTTTGGTGGTAAAATAGTTTTTTTAATTATATAAAATACAATTACTATAAGAACATTTTTGAATATTTTTCATATTTTTGACGATAATATAATGTAAAGGTGGCCTATGGTTTTGGAATCACCAAAATGATGTATATAATTTTAAAAAAAATTGGATCATGGGAGCCTATTCTACATATTTTGTGAATCCAATGTATGTGGATTTGAACAAATGCTAAAAGTGATGCAATATATATTATTAGAGATAGAATAGAACAAACAAGCAAACACATAAAAGATATTGAGAAGACCAAGTGAGGAATATGAACTTTAAAGTGAATATATGTATGTTACAAGCTATCACTATATAACTAGATACACGTATATCTTTTTGTGGCCTACAATCTTCTCGTCATCTATCTACTAAAGAATGTAAAAAGAAAATATAATTTAAGGTTGAAACTTCATTTTTTTGGTTGAATAATTTAAGGTTGCAACTTGAAAGGTGTTTACTCTTCTAGATCATTCAATGACTAAAAAAGTGTTATTTCTACATCCTCTCTTTCTTTCACATTATCAAATCTACATCACAAATGTTGCTTTCTGACCCTTAAAAGAGGAATTAAAGTAACTCTTTGGTGTTATGCAAATAGCATCTTCCATCTGAAATTTACTTAACAACATATATATAGCTTCATCATTGTTAAACAAGTAAATTTAGAGCAAAGCAACACTTTCATATCTCTTTAAAATTTCACCGTGTGAATAGGAGTTTAGAAACTAACAATTTTGATAGCTTCACCTCTTAAAGTTCTCAGGAGCAAAATGACAAATTTATTATGTGGTTCTTTTAAAAATTTAACTACTCTGCAGAGGACCAACAAGTAATACTTTTTGAAAAAGAAAATAGCTCCACTCCTGGCACTGTAAAGATACTAAATACACCTACCATTTTTCTTGAATATTAGTACCAAATTAAACTATTTGTACGCTTTCACATACATTTTCATACAACTGCTCTACTGAACTGTAGTTTTAAAAACAACGGCTTTCATACATAAGAATGGACAACATCAGACACCGGGTTATAGGCAGAATGTAAAGAAATACATATAAATGCGCGATACAAGCATTATTTGACTACAATTTTTTCCGTGTCTTAGCTTGTATCTACCATATTGTGGCCCATGGACCCCAAATTAGTAATTATTGAAGGTGATGGTGATGGATGGTCACCACCACTAGTCTCAGCCTTATTGAATCTGTTTTTTTTTTTTTTTGAGGTATCCAAATATCTCCAAAAGATGACTGACTCTAGCTACTCTGATCAAACTCTTCGGCGACTTGTGTGAAGTAATGAGAGATACATCAACGTTGCTGTTATCTTCCTTTGATAAGCCCTTTTCATTACAACTTAACTTATTCCTTGTAAAATGACTAATCCCTATTTCACTGGTCTACACGTTGAAGGGAAGGGAATGAGTGTGTATGAGAATGTCATTTTAAATTCCAAATTCCAGGTGGGTTGTGCACCTTGTAGAGGTTCATGGGGCAGTGGGAAATTATCATACTGGCCAACACGTGTGATTTTTTTAGCCGCAATACACACCGTAAACCCACATGTTACGAGAAATTGATTGTGCGTGAATCCATTACACAAAATGTTATATTTTTAGATGTTAAGTATATATATTCTACGCAACAAAACTGGGCGGCAACTAACGTATTTGAGACATGGGTGACATTAAAAGTTCATGCAAATGCTAATCAAGAATAAATTTAAGCTAAGAGTGAACGCGTCCTTCACCTGCGAACGAAACTCGCGGGCGGGTGGAAAAATTATCATATACGTCAACATGCAAGATTTTTCGTAGTTGGTGGAGACTACACACCTGTAAACTCCACATGTTATGAGAGATTGATTGTGTGCAACCATTACACAAAATGTTAGGTTTTGATAAATATACATTCTATGCAACAAAATCAATGTTAAATTTCAATGTGTATTTGAGACATGGAATAGCATAAAAGTCTATGCACGCACTGAAGAAGAAATTTAAGCTAAGAAGTAACACGCTTCACCAAGTAAATGAAATCACTTGATGATTCATTAAAAGGCTGGAAAATAAACGTTAAATAAGATAAACTTGTAGTATTTGCTTGAGGAAACTGCTTTCTGATTTGCGATCCAAATGTCGAAAAAGGATTTTGCTCAACTTTTAACCCTACTTTGTGCACCTAAATAAATCACATTAATTTTGCATGACTTTTTTATAGGGATGGAAGGTTATATATTATAACAGAGCTAAAACCTTCAAATCGTAAAGCCTTCTTCCTGAGCTTAAATAGAGAAAACCATCCATATGCCTAAAACAAAAAACTAGAAAAACCATGTGCTCCTATACATCTTGAGTATTAAACTGTAAACGATAGAGTTTGAGTCTTCAGAGGATGTTAATTTGATTCACATGGGTGAGGTGCATTCTTTGGGAAAATCACTATGCAAGGATTTTAGTGGTTTTGGGACTACAGGTGCAATTAAGTAGAAATTTTGGTATGGGACATCTGGATTGAATACGTTATATTTTTTAATATATGTATTTATCAAGAATTCACCGCTTGGAATCCTACCGTCATATTTGCTAAACCGTAAAAAGTCAAAGGAGTGCTCAAGATTTTTATGTCAACTAGTATCGAACCAGTCAACTGGAATAATATCATATATTTAATAATACCATTAAAATTATAAATAATTATATTAAATTAGCACAAAATTAGATAAAAAAATTAATTCAAAAATAATGCAATTAAATATATCTATTATTCTTTATAGAAACAAAGAAATCTATCTTTCAAAATGTATTTTCTATACTATAACTTAAGAAATATTAAATCTAGTATTTTTTATGTTGATTATTTATATTTGTGATAATATCTAATAATATAATAATTAGGAATAAAAAATATATATATATAGTGGTATTTGTGTAATTGTGTTGCATGTCCGCAACGTGGCACTTATAAAATTATGAATGGATTTAAATTTTTTTGAGCATGAATGGATGATTTGTATATACAATTTGCATTGTATGTCTACAACGTATTCAATTTAGAATATAAGAATCAATCATTTTCTTTTAAAATAAAAAGCAAATATAAAAAGTTAAAAACTTCCAACCACTAGCAAAGCAAAACATGGCAACTTAATAAATTCTCCCACTTCCAATTCACCTTAATTCCACTTGACCACTTTTCTTCTTTACTTTTGGCTGCTGAAGCTCTGAAGCCATAATTCATTATTCAATCATTCTCCTTTCTGTTCTTCTGTGATGGTTTCGCCTCTCTCTGTAGCAGATTTGAAATTGTGTAACTGTGAAGCTTTAAGCACTCCAAAAATTATCAGATTCCTTCGATCTTTTGCTCTCTCTTCGTGTTCTTTCATTTCTTTCATTTCTTCTAGACTGATCGCACTTCATACCGGTGTATTGGCCAAAATTCACCGAAAAGCTTGAAATAAAAAGTAAATAGTTCAACCCCTCAAAACCGGTCACGATTCTCAGAACCATACGGTCCGACCACGGCTCTGTAAGGGTCCCGCTTGTTTCCTATTCGGTGAGTGGTTCTTGCTAAAACCACAAAAAGTGAGAGGTTCGCGTTTTTCCGGTCAAATTGTAATGGTTCTGGTCCGAGTTTCCAAACCATGAGTATAAACTGTTGCATTAGCTTATTTATGGTGATTACCAACAAGATTATCCCAATATGCTTTTTTCCATCAAGGAGGCTTGAACTTATTTGATTTTTCATTCTGTATTACAGAATCTAGAGATAATCAATTGTACAGGCTTTTCAAGCACCACAAGATATTATTAAAGAGACTTTGAGCTAGCTAGGCTGCATGTCACATGCTGAAATATATAGTAAAGGTTACTGTTTAGCAAGTAAGGGAATTCATCTATATTAAGTTAATGTATTTTCAGGTTTTAATAGATCTCAAACAGTTAATTTACCACTGTATGTAGATATCTACTGCGACCACCTTAAAAGATTTCAAGCCCCATGCAGACTTTTCCCTATTCCTCATTATAAGCCATCTTTCTGTACTATGTGGTGGGGATGGAAAGTTGAAGCAAAGCCAAAGGATTTACATGCATTATTATATTGTTGAGATTGAAAGTTCTGCATGCAATGTGTGATTTGAATGTATATCATTACAGATGCACATGCTGATTATTTGCTTCAATGCTAGTACCGCTAATAATAAAGAATATTGTATATGTATATGTGTAGTGTACGATACTGAAAGTATTGCATTAGGATTGACTGGCGTCATACAAAGAGCCAGGTGAATCCAAGCGATATTGATTTGTGATATGGAAATTGAGAAAAATCTATATTTATAGTGAAAAAAAGAGATCCTTGGTATGTACAATGCTTGAAGTAAATGAGGCGGTGACTTCATTAAGACAAATAAAAAAGTTGGTCTCTGATTTATTATCACACATCTATTAATAAAGTCGTTGCGCTGTTTAACGTTACGTTTCACGTCATGCCACATCACCGCCACGCCATTTTTTTTTCTTTTCTTTTTAAATATAATTATTCCACAATTTTAAACTTATATAATTTTCACTCTATAAACGCAAAATTCACCACTATTTATTACTTCCATCAATGTTCTATAATAAATCTGAATCTTACTACTTATTTATTTATTTCACTATTACTCCTATAATAACCAGATAATTAATCCAAATCTTTATTTATTTAATTAAATACTGTCAACCCAAAGTTCCTTTCTGGGCTCGCTTTTAAGGTTTTATTATGTTCTTTCTAGCTTAAGGAAGAAAACAAAAAGTTGAAGCCTCTGCTTTAAGGTTTTTTTTTTTTTCCAATTTATAATTGTTTTTAACATTTATTTTTTAAATATTTTACACTTCCAACCTTTCTCCTCAATATCATCTCCCCACTACTTCTTCCAATCTTTTCTCTCCCTGCCTTTTCATCTCCCCACTACTCTACACATTTATTCTTCCTTTCCTTCATCTTCCTTTTATTATTTCTCTTGTCTACATCCTCTTTACTATAAATTTGTCGTCATCTTTCTATATTCTACGATACTTTTCCCTCACACAAAAAAAAAAGGTCTCTCTCTCTCTCTCTAAATTTTTACTGATTTTTTTTTTTCTTGCATCTCTACTAGGTTACAATTTTTATATTCTTTAAAAACTCTATTTTAAGTTAATTTTATTTGTTCTTTGTTTTTTAAATTGTTTTTTTTTTATTCTCGATTGTTAAACGTTATCCTATCAAGGCTCTGTTAATTAAATATAACAAAAGTAATATTATTCTATTACATAACATGATTTTGATAATTTTTGTATTTATTCGTTACATAAAGATGATTTTTTCTGGGGCCTGTTCTTACTAAACCATGGTAATTTTTTACTGAATTTTGTTTATTTTCTAATCTTTTGTGGTGGACAGTACTTTTATTAGTTGTGCTAGAAATACTCGTAATGCCATTGGATTGTTGTTAGCCAAACGAAAATAACTGATAGGTGACAAATTTAACTTTTGCAATTATTTTACACATTATTTTGATACTGAACATGTATAGAAATTTAATTTTAGATTTTGCTAATAATTGTTTATTTGATGATATGTTTTAGGGAAGGTCAAATTATAATTTCTACAAAGAAAATAACCTAATGATTATCAAAAACACCATCCTAATATTGAATCAATTTAATCATTGTTAAGTTTTAGCTATATTCTCAGTTTACGTTTTTTGGTGTTTTAGATTGTTCCTATATTACATTTATGATTGTTCCCATAATAAATAAAAATATAATTACTAAATATTATTATCAATATTAGATTAGTTTTTAAATTTAAAAATTCTTAATAAACCACTATAAAATAATTATCACGTACAACTGTGCTGTTCAAGGTTGCTTATATTAAATGTAACTGCATTTTATTTACCTTGAGGTCAAAGTAATGACAAAAATAAATAAATTTTAAATTTATAGCTGTCGGGCTAAGGATTGATCATATGCATTTTAGACTTTGGGGCTACCATTAAATCTTTAAAACAGTAACTCATTTTTAAAGGCCAAAACCAATTTGTACTTTTTTTTCAATGACCTCAAGCCATAATATAATTCTTACCCTCACTTTTCTCTTTTATATTAATTTTATCAAACACACAATAGTTCAAAAACATAAAGCAAAACAAACAGATAAACAGAAGTTATGAAACACTCTGACACTCAGCAAGAAGTTACAAATACTTGATCACATTTAACTATGTTGCTTCTTTAAGAACAGATTAAGAATTCTAAAAAGAACTGTTACCCAGTAGTTGAGGATTGAGGTTTCACATTATGAAATGAGCTACTAGAAATGTTTGGGTAGCGAGGCTAGAATAGGACTTTAGACCATCCATAGAGCCTTTGGGCACATTGACTAGGCACATCTTATTGGATTTGCCCTAGCAAATCCGGTAAGGTATACTAATTTGAAGCAAGTTTTAGCTCGAGCTCCTAATCTCCTCAATGAGTGTTTGACTACTAGGCATCTAGGTCTTCCTTGGTAATCAATAATCCAAGAGATCTTGAGGGTTAACTTGTCTCGAGATAACATAATTACCTTTTTAAAGGTATCTTTTCTTTAACTAATCAGAAAATCCCTTGCTTGCACTTCTAGAATCCTTCTAACTGTTGTAAGACACATTTACTTGATGGAGACAAAGGTTTGCTGAGTGGTGTCAGCCAAATCCATGTCTTACTTGTCCTGGCAATACTCCAACACTCAAATCAAGATAACTGGTTTTAGGTCTAGTTAATTTGCGATCTTAGCTATTACCTTACTATAAAGACACTCAACCATTGTGTACACAACGGATTTGACCTCCATGTGAATCAATCCCTTGTAGTGCTAAAAGTTTTCTTTCTTAGCAGCATAATTGGTACACAACATCCTTAGCTATATGATTCTCTTTCTGAATCAACCACCCAAGAACTTATAACATGATTTTATTACTGAAACAACACTCAGTTATCACTCCACAAAAAAATTTCTGTTTAATCAAATCCATTTTAAGGTAAACTGATATTAGGCGGCTCAGCCAAGTGAGGGGTTGAGAACATGGGAGAACTAATTACACAAAGGAAATGAGGAGAAAAGAGCATATAATATATATAACTAGTACTCGTACAAATTTCGATAGGTATTCCTTTGTTCATTTCCTGTATAGAATTCCCTCACCCATGTCAGATAAGTTGATAATATGGCATGATACAAATGCTAAAAGAAAGCTAGATCAACATGATCTATAATAAATGTCATAGCTGATTCATCTTAATCATCGAATTCGATATCAAGAAGCTAGACTATAGGCATCATGACCCTTGTTAATGCTAACAATGTTGGATCAACGAGCTGGATCAGCAATTAAGAATAATCCTTAGCAAAGCCGCAACCAGGACTAAAATCCTCGCTATTCATCTCTGCCAACACTTTGTAGAACAAATCAACACGGCGGGAGCACAAGAGGGCCTCTTCACTATTGCACCCATATTCCACCAGCATCCTCTAGCAGCATCGCGAACAGTTGATGATTAATGCTTGGCCCTGATCATGGAATCTGTTGTTTTTGAGGTCCAACATAGATCAAGAACAACCTTCCGGAGCCACTTGACGATTCTTTTTGCGGCTTTGTCAATGAACTGGAAAGTGGTAGATAAAGATGAACAACATTTTCGTTACAGTACTAGTGATAGACATTTGCTCATGCCTTGAAAATCATGCCCGCCAGCACTTAACTTTTTATAATTTCCATTTCTAGTTCTACTATTGAAGAATGACAAGAAAATATGGAATATGGAAGGAAAAGAGATTAATCTAGCTTGCTATATATATGCCAAATGGCAAGCTAAACTTAATTCTTGACCTATCTGTATAGCTAAAATCCATATTGAATACTTACACGTATTTGATAATCTAAGAGAGATATATAGAGAGGTTTTGTAATGGAAAAACACTTTCAATTGAAGATGTGAATCCAAAACAAGAAGAAAAATAGAGATGGAACTATATGGAAAAGTTAGAAGATGCGTATATAAGAGCAAAAAGGTTTTGAAATGAGAGGCTGCATTAGTACATGTTATATATAGAGGCCCATACTCCATTTGCAGACTAATAATTTGGTATTTTGTCAACGCAATTGAACGTAGCAATCTTCAACGCTCATATGGTGGAAAAGAATATTATAATCTCAATATATACATATGATTGGTATTCTCAATATTATGATCTGATTTTAATCGGCGGACGCGAATGTATTGGGTTTTGGTTGGTTGGTTTTTATTTTTATTTTTTGAGAATACGTTTGGGTTGAGCCTGTTGGGTATTTAGTTAATAATGTATTTTGATTTAAAAATCTGGTTGGGATTGGTTTTGTTTAGGATTGATGTTGGGTTTTTTTGTTTTTTGGGCTTGCTCTGTAACCAAAATATTTTTTTTTTTTCAGACTCTCTGTTACAATTTTTTTTTTTTTTTTTTAAGATTTTAGTTCAAAATTTGTTTGGCATAAAAATTTTGAGAGTGTTCCTGATTTTACTGAGGGTGTTATTTTTTTTTTATGGGTAAACAAATAATAAAATTTAAATTTTTATATATATAAATTTTTTTTTTTTCAGGTCAGGGTGTTCCTGGGAACACCCTGAACCCAACGTGACGTCGCCACTGTATATATTTATATATATATATGTATGTATATGCGTAGGATAATAAAATATTGCTCATCTATTCTTCCAATATTCCTTCAGTCATATATTTATATTACTTTTTCTTGACCATAAAAGAGGAGCTGAATATCATTAAACTAAACAATAATAAGTTTAAAGGACAGGTTATATAGTTAATTCAATAAAATTTCAAACTGCAATGTTGGAACTTGGAACATTTAGTGCACATGTGAACAACTCTGGAGGCCTAATTTTATATTTGGTACAATCTGGACTAGCTATCAAATAAAAAATTGCGTAGAACTATCATTTTCCATAATGAGACATTTTTACTTAAACAATTGGCATTAATTGGAGGAATTCAACTGGTAGCTAGCCGCAGTT
This sequence comes from Notholithocarpus densiflorus, assembly GCA_030021035.2. NCBI lineage: Eukaryota > Viridiplantae > Streptophyta > Magnoliopsida > Fagales > Fagaceae > Notholithocarpus > Notholithocarpus densiflorus. The sequence goes on along the minus strand of JARYZH020000289.1, from coordinate 386,270 downwards.
CAACTAATTTAAAAACAGGAAATTCACTGTTCCTAGACAGAGGCTGAAGTAACTGATTGTGAAATAAAAAATAAAAATTAAAGACCACGACTATTCAATTCTAGGTTAAATTATATATTTAGAGTATGTTTGTGAACCGCTTATTTAGCTGAAATTAAAAAAAATTTGCTGAAAGTACTGTAGATAAAGCTAAAAGGTAGCTAAAATAATACAGTGAGACCTATGAATAAGAATAATTATACCGTACCCCATTTTTTTTTTTGGTACGGTACCCACTATTAGGCAACCTACTATACCATGTTACCAAAACATCACATTTGATGGTACCATCATCATATTGTGTAATACTAACATCACATGTGACTGTACTTTTGTCACATTCGGCGATTTTCTTATTTTTTCTCACATTTGATAATATCATCATCACATTGTGTAGTACCAACATCACATGTGACTATACTTTTGTCATATTCGGTAGTTCCCTCATTTTTTCTCACATTTGATGGTACCATCTTTACATTGTGCAATACCAACATCACATGTGATTATACTTTTGTCACATTCAATGGTTCCCTTATTTTTTTTTCTCACATTTGACGGTTCCATTGTCACATTAGGCAATACCAACATCACATTTGATCGTACTTCTCTCACATTTGATGGTTCCATTATTTTTCTCACATTTAATTATTTCATTGTCGCATTGGGCAGTACTAATATCATATTTGACTGTACTTTTATCACATTTGGTTGTACTCGTATTTGTTTCTCACATTTGATAATACCATCCTCAAATGATGCAATACCAACATCACATGTGACTGTACTTTTGTCACATTCGGTGGTTCCCTTTTCTTTTCTTTTTTTACATTTGATAGTTCCATTGTCACATTGGGCAGTATTAACATCTTATTTGACCATACTATTCATACATTCAGTGGTACTTTAATTTTTACTCATATGTTACGGTTCCATCGTCACATTGGAATTTGGACAGTACCAACATCACATGTAACTGCATTTTTGTCACATTCGATAGTTTCCTTTTTTTTCTCACATTTGATAGTTCCATTATCACATTAAGCAGTATCAACATCGCATATGATAGTACTTTTGCCACATTCGGTTGTACTCGTATTTTTTTCTAACATTTAATGGTACCATCTTCAAATTGTGCAGTATCAAAATCACATGTGACTGTACTTTTGTCACGTTTGGTAGTTTAATTGTCACATTAGGTAGTACCAACATCACATTTGACCGTACTTTGCTCACATTTGGTTGTACTTTAATTTTTTTCTCACATTTGACATTGTCGTCCTCATATTGTACAGTACCAACATCATATCTGACTGTACTTTTATCACATTTGGTACTCCCCTTATTTCTTTATCACATTTGATGGTTCCATTGTCACATTAGGCAATACCAACATCACATTAGACCGTACATTTCTCACACTCGGTGGAACTTTTATCACATTCGATGGTTCCCTTTTTTTTTCTCACCAATTACCATAATAACCCCGAAACCTAAAAAATGACCGAAATACCATTAAAACCTAAAACATGACAGAATCACCCTAAAACTCAAAAAAAAAAATTTACAAAATTACTATAAAACCCAAAAACAAACCAAAATAATCATGAAACTTAAAAAATGACCAAAATACCCTTAAAAAAAGGACCAAATGACCCTGAAACTATAAAATAAAATAAAATAAAAAAAAGGACCAAAACTACCTTAAAACCTCAAAAATGACCGAAATAACAATGAAACCTAAAAAATGACCGAAATAAAAATGAAAACTAAAAATGACCAAAATACCCCTAGGACAAAAAAAAATGACCACATGACCTTGAAACTTAGAAATTGACCAAAATGACCTTGAAACAAAAAAAAAAATGACAAAATGACTTCGTAACCTAAAAAGTGATTGAAATACCCTTAGGACCTAAAAAATGACTTAAATATTTATAATCCACTTAATAATATAAAATTTACAAAGAAAAAAAAAACAAATTTTACTCAGTACTTGATTTCTTGAAACTAAAGTATCATGCAAAAAGAAAAAGATAAAGATAAATCACTCCACAGTCCACACTCTAAATACTAATTATAATCGTAAAATATTTATACTTTATTTAATAATATAAAATTTACAAAAGAAAAAAAAATGAAAAAAAAAATTTACCTAGTACTTGATTTCTTGAAACTAAAGTACCATACAAAAAGAAAAAGAAAAAAAATATAAAGATAAATTACTCCATAGACCACACTCTAAATACTAATTACGATCTTAAATATTTATAATCCACTTAATAATATAAAATTTACAAAAGAAAAAAAAGTGACAAAAAAATTTACCCAGTACTTGATTTCTTGAAAATAAAGTACCATACAAAAAGAAAAAGGAAAAAAAAAAGATAAATCACTCAACAGTCCACAATCTAAATACTAATTACTATATTAAATATTTATAATCCACTTAATAATATAGAATTTACAAAATAAAAAATATTAAAAAAAAGTGGAAAATGATAGGCCAAACCAAATTGACCCCTTGTGATTAATTAACCAATTAATTTAGCCAAGTGAATTAATTAAGTTAATTAACATGCAAACGCATGGTAGCACAAACAAATCACCAAAAAACTAATTATGCAGCGAAAAATAAATAACACAGTGATTTGTTTACGAATGGGGAAAACCTAACGGCAAAAACCCCACCGGGTGATTTTCAAGTCACCACTCCCGAAACTCCACTATTATCACAACAAGCAGTTACAAGTAAAGGAATCTCAAGTACCTTACCAACCTACAGTTGAACCCTTACCCCAATACCCAATTGGACTTGTTCTGTAGTGAACAGTTCCCCCTTTTGATGCACGGCTCCCAAGTACGTGACTAACCAATGCGCAGATCCCAGTACGCGACTGCAATTACCAACTAGAGAAGGTTGTTGGCTGCAAAATTCTTCAGTTCATCCCTACGATGAAGATCAAGAAAATGCTTGGTTACAAAACCCTATGGTGCACATACACAGCAACTTCTTCAAGAAAAAGATATGAACTAAGGCAAGAACTTCGTCTTCGGTCACAATTTACTTAAACAAAGTTTGCTCAATGCTTGTGCAACTTGCGAACTCTTTGGCGATCCTTAAAACAATCCTTTTATATGTCTAGGGTTAGGAGAAAAGAAGGCTCAAAGACATATTCATGGATTCCAAGAAAATCATATCAGAATTATGAAATTCTTAAACCTCGACAGATAGGAGGTGTCGAGCAGCTGTCGAAGGTGTCGAGCACAAGGGCTGAACAGCTTCCTTAAACCTTGACATATGCTTGTTGTCGAGCTAGCTGTCGAGATTTAATAACTCTGCACTTTTAGCTTGTTTTCTTGAATAGACTTGAAGATTTCAACACTTGATCTTGAAACATGGTTTCTTGAAGTATTTAAACACATCCTAAATCTACCCAAATACAAGTAAAGTGTGTTTTGTCAAAGGATAAGCTAATTACATAAAATAGTGACATATATTCCTAACAAGTAAATCACATATGTCCTAACAGAAAAAAATTACCCAGTACTTGATTTCTAGAAAATAAAGTACCATACAAACAAAAAAAAAAAGATAAATCACTACGCGATCCACACTCTAAATACTAATTACTATCTTAAATAATTATAATCCACTTAATAATATAAAATTTACAAAAAAAAAAAAAGTGAAAAAAAAATTACCCAGCACTTAATTTCTTAAAAGTAAAGTATCATACAAAAAGAAAAAAAAAATAAATCACTTCACAGTCCACAATCTAAAGGCTAATTACTATCTTAAATACTTATAATCTACTTAATAATATAAAATTTACAAAAAAAAAACAGTTAAATTTTTTTTACTAATACTTGATTTCTTGAGAGTAAAGTACCATACATAAAAAAATTAAAGATAAAGATAAATCACTCCACAATCCACACTCTAAATATAAATTACTATCTTAAATATTTATAATTCATTCAATAATATAAAATTTACAAATGAAAAAAAAATGTACTCAATACTTGATTTCTTGAAAATAAAGTACCATACAAAAAGAAAAAGATAAAGATAAAAAAATATAAAGATAAATCACTCCACAGTCCATACTCTAAATACTAATTACTATCTTAAATATTTATAATCAACTAAATAAAATAAAATTTACAATGAAAAAAAAATGAAAAAAATTACCCAGTACTAAATTTCTTGAAAATAAAGCACTATACAAAAAGAAAAAGAAAAAAATAAATCACTATGCATCCCACACTCTAAATACTAATTACTATCTTAAATATTTACAATCCACTTAATAATATAAAATTTACAAAAAAAAAATTTGAAAAAAAAAATTACCCAATACTTGATTTCTTGAAAATAAAGTACCATACAAAAGAAAGAAAGAAAAAAGGTAAAGAAAAACCACTCCACATTCCACACCCAAAATACTAATTACTATCTTAAATATTTACAATCCACTTAATAATATAAAATTGAAAAAAAAAATTACCTTGTACTTGATTTCTTGAAAGTAAGTAATATACAAAAAAAAAAAAAAAAAAAAAAAGATAAATCACTTCACAATCCATAATCTAAATACTAATTACAATTTCAAATATTTATAATCTACTCAATAATATAAAATTTACAACAAAAAAAAAAAATTTACCTAGTACTTGAGTTCTTGAAAGTAAAGTACCATACAAAAAACAAAGATAAAGATAAATCACTTCATAGTCTACAATCAAAATACTAATTACTATTTTAACTATTTATAATCCACTTAATAATATAAAATTTGCAAAAGAAAAAAAAAAAGTGAAAAAAAATTACTCAGTACTTGATTTCTAGAAATTAAAATACCATACAAAAAAAAAGATTAAAAAAAAAGAAAAAGAAAAACCACTCCATATTCCACACTCTAAATACTAATTACTATCTTAAATATTTATAATCCACTTAATAATATAAAATTTATAATAAAAAAAAAATTTACCTAGTATTTGATTTCTTAAAAGTAAAGTACCATACAAAAAAAAGATAAAAATAAATCACTTCACAGTCCATAGCCTAAATACTAATTACTATCATAAATATTTATAATCCACTTAATAATATAAAATTTACAAAAGAAAAAAGAAGTGATTTCATAAATAAAAAAAGTTTATAATCCACAGCCCACAATCTAAATACTAAAAGAAGTGATTTCCTATACAAAAAAAAAAAAAAAAAAAGATAAATCACTCCACAGTCCACAATCTAAATACTAATTACTATCATAAGTATTTATAATCCACTTAATAATATAAAATTTACAAAAAAAAAAAAAACAATTGAAAAAAAAAATTACCTAGTACTTGATTTCATAAAAGTAAAGTATCGTACAAAAAGAAAAAGAAAAAGAAAAGATAAATTACTCTGTAGTCCACACTCTAAATACTAATTACTATCCTAAATATTTATAATCCACTTAATAATATAAAAAAAAAAGTGAAAAAAAAATTTACCTAATACTTAATTTCTTAAAAGTAAAGTACTATACAAAAAAAAAAAAAAAAAAAAATCACTCCACATTCCACAATCTAAATACTAATTACTATCTTAAATACTTATAATCCACTTAATAGTATAAAATTTACAAAAGTTAAAAAAAAAAAAAAATTACCCAGTACTTAATTTCTTGAAAGTAAAGTACCATAAAACAAGAAAAAAAAGAAGATAAAGATAAATCATTCCACAATCTACACTCTAAATACTAATTACTATCTTAAATATTTATAATTCATTTAATAATATAAAACTTACAAATGAAAAAAAAAATTTATCCAGTACTTGATTTCTTCAAAGTAAAGTACTATCCAAAAAGAAAAAAAAAAAAAAGAAGATAAATCACTTCGTAGTCCATACTTTAAATACTAATTACTATTTTAAATACTTACAATTCACTTAATAATATAAAATTTACAAAAGAAAAAAAAAATTGAAAAAAAAATTTACCTAGTACTTGATTTCTTGAGAGTAAAGTACCACACAAAAAGAAAAAAAAAAAAAAAAGATAAATCACTCTACAGTCCACACTCTAAATATAAATTACTACCTTAAATATTTATAATCCACTTAATAATATAAAATTTACAAAAAAAAAATTGGAAAAAAAAAATTTAACCAATACTTGATTTCTTGAAAATAAAGTACCATACAAAAAAAAGGAAAAAAATAAATAAATCACTTCACAGTCAATCTAAATACTAATTAATATCTTAAATATTTATTGATGGTGAACTAAAAATCGGACCATCTCCAGTTCGTCCATAGAGTCGTCCAAGACCAGAAAGGTCATCCAAGACCATAAGGGTCGTCCAAGACTAGAAAGGTCCTCCAAGACCAAAAGGGTCGCCCAAGACCATAAAGGTCGTCCAAGATCGAAAGGTCGTCCAAGACCAGAAAGGTCGTCCAAGACCGGAAGGGTCATCCAAGACCATAAGGGTCATCCAAGACAAGAAAGGTCCTCCAAGACCAAAAGGGGCGTCCAAGACCAAAAGGGTCGTCCAAGACCGGAAAGGTCGTCTAAGACCGGAAGGGTCGTCTAGGACCAGAGGGGTCGTCTAGGACCAAAAGGGTCGTCCAGCTCACGAAGTGACTTGGACGACCACCCAACACTTATAAATTTCCAGAAAATGGATTTATCCACAAGAGCTTGTAACTCGGACCACGTGCTACCAAATTCTTGTTGATCGCTATTAAGTATTTAACTTCCAATGACAGTTGTAGAAGATAAGATTGAATATTCTAACTTCTATAGCGGTTGTGAAAGTTAAGTCTGAACCTTCTAACTTCCATAAATATTGGGGAAGTTACTAGACAAGTAACCACTCCAAAAGCTCACTATATAAGGACTTATCCACATCAAATTAAAGTAAGTTTTCATTACTCCTAAAGTTGGAATTCTTGAGTTCTAGAGGAAAAACTAACTTAAGCATTGTAGGGTTCTTGGCCGGTTCACCCCGGTCATCTTTGATTTTGTGTTTATTTCTTTTCAGGCCTTCCAGACAACCGCTAGCCCATTGAAGCTCGGAGCATTTAGCCTACTGATTTTCTTTGCATCATCAATTGGCGCCATCTGTGGGAAGATTAAATTTGCGTTTTGCAAATCATCTTTCTTTGACAAAAGGTTGCATGGTTCGGACAAGATCAATGGCCACTAGTCCAGGCCAACAAGAGATTGGGAATGCTTCTAGTCATCCCAACCGTGATCGCCAGTCAGCACCTGTCATGCAACCGCCTTCCATCCAACAAATGTAGTCCATGGCAATCGCCATGGCAAAGTTAACCCGTCAGAACTAAGAGTTGACTAGGGAAATTAATCTAAGGAGACAACGTCTTGAAGGATGTGTGGAAGGACAAGCCCAGAGTCAAGAAGATAGAGGAGAAAATACTGAGCGCAAGAATCACTCAAGGGGAACCATTTCACGTAGGGTACCACACTTAAAGAAGGAGATGGATCAAATAAGGAAAGCCATGGACGAGATGAGAGAGAACATAAGAAGGATGAATCACGTAGATGATTTAGTTCATCGAACTGATTCCCCTTTCATGGCTTCCATCAATAGTCGTCCCCTGCCTTTTAAGTTCAAGATACCTTCCTTGGACTCATATGATGGAACGCGCGACCCGTGTAATCACATAGCAACTTTCAAGACCACAATGCACCTTCAAGGAGTTCCAGATAAGATAATGTGTAGGGCCTTCCCAACCACCCTTAAGGGGTCAGCATGAGTGTGGTTCAGTAAAATACCTTCGGATACTGTTGGTTTTTTCGAGGAGTTGAGTAAGTTGTTCGTCAACAACTTTATTGGAAGACAAAGGCATAAATGCTCCTCGTCCAGCCTGTTGACTATAGAACAAGGAAAAAATGAGAGCTTGCGGTCCTTCATCACTCGCTTCAATAGGGAAGCCCTAACAGTAGACGAGATGGATGACAAGTTGCTATTGGCAGCCTTCCACAATGGAGTTAGTTTGGATTTATTCATCCATAAGCTTTATGATCAGGAACCACAAATCATGGTTGAACTCGTCCATTCAGCCCAAAGCTTCATCAATGCAGAGGATGTGATTATTGCCAAGAAGAGGAAGAGAGCAGAGCGAATGGAAGCTGATCTCCCATGCCATCCTGACCAAGGCCCTCGTCCAAAGAAGGCTCAAACGGGAGAGAAGAAAAACAACAGGAAGGCAAGTTCGTCTTTAGGAAGGAGTCAGCAATACGCGCCCTTGAATGTTCCTCTTGATCAAGTGCTTATGCAAATCAAAGATGACCCATCCTTGAAGTGGCCAGAGAAGATGAAGGATATCTTAATAAGTGCAATAAGAACAAGTATTGCCGCTTCCACAGGGACCACGGGCGCACGACACAGACGAGTGCTATGACTTAAAGTAGCAGATAGAGAATCTTATCAGGCAGGGAAAGTTGAGGAATTTTCTTGGACGAGATCATAAAGACGAGAAGTTGAAAGGAAAGGTAGAAGAGCCATCATGGCCCCTACTTGGAGAAATAAGAATTATTGTAGGAGGAACTTCAACAGGGCAATCTTTCAAGTTAAGAAAGACATACCTGAAGGTGGTGCAGAACATCCAACTCTCTGGACGACCACCAAGGACGAGGAGGGCAGACGAGAAGAATGAAGAGCAAATTCGTCTTAACCTCGATCTAATAGACGAGGTAAGGATGGATGCAGAGCAGAGGACAGCAAGATATAAAAATCTTATGGCTAGACAATATGATGTAATGGTGAAACCTGACGTTTCAACATTGGGGACCTCGTCCTAAAAAGGGTCTCTTTGGCAACCAGAATCCCGGCTCATGGAAAACTGGGGCCTAATTGGGAAAGACCCTACAGGGTTATCAATTGCAAAAGACAAGGATCATACTACTTGGAAGTCCTAGATGGACGGAAGCCAGAGCACCCCTGAAATGTTGAACATCTAAGAAGATACTATCAGTAAAGGATCAGCCTAAACGAGCATCATCATGGACGAAGTTGGAGTTATGTGTTACTTTCCTCGTATTTATTTATGTTTATCGCTAGTACTACATGTTTTTAATATTTTAATTCCCTAAAAAGTGCATTAATTTCCAACTTTTGCGCTGTCTATGGACAAATTTGTGATGGACGAAGTCATGAACTTAGTCCGTTTGTACATAGCATTTTCAATTCCTTAAAGGCACTAGCGTCCAGCATGTGCCATGCTTGTGGACGATGTTTATGTTGTGTATATATAGCTTGGATTCCCAATGTATATAATGTGTGAACTTCTAATTTTCATGTTGTTTTCATTCAAACTAATCCACAAGAAGGCTAAAGGCCCAAGACGAGTAAAATCTCTAGACACAGGGATGTAACGTCTATAAGCTTTCCTTAAAATAAGGATAAAGAAAAGAAAAATAAACCCAAGGTATATTCGTCTAATCAATGGATGAGGTAAAACCTAAGGTATATTCGTCTAACCAATAGACGAGGAAAAACGTGCACGTAGAAATTTTCAAAATCCATGGATGAATTTGACCAGCCAAACAGTCCAATCTTTGGACGAGTAAATGCTAGCAACGTCTTGCCCAAAGACGAGTAAAGGACCGTCCAGCCTATGGACGAGGGATAATGCAAGCTATAAGTCAAATCTATGGACGAATAAAGCTAGCAAAAGAAATACAATTCATAAATGAGTTATACTTGTAAAATTTAAAGAATGGTAAAAGTGTTGAACATAAAAAATTATTCTAACATGGACGAGCTAAATGCCTTCATGAGTGGACGGACCACACTTAAAAACCATAAAAAACAAAATGGACGATGTAAACATAGGAAATTCGTTCATATAGTTAAGACGAGATAAAATGTCTTATAAGTGGATGGACCACACTTAAAACCATAGAAATAACATGAACGATGTAAACAAGGGAAAATTCGTTCATACATAAAGCATATAACATGTTCAACACCAAATGAAGAATGAAAATGGAATTAAATATTCATTCATAAAACATAAAAAGGGTAGACGACTATCATCCAAAAACCCTTAAATTGTGCATGCCAATAAAGGCAGTTGTATCTGTTATCATACGTCCATACATTTGGACGAGAAGATTGTACTTAGATAAAACTTAAAATAAGCCCCAAAAAAAAAAAAGGGCACCATGAACAATATATAAAAACAAAGTTAAATTGAAGATTACTTAGATAAACCACTGGGGGCATCCCCAGATTAAAAAAAAGGGACAAACAGGCAGGTCCAAGAGAATATGGGCCCAATCTCTATTAAAACAGGAGGTCCACTGCCCAAGTTATGGGCAGCCCAATTCACATTCCTACTAACGGTAGGGATTTTCTAACAAACACAGATTGAAAACACTGTATCCTCAAAAGTCCAAGGACCAAGACTTATTGATTTGTCAGTTCCTTTGATGGTCATTGTAATATGAAATTCAACACAATTATTGGCCAAGTATGACATGCATGAGAAGATGAAATAGGTACTAAAAACAAAGTAGTTTAAGGTTACTTTTTAATCGGTCCTTTGTTTTTCAATACTTGCAATATTGATGTCAAAGTGCTTCATCCATCATGGTCCTCAAAATTTGCACCTTGAGCATCAGCTCATGCAAACTTTCCGTCTCTTTTGCACCCAAAAAAAAAAAAAAAATTATTTTTTTCTATTTTACACACCAATTTTTACAAAATACTCACATTAGTTATTTATTCTACACATCTATTTAATAAAATATTCATTCTTTTACAATTTTTTATTATTTCCTCACTCACTATCCCTCTCTCTCACAAACCCAACACTAAAAAAAATACTAAAATATTAAATGCACGGTTACTGTAGCACTTGTGCATTTATGCACAATTTTACACCCACTGATGTGTGTGTTTTTTTGTTCAAAATATGTAAAATAGACTACTTTTTGTATTTTGCAAGATTATGCACGATCTGATGCGGTTGCTCTATACCCTTGATTATTAGTTGATGTTTAAGTGCTCCATCCATCATGGTTTGTCACATTTTCGCTCTTAATCAATCTGTCTAAAATTGACGTTTTTCTATTTTTCTATTGAAAATGTCATTTTTGCATGCGTTAACGAACGTTATACTCTAACGAACGTTAATAGAATGGCTATATTGATATTGTTGTCATAGTGGAAGATGTAAATTGTAAGGTTCTATAGAAGTAACATCAAATTTAGAGGATGTAAATACTTGTATTTTAGTCTATTTATTATAATGAATTAAAAATGTGACAAGCACAATGTGATTGCACCCAAAGTTCTTGACAAAACACATGTTACACTGAGCCATAAATATCATTGCTACTTTGCTAGAGGCATGTGGAACAAACTTATCGAAGCCTTTAATCCCAGAAATCTCTAGCCCATTTATAATGGTTCAAACTTCAAACCTTAGATGATGGATCATAAGTTCATGACCATTTTTAAGGGAGGAGATTTTGAGATTGAGACTTGAGACTTGAGAGGACATGCCATGGCATTTAATTTGGGCTATTCTGTCCTGTCACAAGAAACTACAAGCCTCGCCCAATGTTTGTTTAAATAAGCCCAATTATTTCTGGGTTAACTGGGCTTTGACAAAGCTTTGAGCCCAAACCTAAGCTTGTGCAAAACTGACTTGAAGCCAAGCCAGACTCCAATTGGAACTTCAGTCAGTTTAAAGCCCGATTGGTTTGGTATGGTTTATATTTTGTGACGCTTAGTGTGCGTTTAGATTGCACTGATTGCACGTTTTGCGTTTGCATTTGGCATTTTAAATGAAGACAAATGCACAAGTAGCATTATAGATAGAATATTTAACAGTATTAATCAATATTATATTATTATATATCCACAACACAAATACACTAAACACCAACCATTCATTCAAATATAATTTTTTAATCAAAGTAAATTTCACCTATTCATTCTAGTAACTTTTTGGCTCAACACCCAATCATTCACTATCAGTGATAGCTCCATGTCATGAAGTAATACTTCAAAATTATTTTCGGTGCAATTTGTCTTGTCATGTCATGTTCGTATTGGGACCCGCATTTTAAAATTATTTTACTATAGTGTTTTCAGTTTTCAGCAAAATAAGCAGTATTCAAACAGACCCTTAAAAAATAAGTTGAACAAAATTATAGTAGTATATATGGAAAAAGTATAGTTTTGAAGAATGTAGTATATGGTGTTCAACACTTGGGTGTTATTTTATTTGTTTGTTGAGTAGGTAGCCTGCGGTTTTATAACTGAAACCCTCAAGTGATTTATTCGGTTTTACCTTTGATAAACTAAACACTAGGCTCAATATGTCAAGTAGAGTAGGTCTTGATTTGGTGTCGAGCAAAGCAAATTTTGCTATGCTTCGCTTATCTTTGTCACCCACCTACATTGATTTCATGTTGATACTTGGGAGATACTACTCTACGTATTTAGAATAGAAAATATTGTTTCTAGTTTTGCCAAGATATCTTTGATAGCCAAATATTTGATCTAGAGATCAAAGGCCATTTAAGGCTATGCATCTTTGGATTTCAAGATAATATCTTATAAAATATGGAGTGATTATATGCATTCGCTTTCTCATAGCATGTGGAGTTCATGTGTTGTGATAGTCTTAATGGCCCAGTTGTAGAAGATAAGATTGAATATTCTAACTTCTATAGCGGTTGTGGAAGTTAAGTCTAAACCTTTTAACTTCCACAAATATTGGGGAAGTTACTAGACAAATAACCACTCCAAAAGCTCACTATATAAGGACTCATCCACATCAAATAAAAGTAAGTTTCCACTACTCCTAAAGTTAGAATTCTTGAGTTCTAGAGGGAAAACTAACTTAAGCATTGGAGGGTTCTTGGCCGGTTCACCCCGGTCATCTTTGATTTTGTGTTTCTTTCTTTTCAGGCCTTCCAGACAACTGCTAGCCCATTGAAGCTCGGAGCATCCAGCTTACTGATTTTCTTTGCATCATCATTTATAATCCGCTTAATAATATAAAATTTACAAATGAAAAACAATTACCCAGTATTTGATTTCTCGAAACTAAAGTACTAAACAAAAAGAAAAAAAAAAGATAAGATAAATCACTTTGCAGTCCATGCTTTAAATACTAATTACTATCTTAAATATTTACAATTCAGTTAATAATATAAAATTTCCAAAAGAAAAAAAAAATTGTAAAAAATTACTTAGTACTTGATTTCTTGAAAGTAAGTACCATACAAAAAGAAAAAAAAAAAAAAAAGGATAAATCACTTCACAATCCACAATTTAAATACTAATTATTATCATAAATATTTATAATCAAATTAGTATTATAAAATTTACAAAAGAAAAAAATAATTTGCCTAGTACTTGAGTTCATGAAAGTAAAGTATCATACAAAAAAAAAAAGATAAAGATAAATCACTTCATAATCCACAATCTAAATACTAATTACTATCTTAAATATTTATAATCCACTTAATAATATAAAATTTACAAAATAAAAAAAAAATTACCCAGTTCTTTATTTGTAGAAAGTAAAGTACCATACAAAAAAAAAAGGCGTAAATGCACTTTTAGTCCCTATATTTTGGCTTTTTCCATTTTAGTCCCTACATTTTAATTTTACCACTTTTAGTCCCTAAACCAATTAACGCGTGTTATTTTCATTCTTTCCGTCAGTCAACCGACGGAAATATCTGAGGTGGCTACCGGAGGAATTAAAATATTATAAAAAATACCATATCAGCATCTAATTTTTTTATAAAAAAAATTATCAATTTTAACTATAAAAAAAAAATACAGAATTAAAAACAATAAAATACATAAATTTAGATCTAATTCATTTTGAATAAGAACACACAAAAACATGATCACAGATTTAAACATCAACACAAAAACATAAGAGCACAAACCCAAAACCAAACACAAACTCAAATTTAAAAATACAAAGAACACAATAACAAACATAAACTATTTACTCTCGAAATAAATGCCAAGTCAAATCCAGAAAATCATACACACTAAGTCTGGGCATCCACGCCACCACAGGCGGTGGTCCAACCCTAAGTCTCAAAATTACTCTCACCGAGCCCTCTATCTCCCACTCTAAACCTGAGCTCTCTCTCTAATCTCTGAATCTCTCATGTCCGAAGCCCAAGCTTCCACCATCGCCGATCCTCATCACCACCACAAACGATGGTTTCACGTCTTAAACGCCTCAAACCCAAACCCGATCTAGGCCTATTCTTTCTTTATACTCCTCGATTTCAACGATGTAAAGGAATCGGAGCTTCCAAGCTCCACCGTGACACCCACAGACTGCCACCACTTCGGGGATGCTTATCCCCTCTCTGCATCTCAGTCTAACCCGAGACCAACAAACACATTTGTTCTGAACCCAAATCAAGATCTTACCGATACTCTCTTTACTCAAACCATAGAAACCACTCTCCGATCTACAAGCTAAAAGCGCCTTGAACGTCGCGTGAACCGCAAGAAGTTGATGTGGAGGTGAAGGTACTCACGGATCTTCCAAGAACTGAGACCATGGTGGCGTGTGGACCTACAGGTGGTGGCGCATGAACAAGTGTGTGCAAAACAGAGGGTAAGTGCTGGGTATTTGTGTTTGTGTGTGCTTGGTTACTGTGTTCTTTGTGTTTTTAAATTTGAGTTGTTCGGGGTTTGTGCTCTTATGTTCTTGTCTTGATGTTTAAATCTGAGATCATGTTCTTGTGTGTTCTTGTTCAAAATGAATTAGATCTAAATTTATGTATTTTATTATTTTTAATTCTGTTTTTTCTTTTTTTCTTTAGTTAAAATTGATAATTTTTTTTTTTAAATTAGATGCAGATGTGGCATTTTTTATAATATTTTAATTCCTCCGGCAGTTACCTCAAATATTTTCGTCGGTTGACTAACGGAAATGACTAAAATAACACGCGTTAATTGGTTTAGGGACTAAAAGTGGTAAAATTAAAATGTATGGACCAAAATAGAAAAAAAAAAAAAAAAAACCAAAATGTAGGGACTAAAAGTGCATTTACGCCAAAAAAAAGATAAAGATAAATCTCTTCACATCCCACTTTCTAAATACTAATTACTATCTTAAATATTTATAATCCACTTAATAATACAAAATTCACAAAATAAAAAAAAAGTGAAAAAAAAAATTTATTTAGTATTTGATTTATTAAAAGTAAAGTACCATACAAAAAAAAAAAAAAAAAAGATAACTCACTTCACAGTCTACAGTCTAAATATTAATTACTATCTTAAACATTTATAATCCACTTAATAATTTTAAATTTACAAAAGAAAAAAGAAGTGAAAAAAAAATTAGCCAATACTTCATATTTGAAAATAAAGTCCTATACAAAAAGATAAAGATAAATCATTCCACAGTGCACAGTCCACAATATAAATACTAATCACTATTTTAAATGTTTATAATCCACTTAACTATATAAAATTTACAAAAGAAAAAAAATGAAAAAAAAAAAATTTACCTAGTACTTATTTTTTAAGAATAAAGTACCACACAAAAAGAAAAAGAAAAAGAAAAGATAAATCACTCCGCAGTCCACACTCTAAATACTAATTACTATCTTAAATATTTATAATCCACTTAATAATATAAAATTTACAAATGAAAAAAATGTATCATGTACTTGATATCTTAAAATTATAGTACTATACAAAAAAAAAGATTAAAAAAAAAAAGATAAATCACTCCACAGTCTACAATCTAAATACTAATTACTATCTTAAATATTTATAATCCACTTAATAATATAAAATTTATAAATGAACCAAAAAAAAAGTGAAAAAAGTAATTACTTAGTACTTTATTTCTTGAAAGTAAAATACCATACAAAAAAAAAAGAAAAAAAAAAAGATAAATCACTCCGCAGTCCACACTCTAAATATTAATTACTATCTTAAATATTTATAATCCACTTAATAAAATAAAATTTACAAAAGAAAAAAAAAATTACCCAGTACTTTAGTTTTTGAAAATAAAGTACCATACAAAAAAAAAAGATAAAAAAAAAAAAAAAGATAAATCACTCTACAGTCCACAATTTAAATACTAAATACTATCTTAAATATTTATAATCTACTTAATAATATAAAATTTACAAAAGAAAAAAAAGTGGAAAAAAAAAATTACCTAGTACTCTATTTCTTGAAAGTAAAGTACCATACAAAAAGAAAAAGAAAAAGAAAAGATAAATCACTTTGCAGCCCACATTCTAAATACTAATTACTATCTTAAATATTTGTAATCCACTTAATAATATAAAATTTACAAAAAAAAAAATGAAAATTTTTTTTTTACCAAGTACTTGATTTATTAAAAGTAGAGTAACATACAAAAATAAAATAAATAAATAAATCACTCCACAGTCCAGAATCTAAATACTAATTACTATCTTAAATACTTATAATCCACTTAAAGTAAGGGATAAGAAGACAGTCATCTCCCCTTGAAATCGATTGGAAGGAGTACATGCGGCTACTAATTCTCAAGTAAGGAGTATTTAAAACACTTATTTTTTGTAAACGACCCGGAACACTAATGAACAAATTGCAAGATAGCATCTCCCTTTTTCCCTTACTTGGATTGAGTAAGATAACCATACTAAAACTCTATTCCTATATCTTCTAGATCAGTGATCATCAAAGGTTGGGAATTGAATTACTATGTTCAGAACTAAAAGGAACCTTCCTGAGAATAAAATAAATTGAAAATTCCTAGAAAGAAAACCTTTTTTTTCAAGAATTTTCAAACATTCTCACTAAAAACTGATAAAGCACAATAGATCAAACACAAAATTCAAGCTTCATAAATATTTTCTGAACTTGAATCTAATCATATTTTTCATCCAATTTTATAATTTTTATTAAAAAAATTAATTTGAAATATAAATCATTTTCATTATCTTTAAAAGTCAAAAACAAAAAATAGTAAGACCCAAATGAAATATTCTTGACTTGGAGACCAAAAACATCCTAAAGATTAGACAGGAACCAATTTAAAATGAAAACATAAGATAGGGTTCACTATCTCTTTCAAGGTCTATATTACTTGAATGAAATTTAAAAATGCTATACCACACAATGACCACAGAGTTTTTATTTTTTAACAAAACAGATACAGAGCATGCTAATTACAAGTATACATGTTTAGTTATTCTCTCAAACACCTAGCATGCATACCCATTAAAACATTGCAACTTAAATAACACAAAGTTATAAACTTTATAGTGTGTATGAATAAATAACACAATCTGATCAACAAAAAAAAAACACACACACACAATAATACATACAAGTTGGACTAAAAGAAATACAAATTAAATGGAAGATATTTGACCCAAAAAAAGCACCTACTAAATTTAAGACTTTATTCTCAATAGTTTACAAACCCATCAAGGGTTTGCAAAAATAAGAAAGAAGAACAACCAAAGTGATACTGACCTCTTTATGCACCCAAACCAAATAAAAAAAAAAACTACTTCTGCTCATCAGGAACTGCCTTATTCAAATCTATGCATAGAAATTAACATTATAAAACAACAATAGAAATTACTTAAGAAACCACAAATGATATTTGATATTTACAAATCATAGTAATAAAAGTAACATGTTATAGGGTGCCTCAATAAAGTAAAAGTGAATTCAAAGTGAGTGAAAAGCAGAAGGGAAAAAAAAGACGTGAACAAAGAGAGATCCTCCTGTGTGAAAGGTTCAAAGGATTTCTCCAAGAACCAAGAAGAAGAAGATGAAGAATTAACAACCAAAAGAATATAAACCATATTGTGCCACTTAGCAAACAACAGATCAGGGAAGAGTAAAAATAAAACCTGAAAATTAAATTAAAATGATTAAGTAAAAGAAAAAGTATCTAACCATTCTTCAAGACTCGACGAAGGTCATTTAGGTGTAGGGTTTTATCTTTCTAGGGTTTTCTAGTGACTTCAATCAATAAATAGGAAAAAAGATTAAAAATCAAAATCACGATTTGAAAACCAAACATAGAACTCAAGGAGGCAGAACCGTGAAGGTTTGGGAGAGGCGGCTAGAGGGAAGAACCCATTAATTAGAGATCTCTCTCAAGCGCTTGACAAAAGAAGAACCCGTATGTTTTGTTTTTTGGGTTTTATAGGAAACCTAGATGACTACTGGTAGCAGGTATCTTATTAAAATTAAATAGACAGGCTAGATTAAAATAAGTGAAATCTATAACTAAGATATAAGTGGGTACCGTACCCCCCAAAAAATATGGGGTACCGTAGAATAACTCTATTTATAGTACCAAAAAGTGTAATAATAGGACTTATAAATAGTAGCAAAAGTAAACTAAATAGTAGCAAAATAAGTTAAATGGTAAAATAAACTCACTTTAAACTCACTTTCCAAACGCAACCTTAGTCGTGTGATCTTTTTAACATATGTTTCAAGTTTTTCTTTATATTTTAAATGGTTCTAACTTCTAATGTGACAACTAAAATTCATGTCACGTTTGTTTTATGACAATGGGTAAGACTTAGTTTCATCAGAGCATTGAAGCTGACACATTATGGCTATTATGTTTTACAACAATAATCAGGTGATTTGATGCCACCAGACTATTTCATAATGGAAACATAATCATTTCATTACTGTATTTGCTTTTGCTATAGTTTAGTCTGCAAATTAAAATGGATTCGTTTCTTCAACTTGAGGCCAAGAGACTAATTATTGTGAATTAACGTAAGGTGTTTAATTTGTTATTGGCCTTTTGGCCATAGGGGGACAACTCTATGATTATGTGGAAATGGAATGATTGTTAATGGACCTTTGTGATGCACTTGCACTCTTTCTAAGCAATATATCTCACTAATAATATGATTTAATCTCATTACAAGTGATTGGGTATAATCTATTTTATATATTTAGTAGAATGATCATTTATTTATCAAATCCATTAAAATTCATTCATAAATTATAAAAGTGAAAATCCTTTGCGTTTTGCATGATATAGCAAAGCCAAAATGACTACTAATTTCAGCTATATTTTAATGGGGAGAAGATCCTCTCTAACCAATTCAGGTCAGAGATGATCACTCAAGGTCTGGACAAACTCTTGCAGGATCATGACCCAAAAACTTTGAGGTTTATTGAACAAAGTGACGACTAACGAGTCCGCACATGAAGCTTAGACAAAATACACAATACACATAGCTCCCGGGGCAAGACCGACCAAGGACGAGGAGCTTCCACCCAATAACGGAAGCATCCAGGGATGAAACCAAAATTTTGTATTTGGAAGGGGAGAGGCGGATTATAGTATTGATATAATAATCGTGATTGATAAATATATTGAATACAAAATTATTAATTTTGATATATCATTATATTTTTAAACCTTAATGAACATATAAAAATTGTCTTATTCATTATAGACAAATAAAAAAATATATAAAAAGGAAGATTTCACATCAAAATTATGCTTAATGACTTCATAGAATAAAATTTGTTTATTGTCGCCTTGCTAGTGAAATTTTTTGTAATTTACTAATTTCCTCACACTATTTTAGAGGGTTTCAGTGTGGAAATAATTTTTTATTAATGAGATTGTGTTGTGAGTCATTTGTTTATATGTGCCCAATTGACACGTACATTAGACCGTATGATCACCTGTTTATCATCATATTTGAATGTGATCTAATACATAATAATAACAATAACAACAACACCAAGAAGATAAGTTTCACTTTAAATTTTTACCCTCTTTATTTGTTGCTAGAGATAGAATTTGTATTTGTGGGGTGCTTTTTTGCTCCAGGCCAAAGGACTTGGTCCTTTGTAGCCTTCGGCTTTTTGCTGTCCCACATCGAAGGCAACTCCATTCCCCCTCTGCCTTATAAGCGTGAGCTGAAGAGAAAGGAGTACCATCAGTTATTAATAACTAATGGTACTCCTTTCTCTTCAGCTCACGCTTATAAGGCAGAGGGGGAAGGGAGTTGCCTTCGATGTGGGACAGCAAAAAGCCGAAGGCTACAAAGGACCAAGTCCTTTGGCCTGGAGCAAAAAAGCACCCCACAATAAAAGGAAGCTGCGTAGTAGTGGTAGAGGCGTGCCTTGCTCTCCGGAGAGGCAACAAAACCGTGCGGACATTGCGAAACATGCCACCCAAAGGGTCGGATGTTGCATGCATGCCCAAAGCGGACAATAACTAGAGATGGGCACTGCCCTTAAAAGCGCATTTTTGTGGGGACTAAATCCGCCGCAAGCTTATTGTCCTCTTTGGGGAGCCAAGCCCGCAAGGTTTTATTTTTCAAGCGACATGGGAGGTACGGATCTTCACCCTTTGGGCTTTACACCGCAGTCCCACATCGGCAAGAAATGCGCCCCACGCATGCGTGGTAGTGGTACATTCATGCAAGCTCCAAAGGCATATAAAGCATGAGTGGGGCGCATTTCTTGCCGATGTGGGACTGCGGTGTAAAGCCCAAAGGGTGAAGATCCGTACCTCCCATGTCGCTTGAAAAACAAAACCTTGCGGGCTTGGCTCCCCAAAGAGGACAATAAGCTTGCGGCGGATTTAGTCCCCACAGTATTATTTTCTATTCCTCCTACTTATGTAGAATTTCTTTTAAATTTGAAAAATGCTATTTTGTATGCCGACAACAAGCTAACATTTGTCCCCTTCTATTACTGCTGTTCGTGAATGGACTTGTACTTTTATGCCAAAAAATTTGTTTTTATTTGGTATTGGTTTCTAAAAACATTCATTGGCTTTGATTTACTTTGACTAATTACTTGGACAATGGTAAATATATTCATTTAAAGACAAAACTTAGGATTGAGACATGTGGCTACTTAACAAAAAAATACACTTCGATCACATGAGAAAAAATTCACATGGCAGAATTTTAAGAGGAGAACTTAAAAAACAGCACCTAAGTACTGTATCTAAGTCTTATACCTAGGTCTTACCCTTCATTTAATGTCACAAATATATTTTTAGACTTCCTAATAACAATAGCCTATTGTATTTCTTCACTTCTGTCAGTTTTGGATATACATCACTGTCAGTTTCTTTAAAATCTTCTCCCCTCTTTTCGTGTGTGTGTTAAAATATTTAGTATTCTAAAAATATATATATATTTCTTCACCTCAATTTATATGCTTTATAAATTAATTATTTTCATTTATATATATATATATTTATATATATATATATATATATATTCGACCTCCTTTAATCACTATGTTCTCTAAATTATTAAAAAAAAAAAAAAAAAAACCAATCTTAACATCTTGGTGCTTAAATTGCTCTATGTTTTTCTCCAAAAAAAAAAATTGCTCAATGCAGTTCCTGGAACCAGATCAATCTTAACACATCTTGCTCGTTTGCTTGTTCACTATTCTAAAGATGGCAAGCTTTTGACATGAAATTAATTGACTAAATCAAGCATTTTGTCCCCTCCATGGCTTTCATAAATATTTGAAATAAAGTCTACTACGAACAGTAATAACACAGTTTATGGGTTCAAGGCCCTACATAGTCAAAGAAGTATATCTTTCTAAAATTATATAAAACTTGACCTTTGGGTATATATGTGACATATGGTCAGGACTAAATTCCATTTTATTAAGCTCATAAACCCCATCAATAATTATGTTTAAAATTTTGACTTTATTTATAAGAAAGCAACAATGTCACGAGTGGCTGTCATGTATTACATCAATCATAGTGATATATTAATTTAGAATCTAAACATCGGAGTCACATTGATTTGAAATATACCATCCAATATAATTTTCAATTACAGTGTAATATGATTGCTCAAATGGGCTAATAGATTAGATCCCCGGATTCATGGCAATGATAGTTTGAGACCTTTAGCACCAATGGTGTCTCGTCAAAATGCGCCATTTATTCTAGGCCTAAAGATTTGGGTATAAGATGGCCTAAAGATTTGGGTATAAGATGAAACCTACCTCAAGTTGTTTTTGACCTATTTATATTAATTAATCACTTTTAATTTAGTGGATAGGGTGAATCAAAGAAGGCAATACTCTAAAAAATTAATAATTTTCCCATTATCCAATATGTGCATTATTTTTCTCATTATATATTAGTGTTTTTGTAAGGTATATGTGTTGTAAGAGAGACAATGTTAGTGTAGATGCACGAGATATATATTTATACAAAACAAACATTTATGCTTATGGTTACCAATAAAAAAACATTTATGCTTATTTTGTTTGACTTAGAGCATTTACATCAAACAATGTAAAATAGAAAAATATATCAATTTTATATATTTAAACCCCAAAATCACTTACATCAGTCAAGTTAAAAATGTGCAAATTTGCGAAGTTGTTACCGTAATCGTGTAAATTTACATTACCACTATTCATTTTATATTTAATTTTTTATTCTTTATTTACGTATTCCAATAATGAAAGAAGAGAGTAAATGGTAGTTATTATGTGTTAAAAGAGAAAAACAATTAAAAAAAATTAATATTTTAATGAAATGTAGTGTAAAATAGATAAAACGATGTGGAGAAAATTCTTAAGCATTTTCAAAGTACAGAGAAATGATGTTCCCTCCTCTCACATTTATGATGGACCTTACTATAAATTTAATAAGTAGACCCCCCACCAGAAGAGAGAGCACTATTCTCTGTGTTTTATGAGTACCTAAAAATTACTTTATAATATGGGGTATTTTGAAAAATGAGTACGTAAAATACAAAAAATAGGCTTTTATACTAAAATATATAAAATTTTGCACAAACGAATGTGAATACCTTTATTTAGCCTATATGTTTACGTACAATTATTTTTAGATCGTAATAAATAACATAAATATAAGCTATATCATACTTATTTTAAATGATTTACTTTGCTTAAAATATTGAACTAGACCAAAATACAATTGTACAAGAAAGGAATAAGTTGTACATAAACAAATAAATTAAATAAAAAATTAAGCATGCTCATACAGGGGTAGAGCTATGTTACAAAATTTTGAATTTTTTAAATATATATATAATTATTTTAATGTTTTTGAAATTTATAGTATACAAAAATTAAAGTTGGCCCCTCCAAATATTTGAATTAAATCAATGATGCTCTTGAAAAAATAATTGGTCTAATAGTTATAGAGATATAACTTTTTTTTTTCGCAATTTTAGTTTTTTATTGTAAAATATGCTCTTATATTTGTTAAATATTTGATAAAATTTGGCACCAAACATGTTTGAATCTATCTTTCTCAACCCGTTATATGGCGATTAACAAGTTATTAACTCATTAAAAAAAATCTTGTCACTAAAACTACACATGAAATGTCTCTTTAGTTGCCACATTATGGGTTAAAGCAAGATAGCTTCAAATTTGTTTGGAGCTTAACTTATTCCTCCAAGTTTTGGATCATTCGATATTTTGAAAATTTCATTAGTTCAATTGAAAGATTTTTTTTACAATTTGATAATTTGTAAAATGAAACTTTTTAAGAATTTCACTATGAAAATGGTAAAAATGAATTTTATTTTATGAAAGATCGCCATCAAACATAATTTTAATTGAAAATACTAAGTTTTTTTGTTGTTGGGTGTATGCATATATATAACTTATCAAATAAAAAAGTGTGTGTATATATAATAAAAAAGCGTGTGTTTGTATATATGTGTGTGGGAGTTGTCTTGATATATATATTAGTGTCACAACTTGGCCTCCTCAAACGAAAATTTCTGGCTCCGCCCCTGGGCTCATAGTATTTTATTCATGATGAATTTTATAATATGTTAGAACATTTGCAGCAGTGGAGCTAAAAAGCTATAATGCTATTTTAGCTCCACCAATATACCAAAAAAGCCTTGCAACAGTAGAGGCAAACTTATAAATTTTAGCTGATTTGCTACAGTGCACATCTATCTATAGATGTGCACTGTAGCACACATCAAAAAAAAAAAAAAATTTATTCCAATTCTGATTAAAATAATGCAACTCACTTTTTTTTTTTCATTTCTTTTATTATCTGACCGTGCTCTCATCTCTCTCATCTCTCTCAAGCTCTCATCTCTCTTCTCTCTCAAGCTCACATCTCTCTCAAGCTCTCATCCCACGCCGTCGCCGTCCCAGCCCACGCCGTCGCCATCCCACGCCCTCCCAGCCCACGCCGTCTGTCAAGCTCTCATCTCTCATCTCTCATCTCTCAAGCTCTCATCTCTCATCTCTCATCTCTCAAGCTCTCATCTGTCAAGCTCTCATCTCTCTCATCAAGCTCTCATCTCTCTCATCTCTCAAGCTCTCATCTCTCTCATCTCTCAAGCTCTCATCTCTCTCATTAAGCTCTCATCTCCCAGCCCACACCGTCGCCATCCCAGCCCACGCCTCAGCCCACGCCGTTCCAGTCGATCCACTTCAAGTCAGTGCTCTCTCTTCTTTTGTAGTGAATTTTTTTTGTTGTTTTGGCTTAATTTTTCTGGGTTTAGTGTTATTTTGTGGTGTTAGTTTGTGGTGAAATGGTGTTACAGAGACATTTATTTTGTGGTGAAATGGTGAAATGTTGTTTTGGGCAAATGGTGTTATTTTTTTGCTGTTTTTGCTGGGTACAACATCTGAATGGAGGAATGTATTGGGAATTTTATGTTTGCAGGAATTTGTTGTTTGGTTTCTGTGGTCTCTGTAATTTGTGCAGGGAAGTTTACATATTTTGTTGTCTCTGTAATTTGTTATGTTGCACAAAACCACATAGTTTCTGTTGTCTCTGTAATTTGCTGTAATTTGTTGTTGTGTTGCAAGGGAATTTTCTCCGTAAAGAGTCGGCAGCGGCGGCGGCGGCGGTGGCGGTTGAAGTTGGTTGTGATTGTTGTTTATTGTATAGGATATGTTATTTTATTGTAGTTGATATATTATTTTATTGTGATGTTTATATTATTTTATTGTGTTAAAAGCTAAAATAGATCCACTGCTGCAGCATATATGTAGGTAAAATAGATAAAGTAACTTTTGGTGGAGCTAAAATGCTAAATTTTTAGCTCCACTACTGTGAATGTTCTTATGTGCTCATGGACGAAATGTTTTTAAAATTAAAATACTGATTGATCCATCAGTTTCTTTGTGAATGTTCTTATGTGCTCATGGACGTAATGTTTTTAAAATTAAAATACTGATTGATCCATCAGTTTCTTTCTTTAGCTTTCAAGATATGTTATGTAGTCATGGACGTAATGTTTTTAAAATTAAAATACTGAATTGATCCATCAGTTTCTTTCTTTTGCTTTAGAGAAATGGGGCATGACTTTATGACCTTTTGTGACCTGAACTTGTGGGGGCATGGTGTCAAATCATAGGATTTGATGTTGCATATTGCATATTGCATATTGCATCCCCCTCAACCGTACTCCATTGGAGAGCGCATTTTTCATTAGGCTATAGCAGGACATCTTCAGATGGAGCATAATATGAAAATACCAGTTCATAAAAAAAAAAAAAAAAATGAAAATACTGATTGATCCATAAGTTTCTTTCCTTTTATTATTTGGGAGGTATTATTAAATCTTATTGCCTTGGATATCTTCATATTAAATCTTAGTTGCTTTGTGAGGTATTTATTATGTTTGAGGGATTTTTTTTTTTAGAGATAATTATAACATTCTGCTAATCCCGCAACTCGAACCCTTTTCCTCCTAAACCCCCAAGCACTTTGTGCATGTGTGAGAGATTATTAAATCTTATTTGTGAGGTATTATAAAATTATTCATATTTATTAAATCACATAACTCATTACATTATTTTAATCTGTCACGTGAATTCAAATATGTCATGTGATTAAAAGTAGATGTTGATGGTGTTTTAACTTTTAATCACCACATAATAGGTTATAGGAATTTTTCTCTAAATCAGTTTTGAAATAAACTCTATCCATGTGATTTAATGCAAATGAAAAATGAAATTTGTAAAAAGTAAAACTAGGGAAGAGGAACACAATATTTTTCACAATTGTTAACATTTATTAATTGTGATTTGAATAATATCTAGTGATCTCCCATCATATGAAAAATATATTGAAAATGAAGGCAAACTAAATAATAAGATGAATATTGTAGAAGAACCCAACATTGCTAAATGATTCACATTAAAAAAAAGGTGTCACGTAAACCAAACTATAAATTCATTTATTTATAGAAGCGTTAAATTGAATTGGATAAAAGTGAGAGAATTATACAAATAATTCAGAAGTGGTTGTTATTCATTATAATTTAAGTTCAGCAATGAGTTATTATAAACTTGTCTATTTCACATTAGATTAAACATAATCCCAAAATATTTCTAATTAGTATTAATTAGGGATATGTTAGAACCATGTTTAGTATATATCTACTTGCATTTTCTTTTTCTTTTTCTTTTTTTATAAAATTGTAACAGTAGATAATTGTCTGGTGTAAACATAAGACCACCAAACCCAAGACCTGTGGCGGCCCACAGCGATTTGAATCCCACCCACCCA
This sequence comes from Notholithocarpus densiflorus, assembly GCA_030021035.2. Taxonomy (NCBI): domain Eukaryota; kingdom Viridiplantae; phylum Streptophyta; class Magnoliopsida; order Fagales; family Fagaceae; genus Notholithocarpus; species Notholithocarpus densiflorus. Next base: position 359,680 of record JARYZH020000289.1, on the reverse strand, counting down.
AAGCCTTCACGTCGATTTGTGTCACACCGATCTGAAGCCCAAATGCCAATATTGAGAGAGAGGAGAAGCTTTCACCGTGAGAGAGGAGAAGCTTTCACCGTGAGAGGAAGAGAGGAGAGAGTGTGGGAGAAAGAGAGGTGAAAAGAAAGAAAGTCTAAAAGTGAGAAGAAGAGAGAGAATGTGAGATTAAAAAACTAATTTTTTCTTTACAATCCCATAAATAGTGAGGTTGAACACATGCAACTTCACTTTAGCTGGGATATAAAAATTTTTGGGTTTACATACCAGGATAGAGCATGAATTTAAAAGTTTAGTGCTAAAATAACAATTGGGGGGTGTTTACACCACAATGCTAGTGCTCTTAGAGCATCCTAGTGAGGTTGCTAAATTGACAAAAAAGTCAATTTAGCAACTAATTCTCCAAAATTGTGGCTATAACAAAGCAGCTAAACTTAAAAAAATTTAACTTTGAGCTAACAGCCCATTGTAGCTCAAAACTCAAAACAAAAAATAATATTTTAATATAGAGTGTTAAAAAAAAGTATTTTAATGTATTGATGGTTGTGATTGTTAGTTATTGTGTTAAATATATTATTTTATTGTGTTGTTTATATTATTTTAATGTGTTGAATGTTAATATAAAACATTTTCTGTAAGATATATTATAAAGTAGATTGTTAAAAGAGATAAAGTAGGGTTTTGAGTTGTTAAAAGTTTGTAAGGTTGAATTTAATTAACCACTTTGTTGGCTTTATTTCGTGCCAATTTGCTTGTAATTCAGCACTTAGAAACCCTGTATTTAGATGGGAATCATGTAAGGGTAGTATGTGAGAGAGTGTAAAGAAATACTCAAGATTATGCACTGCAGCAGGGACTCGCGACTGGATCTCGCGGGTGGCTTGCGACTGGCAAGCCGCCAGATGATGCACACGAGTAAAGCATGCGAGGAGCTAAAGAGTCATGCCAGTTGTTGCACTACAAGACAAAAGTCCTAGGCTGGCCAGGCCATTAGCTCGCAACTTGAACTCGCAACTCAGTCCAGTCGCAAGGCCAAGTCGCCAAGACACCCTGTTTGTGAAAAACTGACTATTCGCATTCCAAACACACACTAGTATTAATACCCCTTATACCCACGAAATGTAGAGAGCTTTCAGAGAGAATTTTGAGAGAGAAACCCTAGAGAAAAACAATATTGACTTATCCACAATCTTTACATAGAGACTTTTCAAATTCCTCTACTCTCATCCTCTCCATTGTTACATCCTTGAGAGGTTTTTAACCAAATCATTTTCTCACCATACCCACATCTGTGAGAAGGCTTTTTGGTGCTTTGGGAAGCAGTTAGGAAGGGACCAATGGTTATTGGTTGATGCTATGGGCTATAGCGGATTCCGGTAAGCTAGAAAAGACAAAGGTTCGATGTAACCTCGTTGGAGCAAGAAGCTTGGAGGACTTAGATACACTGGGTAAATTAGACTTGGAGGGTCTTATACTGTTCATGTATCCCAACTTCATTTTCTAGTAGATTATTAATCGCTTGGAGGGCAGCGGAGAGGTTTTACGTCAAAGGTTTCGGTTTCCTCTTCGATAACACATCGTTGTGTTGTCCTTGTGTTTGCATCTCTCTTCCCTTAATCTTTACCATTTAATTTCTGCTATGGATGTGATTTTATTTGGTCAAGATTGTTTATCAATTCTGTTTTAGCTTATGTTCATATTCCGCAAATATATATTATTTGATAATAAGATTAAATTGGTAATTTATAAATTAGGGGTCTAAACGTTCAAGGTGTTTTATACACTACTTGAACTTTCAAAAGTTAAATTTTTGTAGATACTTTACTTTTTGAATGTTCTTAGCTTGGAAGATGGGGCATGACTTTATGACCTGAACGTGATGGGTCATGCTGTCAAATCATAGGATTTGATATTGCATTTTGAAGGGCACATTTTTCATTAGGCCATAGCAGGACATCTTCAGAGTTCAGATGGAACAAAATACCAATAGCCTTTTTCAACCAAAAACAAAAAACCAATAATCTTTCCTTTTATTATTTGTGAGGTATTATTAAATCTTAATTTTTTGGATGTCTTCATATGAATTGAGTCCAACCATTCTTTAGGCTTAAGTGGTCCTTTACATCAAATGCTCCAATAAATGTAAGCGTGATGGGAAGGTGTAGCATATTCATTGCTCCAAAGCTAAACTTACTATTTAATAATAAATCTTTTTTTTTTGGTAGATTACCATTTAATAATCTAAACAATATCCATGTAGTATAACCATATTATAAATAATGATTCCTAAGGATAATAAGATCAAAATCATTAACGTGTTAAAACTAGTTTTTCAATTTCACTTCATCTTATTTAATAAGATAATAATATCTCATGCAATGAATATATACAATGTTCATATAATATACATAGAGAATTCTATATGCAAATATGATTTCCTTCAAACCAGTGTATAGGAATCTCCTCCAATCCATTATATGACAATTTATTATTATTATTTTTAAAAAATGTATAAAAAAAAAAAAAGAAATCACATATGACTATATGACATATAAATAATAAGAATTAAAATAAGGGTCATGTTAATGGATATACTTAGGAAAATTGTTAATAAATCATTTTAGGAAACTTTTTATATCATTTTTATGAAAAATTGAAAAAACTATAAAAAAAATTAATTGTTTTTTCTCTTTTTCCATAAAAACTATCAGAATTTTCTGACCCAACCCGAAAAATACCTGACCTGAACCCAATTTTTTTGACCCGAAGCAAAAGCGAGTTGACCCGTGACCCGACCCGATTTTTTTGCGGGTCAACCCAACCCGACCCTAATAACCCGTGACCTGACCCATTAAAAAAATTCGCTAAAAAAATATTTAAATTACGTCTTTATACTAAGTGCAAAAAGCACAAAGTACCAAAACTTATAATCAATATATTATAAAAAATGACTACTTGATTCATCAAAAGTCAAAAGCTAGCTAGCCTAGCTTCAGTGCACTGCTTTCCATCAAAAAAAAAAGCCTAGCTTCAGCCTTCACACGTTACACCATTAGACCACACACATTACACAAAGCAAGGGCCCTTCAGTGATTGCCGATTGCCATGAGACAACTCAAACAAGACCATTAGACCACACACGTTACACAAGGCAAGGGCCAAGGCTGTCAAGAGTCAGACAACCATTAAAAAAAAAATCTCATTCAGCTAAGCTACAATTTGCAAGTATGAATATTTGCAGTGCTGAATCTACTACTAACGTTGAGTAGATTGAGATTGAGGTGTAATTCTTATAAAATATTTATTTATTCTTCTTTACTTAATATGTTATATTTATTTTAAAATCTTTTTTTGTTTAGTTTATCTTTCTAAGTAATCTAACTTTACTATTATTTTAAATGTGACAGGAACATGTGCATTTAAGAATACCGATAACTTGCTACTTTGCTAGCTTACTTGTTTTGTTTGTTTTAAGATCTATCTCTTTTTGAAGATGTAAACTTATAATTATATGCATTTTGACAGTGAACTATTAACATTGAAGGCTTTTTCCATCATGAATTTATGACTATAAATAATTTTTGTCATGCTCAAAAATATCAGAATTGGAAGGATATTAACAAGTGGCATTAAGTGCAATTCATTTGCTTAATTGATTTTATTCATTCTCTTTAAACAGGTTGTCATTGATTTGTTTTTGTAATTGAACAAAAAAAAAAACTTGTTTGAAAAATACGGATAAATCCAACCGACCTGACCCGCAACCCGATTGACCCGACCCGAACCCGACCTGACCCACCCGTTTTGCCACATCTATGCAAATGTGATTTCCTTCAAACCAGTGTATAGGAATCTTCTCTAATTCATTATGTGGCAATTTATTATTATTATTTTTTAAGAATGTAAACCTTAAATACTTTTTTTTTTTTTAGAGAGAGAGTTTCAACCTATAGCATCCGCTTTTGATGATAACTCTTTATCATCAGACCAAGACACCAATCAGTTTTTAGTGTAGGCAGAAATTGAATCATAGATCTCTTATACAACCATCAGAGACTTTACCAGTTTAATTAAATGGGTTATGTATGACATTCTTCTCTATAAGATAAAAAAAGAAAAGAAAAAAAAAGAGTTCCAAATGACTATATGCCCCATCCAAAAAAAAAAAAGACTATATGACATATAAATAATAAGAATTAAAATAAAGGTCATGTTAATGGATATTATTAAGAAAATTGTTAATAAATCATTTTAGAAAACTTTTTATATAATTTTTATGAAAAATTGAAAAAATTATCAAAAAATTAATTAATTTTTTCTCTTTTTCCATAAAAACTATCTTAAAATGGTTGACTTAACATTTCCCTTCAAACCTTCTCAAAAAAAAAAAAAAAATACATTTCCCTTAAAATAATAAATTAAGCATTAAATGTTGCATTTCTGTTAAAATTTAGGAGAACCATTAATGATATTTAACATAAAATTTTTATTTCTAATAAAAAAACATATGAGGGGATTCTCAAAAAAAAAAAAGGGGTAGGCGATTTTCAAAGTCCAAGGGAACATGGGCCCATTATTGCCGGCTTGCCGCCCTGGTCCCCCTCGCTCTGCCCCCATGCAGGCACAAGTATGAACAAGACACGTATATTTTTCTATGGACATCACAAATTGGGCTAAGAAAAACCCGGTCAATTTTTAAGGTCAAAGAAAAAGCTCAATGTAAGCTGTATTATATGTATATGAATATATGATGGTGCATCGATCTACGTCAATTTGGGTCACTCAGAAAAAGCCCAAAAGTATGATAAATTTGGTAAGAATGAAAGCTCCACGCAACTCGCATGATTGATATAAGATGAATAATTCTATTACCATACACTTTTACACATATTTTATCGTAATTGTCTTCATTGACCGACTACATATGAGTAGTGAAAAAAAAATAGTTAGTCTATATAATAGCGACTAACAATCAATCATAATTTACTGCATAAAACAGAAATTTGTGGCAAAGTGTGTGTAAAAGTGTGTGGTATGCTGGTACTAAAATTATTTGTATATAATTATAACTCCCTTGTGTTGAGACCGACCTTGAAGAAATTAGGATGCAGACGTGAGATCAGTCAATAGACTCAATACTCAAAAGTGTGTTGTGAATTATGATCATATATTATAAAATAATAATAATACAAATGTTATTGTTGGTCCCGAACTATATCCAATCCTGGGCCATTAATTACGAGTCCAAATCTTCTGTCCCACTCTTCCTACTCCACTATATACTCCATAAATAAAAACATGCCACATGTCCATCTATTTAATTAAAGGCTAAATTCATGCATTCTATTATTTCAATTACCAAAATATGATGGGTTATTTATTTTAGGTAATTGAAATAATAGAAGGCATAAATGTAGCATTTAATTAAATAGATGGACATGTGGCATGTTTTTATTTGTAGAGTATATAGTGAGTAGGAAGAGTGGGATAGAAGATTTGGACTCGTTGACCATCTAACATGTTACCCACACCAGGTCTCACTTTTCTCTTCAGCCTCCTTAAATCAAAGACTTTCTCATATTTAAGTCACCATGACGACATAGGATGACACATTAAAATTATCCCCATTTTACACAAATTTATACTACATTAAAAAATAATTACAAAAAGTCACAAAAATTATATTTATGTGGCCATCAAAAATGGCTATCAAAATTTATCGTATATTCGTATCTATAAATAAATAAATCAAGTTTGGTTTCATAATAAGAGAAAAAGAGAAGGGGATTTAACTAAAACATTTATTTTTGTTGACATATTTTGTAAACTAACGTATGTAGATTTGAACAAATGCTAAAGTGTTGCAATATATATTATTTACTATAGAATAGAATTGGAACAAGTAACACAAAAGAAATTAAAAAAAAAAGTAAAAAAAATATATATATATATATATATTAAAAGTAAAGACAATCGAGTGTGATTTCATAATTAGAAAAAAAAAAAAAAAAAAAAAAAAAAAGGAATTTAACTAAAATCAAGAACGGATCCAAGATTTCAAGCTAGAGGTAGCCGGAGTATAAGAAAAAAAAATCCAAATAGGCATTCATATAGATTAACAAATTATAAATGTACAAAATCATTATTTCTTAATACATTAAAATACAATTATCTACAAGCAAAAACAAAAAATGTTTTTTTTTTTTTTTAGTACTAGGATAGCAAGGATTTTTTTTTTTTTTTTTTTTTTTGAAGTTAGAGCATTCACAGTAGTAGTGCTAAAAAATTTAGCTTTTAGCACCTCAAAGCTAATTTATCTATTTTACCACATCACTTTACAGTACACTCAATATAAAATATTTTATTTTTTTACCATTTTATTTAAAATAATATAAACAACCCATTAAAATAATTTAAAAAAAAAAAAAGAATTTGAGTTTTTTTAATTGAAGGTAGAGAGATAATCTTAATAAAATATTTTATTTTATTTTTAGTAACTTGCTATAGTCAACTGGTATTTATACCAGTTTACTGTAGTTGTAAAAAAATTAGTTTTAACTTCACCAATAACATATGATTTTTTGGTTCTTTGGTGGTAAAATAGTTTTTTTTTAATATATAAAATACAATTACTATTGTGAATGTTTTTATAGTTTTTGTTAAGTTTTTGGGTTGGATAGTTGCTAGTTGAAGAGAGGCCTAAAGTTTTGAACTACCAAAATGCTGTATATAATTTGATAAAAAAAAAAGGACCAAGGGAGGCCGGCTCCCTTAGACCCTCACCTAGGTCCGTCCCTGACTAAAACATTTATTTTTGTTGACATATTTTGTAAACTAACGTATGTGGATTTGAACAAATGCTAAAATGATGCAATATATATTATTTATTATAGAATAGAATTGGAACAAGTAACACAAAAGATATTGAGAAGACCAAGTGAGGAATATGAACTTTAAAGAATGATATATGTTATAAGCTATCACTATATAACTAGATACGTATATATTTTTTCGTGTTGTTTTTGTTTTTTCACAATCTTCTTCTGTCTTCTATCTACTAAAAGTGTTGCCAAAGAAAAATGGCAATTTAAGGTTGAAACTTCATTTTTTTGCTGAATAATTTAAGGTTGCAACTTGAAATGTGTTTATTTCTTCTAGATCTTTCAACACTAAAAAATTGTTATTTCTAGCTACCTCCTCTCTTTCTCTTTCACATTATCGAAATTCCACACCACAAATGTTGCTTTCGACTTCTCTTTAAAAGAGGTGTAGAATTAAAGCAACTCTCTTTGGTGTTAAAATAGCATCATCCATTCGAAATTTACTAACAACATATATAGCTTCATCATTGTTAAACATGTAAATTTAGAGCAAAGCAACACTTTCATATCTCTTTAAAATTTCTCACCGTGTGAGATAGGAGTTTAGAAACTTATCATTTTGACATAGTTTCATCTCTACAAAACTTCAGAGCAAAATGATAAACTATTACGTGTCTTTTGAAAATTCTAACCACTTGTGAGAGGACCAATAAGTAATACTTTTTAGTATGGAAAATAGCTCCACTAAAGTACTACGAAGATATCAACAATAATATCACAATTTTTCAATAATACTACCAAATTAAACTACCACATGCTTTCACACACATTTTGCTACAATTGTCTCACGTGACAAACTGTAAGTAATAGAAAAAAAACAGTGGGTATATGTGATAGTAGCGGACAACCAATTATACAGTCTGCTATATAAAATAATTATAGCAAATTACATGTAAAAATGTGTGGTACTAGCATTATTGACCACATTTTTTTTCCAGGTCTTATTGTATCTATCATGGTTGCATGCATGGACCCCCAAATTAGTAATTATTGAAGGTGATGGATGGTCATGAATTGATCATTAAAAGTAACATGAAAGGTTTAGGCGTCCAAATATTCCAAAAGATGACTAACTTCTATTTTCATTCGTCTACACGTTGAAGGGAAGGGCTTATGAGTGTGTATGAGAATGACATTTTAAATTCGTACTCCCAGGTGGGTTGGTACCTAGGGAGGGAAAAATTATCATATACGTCAACATGCAAGATTTCTTATGGTTGGTGGAGACTGGAGACTACACACCAGTAAACTCTACATATTACGAGAGATTGATTGTGTGCAACCATTACACAAAATGTTTGGTTTTAGATGTTGGCATATTCTATGCAACAAAATCAAGGGTTAAATTTCAATGTATTTGAGACATGGTTTAGCATAAAAGTCTATGTGATGCTAATTGAATAAGAAACTTAAGCTAAGGAGTGAAACGCGTCTTGCTCAAGTGAAACGAAACTCGCTTAAGTGATTCATTAAAGGCTGAAATTAACGTTAAACAAGATAATACTTTGTGTGATATTTGCTTGAGTGAAATCGTTGGATTTGTGACCCAAATACTTCTAGAAAAAGGATTCTTGCTCAGCTTTAACCCTACTTTGTGCACCTAAATAAATCACATTTTGCATGACTTTTATAGGGATGGAAGGTTATATATTATAACAGAGCTAAAACCTTCAAATCGTTAATAAGCCTTCTTCCTGAGCTTAAATAGAGAAAACCATCCATATGCCTAAAAGGATTTTAGTGGTTTTGGGGACTACTACAATAGGAAAGCAATTAAGTAGGACATTTGCAAAGGATACATAGAGATTGAATACTAACTACAGACTTTTTCTTTTTCTTTTTTTAATATATAAAAATACTGCAATGGTTTTATTGAGTATAAACTATTGTAATAGTTTATTTATGGTATATTTTTCAACAAGATTAGATCCCCAAAATGCCTTTTCCATTAAGGAGGTTGTTCATTGATTTTTCATTTCATTACAAAATTTGAGAGATAAGACCAATTGTACAGGTTTCCTTCGAGTACCACAAGATATGATTAAAAGAGACTTTGAGCTAGCTAGCTGCATATGTTTGTTATATAGTAAAGTCTTACTGTTTATCAAGTAAGGGAATCATCATATTAAGTAATGTATTTTTCAGGTTTTAGTAGATCTCAAACAGTTAATTACCATTGGGTGTTTAGATCTACTGCGACCACCTTAACTAGATTTCTAAGCCCCATGCAGACTTTTCCCTATTCTCATAAGCTATCTTTTGCAATGCTGAAGCATTGGCGGCGCACCAAAACGTCTACAGGGATTGAAAGTTGAAACAAGCCTGTGATTTACATGCATTGTTATAATGTTTATAGTGTGATGTATATTTGAAAACATGCATGCAATGTAGGATTTGAATGTTTATGCCATTGGCTTGCTTCAATTCTATAGCACTGCCAATAATAGAGAATATTGTATGTATATGCATGTACGTATACTGGTGCTATTGGTCTTGGCGGCCATACAAAAGAGCTAGGGTGAACCTGTTGATATTGATTTGTGATATGGAAACGAGAAAAAGTCTATATTTGAGATCCTTGGTATGTTCAATGCTTGAAGCAATGAGGCGGTGACTTCTTCATTAAGACAAATAAAAAGTTGGCTCTTGATTTATTATCACACATTATATTAAAGGTTGCAACTGCATTTTATTTACCTTGAGGTCAAAGTAATGACAAAAATAAATGAATTTTAAATTTATAGCTGCCGGGGCTATGATTGATCATATTCATTTTAATTTTGGGGGTTACCATTAAATTTTTAAAACAGTAACCTCATTTTTAAAGGCCAAAACCAATTTGTATTTTTTTTCCAATGACCCTCTAAGCCATAATATAATTCTGCCCCTCACTTCCTCTTTTATTTTAATTTTATCACCAAGACAATAATTCAAAACACAAAGCAAGACAAACAGATAAAGGAAGAAGTTGCGAACACTTGACACTAGCAAGAAGCTACAAACACTTGATCACATTCAACTATATTGCTTTAAGAATAGATTAAGGAATTCTAAAAAGAACTACAAAAACACCCAGTTGAGGATCGAGTGTTTTTCGCATTATGAAATAAGCTACTGGAAATGGTTGGGCCTATAGCGAGGCTAGAATAAGACTTTGGACCATCCATAGAGCCTTTGGGCAAATTGGTCAGGCACATCTTATTGGATTTGCCCTGGCAAATCTGATAAGGTACGCTAATTTGAAGCAAGTTTTAGCTCGATCTCCATAGAAGACCCTAATCTCCTCGATGGGTGTTTGACTACTAGGCATCTAGGTCTTCCTTGGTAATCGATCCAAGGGATCTTGAGAGTTAACTTGTCTCGGAATAACATAATTACCTTTTTGAATGTATCTTTTCTTTTCTTTAACTAATTAGTAAATCCCTTGCTTGCAATTCTAGAAGCCATTTTGGCATCCATCCCTTCAACCAAACAAAGGTAACATTTACTTGATAAGACAAAGGCCTAGTTTTAGGGAGTAGTTCCCGCCAAATCCATGTCTTACTTGTCCTATAATACTCCAACACTCAACTAAGATAACTGGTTTTAGGCGTCTAGGTTAATTTGCAATCTTTTAGCTACTATTACCTTACCATGTTACACACTCAAATCCATTGTGTACACAATGGATTTGACCTCCGCGGATTAACCCTTGTAGTGCTAAAAGTTTTCTTTCTTAGCACATAATTGGGACACAACATCCTTATTACATGATTCTCTCTTTCTTGAATCAACCACCTATAACTATAACATGATTTATTTCCGAAACAGCACACAGTTTTCACTCCACAAAAAAAAGAAGTTTCTGGTTTAATCAAAATCCATTTTAAGGCAAATTGGATAGCTAGGCGGCTCAGCCAAGTGAGGTTGAGAACATGGGAGAATCAATTGGAGACTGCAAAATGAGTGGAGAAAAGAAAGCATATATAATATATATAACTAGTACTTGTACAAATTTCTTGATATGTATTCTTTTTGTTCATTTCGTATAGCATTCCCTCTACCCACACAGATAAGTTGGATAATATATATGATACAAATGCTAAAAAAGAAAGCTAGATCAACATGATCTTATAATAAATGGTCATAGTTGATTCATCTTAATCATCGAATTTGATGGACTAAGAAGACTATAGGCATCATGACCCTTGTTAATGCTAACAATGTTGGATCGACGAGCTGGACTAGGCAGAATTAAGGAATAACCTTTGGCAAAGCCGCAACCAGGACTAAAATCCTCGCTGCTGTCCATCTCTGCCAACACTTTGTAAAACAAATCAACATCGCAAGGGAGCACAAGAGGGCCTTCACTATTGTACCCATATTCCAATTCAGCATCCTCTAGCAGCATCGCGAACAAAGGATGATTAACAAGCTTGGTCTTGATCACAAATCGTTGTTTTTGAGGTCCAACATAGACTGTGAAACAACCTTCCGGAGCTACTTGACGATTCTTTTTGCGCTTTGTCAATGAACTGAAAGTGGTAGATGAAGATGAAAAACATTTTTTGTTGCCAGCTACTAGTGATAGACATCGTTTCCATGCCTTGAAAATCAAGGTGTTCCTGCACTTAACTTTTACAATTTCCATTTCTAGTTCTACTATTGAAGAATGACAAGAAAATATGGATTATGGAAGGAAAAGAGATTAATCTAGGTTGCTATATATATGCCAAATGGCAAGCTAAACTTAATTCTTCATCTATTTGTATAGCTCAAAATCCATATTGAATACTTGCACGTATATGATAATCTAAGTAAGAGAGATATATAGAGAGGTTTTGTAATGGAAACAGACTTTCAATTGAAGATGTGAATCCAAAACAAGAAGAAAAAAAAAAGATGGAACTATGGAGATGCGTATAGAAGAGTAAAAGGTTTTGAAATGAGAGGCTGCATTAGTACATGTTATATATATAGGCCCATACTCCATTTGCAGACTAATAATTTGGTATTTTGTCAACGCAATTGAACGCAGCAAGACTCTGAAAGGCCACTAGCAATCTTCGACGCCCATATGGTGGAAAAGAATATTATAATCTCAATATATGCATATGCTCCACAAATAAATTGTTAGAATAAAAGACAACTTAGAGAAACCTACTTGCAGATAATGGTCAAAGCAAGTAGAAGACTAGGAGGTTATAAAGTAAGCCTTTATTGGTAATGGCATGGATGCCACATTATAAGTGGGAGTAGGTTTAATGAACTTCTTGGAATTTTACTATTTCTGATATTTTAACTAAAACAGGTTTATCTTCTCAAAAAAAAAAAATCTAAAACAGGTTTAAAGAAAGTGATTATTAAACCATAATAAAACTTGTCATAGTGCAAAATTTTTAACAAAATATGGTTTTTTTAATGTCTCTAATGCTTTTTGTCTAATTAAGTATATAGTTTGATGATTATGGTAGTTACTAATAGTCTTATTTTTATCTAAATATGAATTTTAACAATTATGGTAGTTATTAATAGGTAATTATGGTATTTATTAGTAATGTTTTGTTTTAATTGTAACAAGATTCTAATGGACATTTAAATATAGAATAAATTAAAATAAACTAATAATATTTGTGTGTGTGTAGAATAATGATATATGAAATTATGAGGCTTCAACAATTTATATGATAAAATATTATGAAGTTAACTATAAATGTCAAATGGGAAAGTTTAATAAAAAATATGCTTTTATTTTATTTTTGACTGAATATAAAATTTGATCATTATTAATAAGCATGTATTATATGATTGTATCTTGTGAGATATCCAATACTTTTTTTAGATAAAAGATCTCCAAATATTCAAAGTCATTCATCGTCATGATACTATTTGTGCACCTCTATAAATCACATTTTGCATGACTTTTATAGGAATGGAAGGTTATTATAACAGAGCTATAAAACCTTCAAATCGTAAAGCCTTCTTCCTGAGCTTAAATAGAGAAAACCATCCATATGCCTAAAACAAAAACTAGAAAAACCATCACATGTTCCTATACATCTTGACTCTTGAGTATTAAACTGTAAACGATAGAGTTTGAGTCTTGTGAGTGACGTTCTGATTCACATGGCCACATGGGTGAGGTGCATTCTTGGGAAAATCACTATAAAAGGATTTTAGTGGTTTTGGGGACTACTACAATAGGAAAGCAATTAAGTAGGACATTTGCAAAGGATACATAGAGATTGAATACTACTACAGACTTTTCTTTTTCTTTTTCTTTTTTTAATATATAAAAATACTGCAATGGTTTTATTGAGTATAAACTATTGTAATAGTTTATTTATGGTGGATTTTTCAAAGTCATCACCAAACTGCAAAGAATAATTCCAATATCTATTAAAGATAATTTCTTAAGAAATTGTATTTTTTTTTTAATTATAATTAACACCCTTAATTTATAGGCAAGGAAGAGTTATGACTTTTTATTTGAATTGACACATTCTTTGAGTATTATGACCTTTTAGAATAATTCTTAACCTTTTAGAAAATAAAAAATAGCTTTTTATGAGCTACAAGTTGTGTTCTAGTGCATTTCATCCTATTTTAATAAATAAAAAAATTATCATCCAATCTACACACGTCATATGCAACATGTCTAGCTATGTGCCAAGTGTGCCACTCGCCACACGCGTGTTGTGTGTTCTAGAACCACATATCCATAGATTCTCTCAATTACTTTATTGTTAGTATTTATGTTACTTTATATACACACAAAAAACTTAAAAATAAACTTATATCGTCCAACACAAGCCTTAAAATACAAGCACACTCCTTTCTTCCATATCACAATCTATATTACACTTTTTTTTTTAACAAACAATGCTTCCAGTATGTTAATTCTTTATTGAGAAAAAGTTTATACTAAAAGGATTTATTTATATATTTATTTTTTAAAATATACTTTAAAATTATATATGAAAAAATTGAATATCCCTAGCTCTCCTACTTTATGTTTTTTTTTTATAGATATAATTGTACTTCTAATTAATTTGGTATTATTATTATTATTTACTTCTACTTATATAGTTTGTCTAAAAAAACCCAACATTCTACCTTTTTCAGTCAAAAAAAAAAAAAAAAACCCAACATTTTTTTTTTTTTTTGAGAATCGATTATTGGTAAACTTGAGTAAAAGTAAAGGATATATAATAAGTTATGCCTTTATCCCAAAAAAAAAAAAGTTATACCATCCAGGCCCTGGCTATAACTTAAAGAACTTCACAGCCTTCATCACTCAAAAGAGTACTGAATAACTGAAAGTCTAAAACTATATATAAGTGGTTTTAAGTTTTGGAAATTTTATATGATGGCTTAAATTCGATGTACTTGAACATTGAAGTCTTTCACTCTGCTGTATTTGCATGGATTTAATTTAAGGATAAAGTTTAGCTATAAAATTAGTTGTAGCATAAGGCTATAAACTTATTCAATATCTTTTTATTAGATGTGAATTTTGACAAATCTACCATTTGATTACATCTTCTTCTTATATTTTTCATGTATGAAAAATTTCTAGAAAATTAAAGATCAATAACTATGTCATCAATAAATCGTTTTAATTGCAAGTTTTTATAGTTTAAAATTATGCATAAAATATAAGTTTATAAATAATATAGTAAATAATATATGATTGACACAAAATTTGACATGTGTATTGAAAACGTAAAGAATATGCAATTCACCGGTTAGATTTTCAAAATATGTAGTAATGTTTATTTTATTGAGTAAGGTTACAACTAATTTTGTAGCTAAACTTTGTCATTAATTTAATTACTAACAATTGTTATGCTGTTATTTTTAATAGTCCTGCATGTTTGGGCTGCAACAAGCTTTCAATTCTGATTTCACTTTGCAATAGATATGGTTTCAGACTTGGTTATCATATAGTTGACCAAAACCTGGATATAGAGTACCTTTTTATTTAAGTTCTCTGACCAAGTCCTAGATCAGAATTCTCAGCTACGTACACATATATGAACAAATATACAAAGTAAAATAAATCACGGTCTTCAGCTGAAAAAATGGTCCTGTAAATTAATTGTGATCTATGTGAGGCCTGATACATATAACATACGATTAAAAAAAAAAAAAAAAACTATGTTAACCACAACACTACACACCAAGTGTTTGCGCGTTTGATTAAACTTTTTTACTGTTAGTAACATAAGATAAAAACTATGTTAACCACAACATGTACCACACACCAAGTGTTGGTGTGTTTGATTAAACTTCTTTATTGTTAGTTTATTCATTTAAATCGTGAGATAAAAAGTGGCAATAAAATTTTTTTTTTAAGTAAACAACTTACGTATTTAAAATAATCAAGGTAAACCAATTGTTTTTAAAAAAAAAACTTATATACTATACAATACAATAATTAAATTCAGTTATTGTGTTGGTTAATGTAGTACAAATAATATTATTTTTTTCTAATAATAATTAAATTTAATTTAGTGGTTAATTTATTGGTCAATGTAGTCGCATTATCAAATTTTTAATAGAGGAATTTAAAATAAAGCTAAGGAACTATATAAGTTTTTCCATTTTTTTCTTCCTCAAATTTATAGATGTATAGCTACCTATGTCTGAACACAGAGTTAACCTAACAAAAGCAAAACTAAAGACACAAGAAAACATAAACAAAAATAAGTGTACATGCAATGGATAGAACTTATTTTGCTGAAACTGAAAACTGAAAATACTGTAACAAAATAATTTTTAAATGTGTGAATAGTACCGTGGGACCCATTTTTAATGAAAAAATAGCTGAAAAGTGATGTTTGTAAGTCTCATGAACAGTACACGGATGCACTGTTCACGCAGAAAGTCAACATTCACGGCTTGAAAAAAAAAAATCGTAGAAAATGCAAACGCCATTTCATCTATATCCAAACCGCACCTAAGAGGCTATCAAAATATATATATATATATATATATATATATATATATATATATATGAAGGGTTTGGATACAGCGTTTTAAGTCTGCGTTTTCAAGCTGCGCGTTTCAGCTTTTTTTTTTTTTTTTTTCTGGACGTGCGTCTGTCACTGTTCATTGTCCATGAACAATGATTTTAAGCTTATGAACAGTAAAAAACAGAGTGAACAGTAATTTTTCACACACTAAAAAATTATTTTGCTACAATATTTTCAGTTTTCAATTTCAATAAAAATAAGTTGTATCCAAACAGACCCATATTCTTCCAATATTCCTTCGGTCATTATTTATATTACTTCTTCTTGACCATAAATGAGGAGCTGGATATCCCTAAACTAAACAATAATAAGTTTGAAGGGACAGGTTATTTAATTAAATCAATAAAGTTTCAAACTAGAACGCTGGAACTTGGAACATTTAGTGCACATTTGAACAACTCTGGAGGCCTAATTTTTTTTAATCAGCGCGTCAAATTTTATATTTGGTACAATCTGGACTAGCTAGCAAATAAATAATACGTACAACTATCATTTTCCATATTATAAAAAATTTACTTAAACAATTGGCATTAATTGGAAGAATTCAAACTGATAGCTTGCCGTAGTTCAACTAATTTAAACAGGAAATTCACTGTTCCTAGACAGAGGCTGAAGCAACTTTTAGGTTAAATGGTATATTTAGTCGCCTCGTCCATCTTTTAACATATGTTTCAAAATGGTCTTTATATTTTATATGGTTTTATTTTAATCTCAATATAAAAATTCTAACGTGACAACTGGAATTCAAGTCACGTCATTTATCATGCGTTATTAAAATAATCTCAATTTGATGGAATTTTATTTGTCTTACAACAGTGAATAAGACTTAACTTCAGTGCATTAGAGCTGATACAATATGGCTCCTGTGCAATTGAGCACTGAAACCGGACTGTCTTACAACAATAATCAGGTGATTTGATGCCACCAAACTAAAATTTGAAACCACGACTATTCGATTCTAGGTTAAATTGTATATTTAGAGTCTGCGTTCCACGTCCAGTGTTTCACCTTCTTTTTTTTTTTTTTTTGAGAATAGCAGATTATGCTTTTCTCGTGGGTTCCGTGTACTGTTCACGGGACCCACAAGTACTTTATTCAGCAACTATTTCATTAAAAATAGGTCTCACGGTACTATTCACACATTTAAAAATTATTTTGCTACAGTATTTTCAGTTTTCAATGGTATCCAAACGGACCCTCAGTATCCAAACGGGTACTTAGTGCCGGTTTGGATAGAGAGTTTTGAGTCTACGTTTTGCGTTTTTAACTTTTTTTTTTTTTTTTTTTTCAGCGCATGAACAGTAAAATCACATGATTTTACTGTTCAGGAGACAAAAATCACTGTAGCAGCACTGTTCATGTATTTAAAAATATTAAAAATGGGTCCCACGGTACTATTTACACATTTAAAAATTATTTTGCTACAGTGTTTTCAGTTTTCAGTTTTCAGTTTCAGCAGCAATAAGTTCAATCCAAACGGACCCTTAGTCATGTCACCAATCTTTTAACTTATGTTTTAAAATCATCTTCATATCTTAAATGGTTTTAATTTAATATTAGTATTAAAAGTTCTAACGTGACAACTGAAATTCATGTCACATCATATATACACTATATATCATTAAAATAATCTCAATTTTAGGAAATTTTATTTATCTTACAACAATGGGCCGGTAAGACTTAATTTCAGTACTTAGAGCCGACACAATATGGCTCATATGCCAGACTGTGTCTTACAACAATAATCAAGTGATTTGATGCCACTAGACTATCTCATAATGGAAACATAATCATTTCATTACTGTATTAGCTTTTGCTCTAGTTTAGTCTGCAAATTTAAATGGATTCGTTTCTTCAACTTGAGGCCAAGAGACTAATTATTGTGAATTAACGTAAGGTGTTTAATTTGTTATGGGCCTTTTGGCCATAGGGGGACAACTCTATGATTATGGAAATGGAATGATTGTCAATGGACCTTTGTGATGCCCTCTGTCTAAGCAATATATATATCTCACTAATAATATGATTTAATCTCATTACAAGTGATAGGGTATAATCTATTTTATATATTAATTTATTAGTATGATCATTTATTTATCAAATCCATTCAAATTCATTCATAAATTATAGAAGTGGGAATCCTTTGCATTTTGCATGAAATAACAAAGCCCAAATGACTACGTATTAATGTCAGCTATATTTTGATGGGAGAGAAGATGCTCTCTATCCAATTCAGGTCAGAGATGATCACTCTGGACAACCTTGAAGGATTATGACCCAACAACTTGAGGTTCATTGAACAAAGTGACAAGTCCGCACATGGAACTCAGGCAAAATACACAATACACAGCTCCCGGGGCGAGACCGACCAAGGACAAGGAGCTTCCACCCAATAATGGAAGCATCCAGGAACGAAATCAAAAATTTGTATTTGGAAGGGGAAAGGTAGATTATATTATTGATATAATAATCGTGATTGATAAATATATTGAATACTGTAGCGTAACGAATTGGTGCACCCCAGTCCAAAGCACGCAAGACCCGGGCCCAATAAGTCCACTGCAATATGTATTTGTAGAGAGTGGGCTTAAGAATCAGATTTGAATGATGAGGGCTTCGTTTTACCTATTCTAAAAGATAAACTAAAAAGCAGATTAGAAGGCCCAAAGCACACCGAAATAACTTGGAATAATTCTGTTTTATTTAGGTCCGAGGAGGAATCCTTTTATGTTGTTCACGTTCTAACTCTTCCTTTTTCTTTTTGTTTTTCTCTCTCTACTCTTTCCAAAAACCCGATCCCCCTCCAATGGAGGAGGAATGACTTTATATAATCATATTCTAAGCATCCTATCCTTACACTTGTCATTCATCTAAGGTGCCCCTTGATACTTATCCCATCAGACCTTTTCTTTGGCCTCCCTGGGAGATTGCTGTCATCGAATCAAGTAGATCAAAATATTCAAGAATTGCTTCTGAAGTTCATGTGAAGGTTTTTTAGGTTCTCAAGATCAAGGACAACATTCATATTTAACCAATCACAAGTCATTATGTGAGTGATCTATATTTGCTTCCAGTAAAATTTAATACTTTTTATGAGATGGTATTTCTTTCCAATTCTATGCACAAGATTGTTTGTTCCTTTTACTGTCTGATATTTTATTGTGATTTTGTTTTGCACTTATTTTGTTGCATTAAACCCTTTCTTATGTATAGGTGTTTCAAATTTTTTATAATGTAAAGTTAATGCTAAATATCATACCTTATATAGGTATGCACTTCTCCCTAAACCAGCCCCAAAATTCTTAAACCCTTAGTGATTAGGTTCTGGATAATTTATTAATTTATTTTATTTATTGGATATTTTTGTGATGTTAGGATACTAGAATGTTGTGCCATTCAATCAACAGGTGTTCATAAAAATAAAAAGCCTAAGTTTTGTCCATATACATGTGTGTGTATATATATATATATATATACACCATTATTTTTCCACCTCCTTTAATCACTATGTTCTCTTAAAAAAAAAAAAAACAATCTTAACATCATGGTGCTTAAATTGCTCTATGTTTTTCTCAAAAAAAAAAAAAATCTCTATGCAGTTCCTGGAACCAGACCAATCTTAACACATCTTGCTCGTTTGCTTGTTCACTATTCTAAAGAAGGCAAGCTTTTGACATGAGATTAATGCAGGAAACGCAAAACGTCCATTTATCCAAACGCTCACTAAATCAAGCATTTTGTACCCTCCATGGCTTTCACAAATAATTGAAATAAAGTCTACTACCAACAGTAATAACACAGTTTATGGGTTCCAGACTCTACATAACATAGTCAAAGAAGTGTATCTTTCTAAAAATTACATAAAACTTGACCTTTGGGTATATATGTGACATATGGTCAGGACTATATTCCATTTTATTAAGCTCATAAACCCCATCAAATAATTATGTTCAAAATTTTGACTTTATTTATAAGAAAGCAACAATGTCACGAGTGGCTGTCATGTGTTACATCAATCATAGTGATATATTAATTTAGAATCTAAACATGGGAGTCAAATTGATTTGAAATATACCATTCAATATAATTTTCAATTACAGTGTAATATGATTGCTCAAATGGGCTACTAGATCCACGGATTCATGGCAATGATAGTTTGAGACCATTAGCACCAATGGTGTCTCGTCAAATTGCGCCATTTATTCTACGCCTAAAGATTTGGGTATAAGATGAAACCTACCTCAAGTTGTTTTTGACCTATTTGTATTAATAAATCACTTTTAATTTAGTGGATAGGGTGAATCCAAGAAGGCAAATATACTCTAAAAATTAATAATTTTCCCATTATCCAATATGTGCATTATTTTTCTCATTATATATTAGTGTTCTTGTAAGGTCTATGTGTTGTAAGAGAGATGATGTTTGTGAAGATGCACGAGATATATATTTATACAAAACAAACGTTTATGCTTATGGTTACCAAAAAAAAAAACATTTATGTTTATTTTGTTTGACTTAGAACATTTGCATCAAATAATGCAAAATAGAAAAATATGTCAATTTTATATATTTAAATTCCAAAATCACTTACATTGGTCAAGTTAAAAATGTGTAAATTTGCAAAGTTGCTACCGTTACTGTATAAATTTACATTACCACAATTCATTTTATATTTAATTCTTAATTTTTTTCTTTACGTATTCTAAGAATGAAAGAAGAAAGTAGATGATGGTTATTACATGTAAAGAAAGAAAAATAATAATAAAATTAATATTTTAATGAAATATTCTCAGGAGCTTTCGGAGTACGGAGGAAAATTCATAGTGTAAAATATACAATGTGACGTGGGGAAAATTCTTAGGTGCTTTCGGAATACGGAGGAATGATGCCTCCTTCTCTCACATTTATGATTGACTTTACTATTAATTTAATAAGTGAACCCGACCATGAATGTGAAAAGAATAAACACCATTCTCTATATTCTGAGAATACCTAAAAATTATCCTGTGATGTGAGATATTTTGAAAAATAGATATGTAAAATATAAAAAATAAAATTTTATACTAACACTTAATTTTAATATTTTATATACTTATTTTATTTTAATATTTTATATACTTATTTTTCAAAATACCCAACGTCACAGGGTAGCTCAGGCTCATAGTATTTTATTCTGATGATGAATTTTATAATATGTTATGTGGTCCTAGATGTAATGTTTTTAAAATTAAAATACTGATGATTGATCCATCAGTTTCTTACTATAGCTTTCAAGATGGGGCATGACTTTATGACCATTTGTGACATGAACTTGTGGGGTTATGGTGTCAAATCATAGGATTTGATGTTGCATATTGCATATCCCCCACAATCGTACTCCATTGGGGAGCACATTTTTCATTATGCTATAGCAGGCTGCAGGACATCTTCAGATGGAACAAAATATGAAAATACCAATAGCCTTTCCTTTTATTATTTGTGAGGTATTATTATTATTATTTTTTGCTAGGTATTTGTGAGGTATTATTAAATCTTATTGCTTTGGATGTATTCATATTAAATCTTAGTTGCTTTGTGAGGTATTATGTGTGAGGTATTATTAAATCTTATTTGTGAGGTATTATAAAACTATTCATATTTATTAAATTACATAACTCATTAAATTATTTTAAACTGTCACTTAAATTTAAATATGTCATATGACTAAAAGTAGATGTTGATGGTTTTTTAACTTTTAATCACCATGTAATAGGTTATAGGAATTTTTCTCCAAATCAGTTTTGAGATAACTCTATCCATGTGATTTAATGCAAATGAAAAGCGAAATTTGTAAAAAGTAAAACTAGGGAAGAGGAACACAATATTTTTCACAATTATTAACATTTATTAATTGTGATTTGAATAATATCTAGTGATCTCCCATCATATGAAAGATATATTGAAAATGAAGGCAAACTAAATAATAAGAAAGCAATGATCAACAAAATGAATATTGTAGAAGAACCCAACATTGCTAAATGATTCACATTAAAAAAAAAAGGTGTCACATAAACCAAACTATAAATTCATTTATTTATAAAAGCGTTAAATTGAATTGGATAAGAGTGAGAGAATTATACAAATAATTCATAAGTGGTTGTTATTCATTATAATTTAAGTTCAGCAAGGAGTTATTATAAACTTGTCTATTTCATATTAGATTAAACATAATCCCAAAATATTTCTAATAAGTATTAAGTAGAGATATGTTAGAACCATGTTTAGTCTACTTGCATTTTCTTTTTCTTTTTTTTTTAATCATGACAGTAGATAATTGCATGGTATAAACATAAGGCTTTACAAGAAGTTTTATAGACTTTAAATCCTAGTCTTTAAAATGATAAGTGCATTTTATATATAGATATATATATATATAAATATATATAATCATATGACAATGTTGAGAATTTTTTTATTTTAAGCGTAATGAATAAAAAATAAAAAATAAAACTCATTGTATTCATTTATTTTTAAATTATGATAACTATATATTTGGTAATGCAATATTGCTTAGTGTAACTTTAAGTAATGTTACACCCAATCATTTTTAATTAGATGTAATCAAATCTTGACAAATCTACCATTAGATTATACTATCTTCGTGTATTATCTATACTAGCAAAATTTCAAGAGGATAAAAAATCAATATTCATATTATCAATCAATTGTTTAAGTTCAAGTTTCTGTAACTTAAAATAATGCATAAAATATGAGTTCATCGATCGAATGAAAATAACATCCAATAAATATATATATATATATATTAAAAGCCAATGCTTAGAGAAAATCAAATTATAATCTAAATTGAATTTCAATTGGAGTCTAATTGTGCACTCTGTGTCCTATCTAATTTTTAATTTTTGTACTTAATGAATTATTGAGGGTAAAAATTGAAAAGTCTAAATCCTATTAGATTTTAATTACATTTCAATTGAAATCCAATTTTGCACCATGTGTCCATCTAATTTTTTAATTTTTGTATTGAGTAAATTATTAGGTGCAAAAATCGAAAAGTCTAAATCCAATAAAATTCATATATGTATATATATAATGAAAAATCATTACATATTTTTAAAATATATGGTTTAAAAAAGGTGTAAGCTGCTATTATGTATAATTTCAACCTCTTCTCAAAAAATGTATAATTTGAACTGTGTAATTATGATTGTTTTTAATTCTATCCATGCATATGTACGGGGTTACACACTAGTTGACATGAAAATTAGCATACATGTTAAGAACATATAGAACATGTAATCTAACAGTGAAATTTTTAAAATATGAATTCAATAACAAGTGGTTGGTGGTATAATATTGTTTAGAATTAAACCAAATGTAACTTAAACCAATCTCATATTAATAACTATAAAAATGAGACAAAGTGATAAGCACAAATCATTATCCCTTAGTTTAACAATATTCTATCTGGCTTATATAAATTTTACCACTGTTAATAAAAATTTAGTAGTAAAATGAAACTATCATTAAAAGTAGCACACATGACAATTAGGTAGGATATTCTCTCATCATAACCACGACTTCTAGGGTTAAACTTTTATTATATAATATATGATTTTCATCATGCACAATTTATAACAAGTCAAGTTAGCAATTGTGAAAATACTTGTGAATAATATTATGTACATAAACTTATTTGAGTAACATTATTATTGATGTAATATAACTTCCATGTGTGTCTAATACCCATACTAATATAATTTTATACCAATCACAACATACCAACACTTACGAAATTTGTGTGATAGAAAATTAAGAGTTTGTTAAAATGGCATAAATTAAGTACAGTTAATTAGATGCAATATACTAGATTCTTCAAATAAATCGAAACACATGGTTGTTTGGATCAATAAAACATATTTAGTAATGTATTTTACAAAGACAATTAAATGTAATACAACTACGTAATTAAATTTAATTGAGGAACCTAATGTATTGTACCTACCAAATTATAACTAAATTTTATCTCGATTGAAAAAAATAAAACTAAAGTACACTATTGGCCGTTAAAGTTTGAGGTTATTTTCATTTTACCCATTTGTTTTCGATTATGTTTTATGTTGCTAATTTGATGACACCTAACATTATATAAGTGTCATGCCTTCATAAACGACACTTACTGATCGAATTACTAATAAAAATTGACTTATATCGATGAAGCATCTTGATGGATGACACATAACAGGCTAGATTACTAACATAAACGAAGGACATGAAATCATAGATCAATCAAAATGTTAATGATGAAATTGAAAACAACCCAAACTTTTATATACAAAAAATGGGTAAATTGTAAATTACACCTCAAAATTTTGGGGATGGTTGAATTTTACACTCTAAAATTTTAGAATTTAGATTTTACCTCATAACGTTTTGGGGTGTTTGGATTTTACATTCTGATATTTTAAGGGTGTTTAGATTTTACTCCCTAGAATTTCATAATTTAGGGGTGTAAAATCCAAACATTCCAAAATTTTAGAGGGTAAAATCTAAATACTCTCAAACTTTAAAGGTGCAATTTGCAATTAAAAAAAAATTATAGGATGATAAACTTTGGCAAAAAAGAAGAAGAAGTTTTTTTTTTTTTTTTGTTGAGAAAAAGAAGAAGTTGTGATCCTGTAACCGCCATTGAAAATAAAAATGGAGAGAGAATGAGAACGTAAAACGGTAAAAGTAGCATGAGCGTGGGAAGGGAATTGAAGAAACTCATCGTCAACAGTCCCATCTGAACACGCCACTACACAGCTCTCAGATAGAACTACTTCACTGGGACCCACTGACACACTTCCCCCACAAATCCCACTGCACATTCCTACGCGCGCTTAACCGCGCGTTGTAACATCCACATCAACCCACCCGATCTGATCCAACTCGATCCGACGGTCAAAAAATAAAAAAACAAAAGGTCGGTTTGGCAAAGCACGATAAAATATGTGTAATGTTATTTAAAAACAAAAAATATATGTTTAAACTCCTATCCCAAACCGCTCCTTATTTTAGGGTAAACCTCATATTGCATTATAAAGTTTGTGAGTTTTTAGATTTTATATCAAAAATTATAAAACTTTAAGGTGTGAAATCTAAACACTCCAAAATTTTAGGAGACAAAATCCAAATAGCACTAAAATATAAGAGCTAAAATCTATATTGTGAAGCATCAGGGCGTAAAATTCAAACAGCTGCAAATGTTAGAGAGTAAAATTCAAATTCTGAAATTTCAGGCGTAAAATTTAGGGAGTGTTTGGTAAGATTGTTCTAATAACATTGTTTGTATTTCTTAAAAATACGTGTAGATAAAAAAATGTGTGCAAATACGTATAATTATTTTTAAACGCTTAAAACCGTTTTTTTTAATATCTTGCCAAACACCCCAATCGCTGGAACAAAATTTTTTTTTTTTTTTGGTCGTGAAACTATATTTGAATCTCGCATCAAATAGCAAAGTCTGTTTTGATTTTTTTTCATTTTTTGATTTTTGAATCTCTCTCTAAATTCTCTCTCTCTCTCTCAATGGATGGGATTGTGAAGAAAGAGATTATAGAAGCAGCGACGAGGGCGTTACAGAGTAGTGGAGGAATTGGAAACGCACCTTTTTTGGGAGGAGCGTTTGACTCGGTGATCGAACTCAGTAGTAGTAGTAGCAGTAGCAGCAGTAGTGAGTCGTCTGACTCGGACGACGGCGATGATAACGGTGGTAATGGTAGGAATGGGAGTGGCAACGGTGTCGTTTTGGGGAGGAGAGTGAGGGTTTCGAATGGAGGAGGGGTGGCGATGATGACGAAGAAGAAGAAGAGGAGAGTTGATGAGTTAGGAGGCGTGATCGTACCTGCCGGTTTTCTCCAACAGCTTCCTCCTCCGGTGACGACGGCGGCGGTGACGGCGACGGCGGAGGTTCCGGTTGCGCAGTCGATTGTGAAATGCTCGTCTAAGCAGTTTTGGAAAGCTGGTGACTATGAGGGAGCTCCGTGTTCCGAATGGGAATCTTCTACTCGTAATCTCTCTCTCTCTGTTTTTTGTTTGGTTGATGAGAAAATTTGAAGGAAAAGAGAGGAAAGATTTGATTTTTATTTTGAATTGGATGTGAAATTGTGAATGTTGTTGTTTTTATAGTGATGAAGTAGGCTTAGTTTGGTAATTATTGTTGGCTTATTTGGCTGCATTGATTTCTTTTGTTTTTATTGGACAAATGCATGCAAAATGTTGAACTCTAAATGTTTTGTTATGGTAAGTTACAGCAAATTTGTAGTGTTTTCGAGCTATTTTCTCCAATTGGGAGTGAACATTAGTGGAATTCAAATAATGTGGGATTTTAAGATACATTGAACTTTGGATTCGAAAATAAAAAGATTTTATTTTGATAGGGGGTGTGAAGTTTATTGTGGGTAGTCTTCTAAATCGGAAGACGGGGATTGTGGATTGGTGTTGCATGTGCATTAATAAATGTGTGTGCAATAGCTATGGAGTTGAGGAATTTTGTTGTTGTGGTGTTTGGAGTGCTGTGAGTGTGATGCTGAGAATGGCGTATGATACGGTGAAGTGTTGGAGGAGGAGAAAACCTTGAAATAGGGTGTGGAATATAGTTCTTTCAGAAACAGACGAACTGTGGAGGGGCAATAACTCTCTGCAGAGATAATTAAGTTTGGTTTTGTCTGCATTTTACTTTCTTATGTGTCACTAGATGATTGTAGAGCCCGTAATATTTATGACCTTATAGGTTTTTGGTACTATAGTGTTTGATTTTTAGGGGCAGTTGAGTATAATTGTTTTACATTTTCTTTCTATGAATACAGTTACTGTTTACCGATAAAAAATGGTATGTTTTGAGTAAGTTCATTGTTTTTCATTACCATGATAAGTAAAAGCAGAGCAAAGTTAGTGAAAGCAGTAGGTGTTATACTTGGCAAAGCAACAACTAAATGATATTTCTTTTGAAATCTTCAGTTGGCATGGATCATGTCAGGGTTCATCCTAAATTTCTACATTCCAATGCAACCAGTCATAAGTGGGCTCTTGGAGGTAAAGCCTTTGAACCAGTTTTGCAAATGTGATTATGTTTCTCCTTAAAATGTGGGACATTGTGAGCTTTTTTTTTTTAGTTCACTAAGAGTTACTAGTTCTTTATTGCTCATTGAAATTCTATCTGCAGCTTTTGCAGAGCTTCTGGACAATTCTTTGGATGAGGTATTCTACGCATTATATATATTTTTAATCATTCAACGGCAACACATGCATACATTTCTCACTTGTTGTAACTTCTTCATTTTGATGTCAGGTCTGCAATGGTGCTACATATGTTAACATAGATATGCTTGTAAGTAAGAAAGATGGGAGCAGAATGTTGCTAATCGAAGGTATTATTTTTTCTGTGTTTTCTTTGTGTATATTTTTTTCCCTGCTGGACTTAGGACTCTCTCTCTCTCTCGTATGCATATGGGGAGATCTGGCATCAGATTTTGTGTGCAATCAGTTTTCTTTGTTGGATTTTGACTGAGAGGTTTACTGTTTAATTGATAATCATAATTGGTGACAATTGGAGGTGAAATTGAGGAAGAAAAAGTATGATAGCTGGTATAATTAGGTTTTAGAGTGTGCCTTAATCTTGTGTGTTCTGTACCCAAAAGAGTAAAGAAGAAGACTTGTTTGTGTTTTGAATTAAGCATGGTTGTTTGGTTTTTATGGAATTCTGAGGGCATGGCCCTGTAGAAAACTATTACATGAGTACCACATGAAGTAGTCTGTTTATTAAGTGGTTAGACTTTTGTATCATGAGTATTACAATTTGTATTTTACTATTTGATTATCCCCTTTCCCTCCCATTGTGTCAAAACTCACTCATAAAAAAACTTCATGTTTGACATGACCGATTTGAGATTATGATTCTGATATGCATTTGAATAGGTAATTCTTATTCTAGCTTACTTTCTGTGACTGTACTTGTCAATGCTGAAATCATTAGAAGTAGTCCCCCAGTCGACCTTTTTTTTTTTTTTTTTTTTTTTTTTTTTTTTTTGCTGAATAACCCCAGTCTACCATTTGATGATGCTTTTTTTACATGGTACTTTGCTTTTACTTGTAACAGTGTTGCTGCTTTGAATTCTTATTCAATATGTGTGTTACAAGTAAGGGTGTGCACAGTTTGGTCTGGTTTTAGGAGAGGTTTTTGGGCCACACCGTGGGGAATGGTATTCTTAAAATTCAAACTGTTGCCACACCACTGGGTCAAAATTTCAACTACATCAGTGGCCTTTTCCATTGATGTGGTAGTTGTTTCCGACGACTGGTAAGAAAAAGAGGGGAAAACCCACAACCATGAGAGTGAGAGAGTTCAAAAGTTCCAAATCCCACAAAAATCTGGAGCCAATCTAAAACTAAAGGTTCCATAACCCACAAGTCACAACACAGTTTCAAAACCCACAAATAAAAAATCCACAGCATTTAGAATCTCAGAAATCAGATTCAAGAAATGAAAAAGTTTAACCTTTAGAGCAGATCTGGAACCCCTTTTCTTTTTCTCTGTTCTTGATAGACCAAAGCCAATCTCTTTGATTTGAAGTTTGGAAGCTTTGCTTTCTTTGAGTTTAAATGCTGGGTGGCGATCAGAGTTTGAGGAAGGCGGAGGTAGCGAGTGGCGGCTGGAGTTGAGGAAAAAGGTGAGGGAGGCGAGAAGGGCAAGTAGGTGAGAAGAAAAATCTGGGGGCTGAATGTGAGAGTGAGAGTAAGGCTGAAGATTTTTTTTTATATTTTATTTTATTTTTAATTTTAAGTATATATATACACATACACGCGGCGCGACCATTGCGGTGTGGTATTTGTCAGAATTTTTGAGAGGGTACCAACAACCACACTGGCCGATCATCGGTACTCCAAAAAAATTCCAGCCACCAGACTGCGCAGTCGGCAGCAGCCTCCAGCAGTGTGGCTGGGTCGGCACCAGTTCGGTTTTTTATTCTGGTCTGTGGCTGTAAGTTACGAGGAATGTTAAGTTGTACCCTTCAAGTTGTTGTGAATTTCAATTGTTGAATTTACTGATTAATTACGTTCAGCCTTTATCATGCTCACGGCTACTGCTGCTTTTTCCCCCAAGTTAATGAGTAGGTCTATGTGGGATGATTCAGATATTTAGTTTAGGTTTGCTTTGTTCTTTTCATAAATGTGAGATGATGTTTTAGTACATTAATTTTCCCTGTAATGCTATAATGACATCATTGAGATGTTTATTTTAGAGTCTCACTTCATTTCAATTCTATTGCAGATAATGGTGGTGGGATGGATCCGGATAAAATGCGACAGTGCATGTCGTTGGGGTATTCTGCAAAAAGCAAATTGGCAAATACTATTGGACAATGTAAATCACTAGTTCTGGAAGTGGAGACAAATTTGTGTTATTCTACTGTAAAGAAAGCATAGTAATTTCCTTTGTGTTTGTTTATCAGATGGAAATGGTTTTAAGACGAGTACCATGAGACTTGGAGCAGATGTTATTGTGTTCTCGCGATGTTGTGGAAAAGATGGAAAAAGGTTTGTGCTTGTTTTATTGCGTCTTATTGTTCTTTTTTTTTGGCTTTTCCAGTTGTTGATAGAAAGTTATGCTTCTTTTGCTTATTTAGAAAACAAAGCTGATTTAGTTTATTGGTAGATGACACAATTTTGGTTGCCTTTGTCATTTTATTCTTCTCATGTAACTAATTGAGTCATTTTTGCATTTTTCAGCCCTACACAGAGCATCGGGTTACTGTCCTATACATTTTTGAGGAGCACCAAGAAGGAAGATATTGTAGTTCCCATGGTAATTAATCCCCCCCCCCCGTCCACTAACACGGATGTCCAGAGCTCTTCGAGCATCTGACGGCCCCGGGATGCTGGCTAGGATCTCATGAGTACTTGGGAACCACTAGCCAATCTCTTGGGGTATATACATATCTAGTCATATAACTGTGGTTCGCATTATATCAACAAAATGTACTATATATCATTATGTAATATGTTAGTATGGTCACTGTAGCAATTATGATACCTCTGCACTTCTGATCATAATTGTTTTGTGGGTGAAATTTCAAGCTTGACTATGAAGGCAAGGAACAAGAATGGAACAAGATTATAAGGTCTTCTCCTCGTGATTGGAGTAAAAATTTAGAAACAATAGTTCAATGGTCCCCATTCTCCAGTGAAGCAGACCTTCTTCGTCAGGTGACTCTTTATACTTATGTAGGAATGGAAATGCTTTGCATTATTATTGGTATTTTCTTCTCTCTGTATCATTTTCCCTTGTTATATATAGAATCTCTTTTTAGACAAAAGCTAGGGAATTCAATGTAATGTTTGTAGGAAGCATAGAAACGTGAGTGACCATTGAAAGCTGATTCTTGGGCCCCAATTAAAAAATAGGTTGCAGATCATTGTTGATCCTGAAGCAATTTCCAGCGTTTCTAGTCATCTAAGTAGCCTCCATGAGCAAGGCAAAACATGTGTCACTGCTGACATTCCTCAACCACTTGTTGGGACATGAAATGTGCCTTCTAACTTATTTAGCTTAATAAAGCAGATTGGCACATGCATCAACTTGGTTAACTTATGTTGCCAACGATCTTTAGGTCAAATGGCATTCCCTAGTGTTTCCAATGGAGAAATCTTGGGTTTGAATTTCCGATACCCTCTTAAAATGTATATAAGAGGGGGAAAAAAAGCTTGGTTACCTAATGTTATTTTAAGTTGTTTTAGTTGTGGGCCAGCATCAGCTTGGTAATTTTCTTGTACTAAGAGTGGGTAATTCCATATTTATTTTCATGACATGGTTTTGAAAAAAAAAGAGGGGGGGGGGGGGTTGGTAGGTTCTGGTATTTTATTGTTTTTGATAGAATGCTAGTTTGCCATCATCAAAGTTATCATGATTTAGATTCAGTCAATGCAGAATGTCATCTAGTGTTTCTGTTTTATTTTAATATGCTCTGCCAAGTTTCTTTTATTGAAATTTTAAATTACAATTACTCTGCAGGCTGTTATTTATTCATTTATATATCTGTGATTGATTGTAATTTTTCTTAATAGTTTAACCTGATGAGAGCTCATGGCACGCGGATAATTATCTACAATCTTTGGGAGGATGACCAAGGACAGTTGGAACTTGATTTTGATGCAGATCCTCACGTATGTGTCCGATGTCCTGCATCTATTCGTGGACTTTTTCCCCTTTATTTGTTGATTGTGTTGTTTGAGCATAATTCTCTTTCTAAGATTCTTATTATTTTTATGTTATGTGATTTGGCAGGACATTCAAATCAGAGGCGTTAACCGAGATGAGAAAAATATACAAATGGCAAAAGAGTATCCCAACTCTAGGCATTTCCTAACTTATCGACATTCATTAAGAGTAATGTTTGACTTTCTAATGAAATCATCATTTTGTTTTTCTAATTGATGTTTGAATTTTATGATTTTTAGCCTCTAGGAAGATATAATGTAGATATTCACCTTTTTTTTTTTTTACTGTTCTCTTATTGCATTTGTAAGATATCTGGTCTACTTTCCTCTTAGGCCAGTGGCATTTTTATCTTTACAAAATTGTCACATGCGATGCTTTACGTATCAAAAGAAAGATGATATTGTTTAAAGAGATTGGAAGATGCTGAGGGACATGGAGAGGTGAAAGGGAATATTATGGATAAGTCCTACTTCTCACGGAAAAGAGAATTCTTTGTTATGTATTTTCCCCCCATTTTGCTGTAATTATCAGAATGCCTTATTAATAGATCATTCATGGGGGAAAGGGAAAAAGATTTTTTTGATAATTATTGGAGTTTGTCTCCCCTGAGTACACAACACCCTGAAAAATTATTCAACGGATTTGTTAAAAAATGCAATACCTCCTAATCAGATACATGCTGACATGCAGGAGAAAGCAATAAAAAAGCAGATCAATAGAGGAAGTTTACAGAAATTTGAACTTCTCGAAATTAGGATAAGGTCAATTGGTGCATGAATGTCATACTTATCCTTAGATGACAATTTGAAACAAAACGGAAGAATGAAAAATGCAAAAAAAAAAAGAGTGGAAGATATCATGTAGCTTGATTGAGTTTTTCCTTCTCCCAATCATTTATTCTTTCTTGTTGAATTTCCTGTTTTTAATTATAATATTCCATGTCACTTTCCAGAGTTACGCATCGATTCTCTATCTAAGGCTTCCTCCTGGCTTTCGAATAATTCTCCGTGGGCAAGATGTGGGGCACCACAATATAGTGAATGACATGATGATGTCTCAGGAGGTTACATACCGACCACAGCCTAGTGGTGATGGGGTCCCAAAGGATACAAATGTAACACACAAAAAATAATAATTTTGATTTGATATTCTTGTATGCTGTACATTAATTCTGATTGTATGCAATTATTGTCATCAGATGATTGCTGTTGTAACTATCGGATTTGT
The DNA here is from genome assembly GCA_030021035.2 of Notholithocarpus densiflorus. Classification (NCBI taxonomy): domain Eukaryota; kingdom Viridiplantae; phylum Streptophyta; class Magnoliopsida; order Fagales; family Fagaceae; genus Notholithocarpus; species Notholithocarpus densiflorus. The sequence continues at coordinate 327,281 of JARYZH020000289.1, read as the reverse complement.
TAAGGATGCGAAATATCATATTGATGTTCAAGGATTCAATGTTTATCACAAGAATCGGCTTATTAAGGTATGATTTTCTATAATTACAATATGGAATTATATTGTTTTTTGACAACCCACTCCCCCCCCCTCCCTTTTTTTCCTTCTCTTTCTTTAAGTTCTTTAAGATTTGACATCCTCACACAAACTGGATCCTTGCATTTGGTATAATGTCTTCCAAACCAAGTCTGTTTTAACAAACAGAACCTTGTTGCTGTTCTTAAGTAGTTGTTGTTGTTGTTGTTTTTTTTTTTTTTTTTACTATTGGTTCTGTTACGTATGAGAAAACCAGTTGAGATGTGTTAATGACTGAAATATTAGAAAATTGAGGAAGGGGTGTGGAACACAAATAGGAACTTTTTGAAATGGTTGATATATTAGCCTTGTGGCAATTTCTTGAAACAGTATTGTTGACCTTCTCCTTGCGTTACTGCTCATTCAATAATTTCAGGTTTCATTAAGTTTTCTACTTCTTTTTGGTTTTTCTTTTGGCTTCTGAATTCTTGGAGTTTCTGCATCTTACATGAGTCTGTTTGAGGCATGATAGTCGTTTCATTGTCTGAAATTCAAAATGAGGTTCTTCTTGAAATCGTTGTTAAATAAGGTTTGTTTTTTGCCAGCCATTCTGGAGGCTTTGGAATGCCGCAGGAAGTGATGGTCGCGGAGTTATAGGTATTGTTTTTGCTTTGAAGTTTTAGATTGTTGACTCAAGCTCACTTCAAATGCACTTCATTTGTGCTTTGCAGGTGTATTGGAAGCTAATTTTGTTGAACCGGCTCATGATAAGCAGGGATTTGAACGTACAACTGTTCTTGCAAGACTTGAGTCACGGTTAATACAAATGCAAAAGAATTACTGGTTTGTTTTTCTTGCCTCTCACTTGACCATTACTAGTTTTACTTTTAAAGCTGATATCCTCGTCATTACTAATGGCTATATTTCTTTCAGGGGCACTAACTGTCATAGAATTGGTTATGCTGCACGGCGTAATAAAAAATTTCTAGCTTCAGCAGACAGTGGTAATTTTATGAATTTCCAGCTTATTAGTTTTTTTTCATTAATTTAAGAACCAAATATGGTGCTTGCTTTGCTTATCTGGTGGTGAAATATTTCTAGAATGACACCTTTTCCATCTCTTACAACTGTCTGGCTTTGCAGAAACTTCTCTCGATTCCCTTCCCCCCCCATCTCAGTCAAAAAAGAAGAATACTGCCTCAAGCAGCAAGACCCCGTTTTCAAATTTAGAGAAATACTCATCACGGTTAAATCAGAGGCATGGACGAAAAGAATCAGAGAATTTCCAGGGATATGGGGATGGTCATTTGTCAAGTAAAGGGAAAAATAGAGTGAATACTCCTACAAAATCTGGAAAAAGACACGATTTTTCTGAACCATCATCACCTTCTGCAGAAATTGAAAGTGACAATGACGTGCATATAGATCTACCTGAGAAACAATCAAATGGTAGTGGTCATAAGGCATTCCCTGGTATAAAATCTTTTGGGAAAAGTGCCTTGCATACTAATAGAGCATCTTCAATCATGGATGATGCTGAATCTCAGCAAGATTGTGCATCAGGTGGAATAACTGTTCGTCCCTCCATGCAATCCCATTCAAAGGTAATTTTCCAGTCATTCTTTTTGAACTTATTTTGTGTCGAATTAGATGATAATAGAAAGTATGCTAATGCAGACCATTGCTTAATTGTTGCATATCTGGAGATTCTTCCAATGCAGAAGTTACCTTTGTTTATCATTGCTAACTTCCATTATGTTCATATTTTTTATAAGATTTTAATAATATTTGATATCCAAGTGAAGTGAGGTGTCCTTGAAGAGATGTTTAATGCACCAACCACTTTAAAGGGAGGGAAGGGAGTTGTTACCCTCGCTTCATGTTGAAAAACGTTTTCCCCTGCACTTATAATATAAAATCTATTGAAGCTTTGTTGCATCTTAATATAATTGGTGGGCCATCATTGTTCTATTTGATGGATCTTTGGTTTTGAGTCATCCAATCGGCTGTCTTCTATATAGGTCAGTTAATAGAATCTGCAACTCTCAAAGATATGTCTTACTGTATTAGGTAAACTAATTTTACAGACAGTCTCTTTGTGGTTAAAGTTCAGCATTGGTCTTATAGTTGATTAAGTCTGTGATGTGCTCAATTGCTCATTGTTATGAATCAATGATTCTAAGGTGTATCCAGATGAGCATTACTAATGCCTCTGTTGAACTGGCAGGTAGGTGATGTTAATTGTAGTGCACCTTCACTTTCAGACTCTGATTTACGCACTGTGGAGCAATTGAAAGAAGAGAATCAAGAGTTGAGGAAAAGGTACTCATTCTGTCATTTATCAAACATGAGTTATAAATGTTTGATGCAGTAACTGCGGCATCATTATGCTCAAACTTAGCTTCCCCCCCCCACCCCCCTCTTTTTTTCATGTGGTGTAGATTTGAGAAAAGGGAGGGAGAAGTTTTAGGTGAATTGCTGCACGATTTGCTGTCTGAAAGAGACAAGTGTAAATCTCTTGAAGCTCAGGTATGCGCCTTCTATCTTGGTAACTATGCTGGAAGACAGCATAATTTTTAAGTAGAAATGGCTCTGTTTTGTTCGGATGATGATTGAATTTCCTTGTACAAAATTTTTCAACTTGGATCAGTGCCTACCATTTATGCATCCAAAGGGAATTTTATTTGTTTTAAAATTTAGTTGGGGCAATTCCTGTAGGAGGTTTTTTTTTTTTTTTTTGAATCCTGTAGCAGGTATCATTTGACCTGGCATTCTCTTGTTTGGGGCTTGATCGAGTTTAGTAGCCTTCTGAATGACCATTTAATCGCACTTCATAATTACACTTGGGTTGGACTTCATTATGACAAATTTGGCAAGTGCCTTATAGTCTAGGTTGCACGGACACGCCATTTTTGGCGTCGTGTCGGTGTCGGACACGTGTCGGACACCGGAACGGGTACGACTCGCCGGATTCCGGTGTCCGGCGAGTGTCCTCTTTTTTTTTTTTTTTCGTTTCTCCGACACGCGCCGACACGGCTCCGACGCGTCCGACATGCCAGCAGTGAAGAAAAAAAAAAAGAAAATCACAGATTTTGAGTCTGAGAAGTCATTTTGAGAAACCCACCTCTCAAGTTCTCAACCCACCCTCCCTCTGACCTCTGCCGTTGCCCTTTGTCCCTCGCCGGAGCTAGATCGGGCCGATTGGCGAGCTCCATAGACATCGAGTGACGCCGTGCCTTGTCCCTTCCAGCGATCTCTCTCTCTCGGCGTGGACAACAGGTCCGACGACTCCGACCTCTTCTCTCTGTTTTTTATTTTGCCGCTGCCCTCTGTTCCTCGCCGGAGCTAGATCGGGCCAATCGGCGAGCTCCATAGACGTCGAGTGACGCCGTGCCCTGTCCCTTCCAGCGATCTCTCTCTCTCTCGGCGTGGACAACAGGTCCGACGACTCAGACCTCCTCTCTCTGTTTTTTTTATTTTTTATTTTTTATTTTTTTATTTCTTTCTTTCGGATATCAATTTTGGTGACTGGTAACGGTGGTACACAACTCACTTAGTTATAAGTTATAACGCGTTTTTTTTTTTTTTTTTTTTTTTTAATCCCACTCTCACGGTTAATGTATTTCTTTACTCAGCCTTTTGTTTTGCCTTATAAATTATAATATTTATTATAAATTTAGTGATTTTTGTTTTTATGTGTCCTGCTATAGTTTTATTTATTTATTAAAGTTAAATATTGTGTATTATTGTATACTTTGGGTGTTTTTTTTTTTTTTTTTTTTTTTTGAGAATGTACTAGTGTACTATTTTGGGTTTTAATTTACTTATTTGTAGGTCTTACATAATTTAAATTCTTGACATAAACATATTTTTTGTCTAAAAATATTAAAAAATATGCCTAAATATAAAAATATAATTAATTATTTAACCACCGTGTCCCCGCCGTGTCGTGTCCTTATTTTTCAAAAATTGTCGTATCCCCGTGTCCGTGTCCGTGTCGTGTCCGTGTCCGTGTCTGTGTCCGTGCAACATAGCTTATAGTTCAACTGGTTGGCACCTCATGGTGTTTCTAGGGTTTCAATCCCCCCTCTCCTAATTATTGAATTATCAAAAAGAAATGAACCCCCACCCCCCCCCCCCCCCCCCCAAAAAAAAAGAAAGGAAGACTAAAAGGGACTGTGTACCAGAGTACCACTGTGGGATCGTTAGTATACAACATCAGTTAATTTCTCAAAGCTTGCAATGTAATCATTTGGTTATCTTTTAATTTAAAAGAGTCCTTGTGCTCTTTGATCAGCTCCTAGCGGCGCAGCAAAAGATTGATGACTTGACCAAGGAACAAGAAAGTTTGATTGACATATTTGCAGAGGAGAGGGATCGAAGGGAGAATGAGGAGCTAAAATTGAGGAAGAGGCTACAGGTTCAATTCCCAACCAAAAACAAAAAGTTTGGAATTGCATATTTGTATTTTTGTTTTGCGATAGTCCCTTTTATTGCTTGTGAGGATTACTCATGTGTAGAGCAACGTTGTTTGTGTAGGATGCAAATTCTACCATCGAAGTGTTGCGTGACAAGATAAGGCAGCTAGAAAAAATGCATTCTTCTGTCAGCAAACATTGAAGAAGTCGTGTATGATGTATGAAATAGATATTATGCCCCCTCTGCATCTTTGGCTCGGCAGGCTCAAGGGTTTTATGATGACTCGGCTAAACATAACTTAAGCTTCCTAACTTAGATATACCGTCATTCATTTTGTAAAGTTTGTTGACACTAGCCTTTGGTAGCTTGATCACCCCCAATTGTTTTCTCGTAGGCTAATTGGTTAGTGTACAAAGGCAAAGAAAACAGAGACATGAGCCCTTGGGTTGTTATCCTGAGTTGCAAATGCTGAAGTTGGTGCCAAATTTTGAATCCAAAACGCATGATAGTGCACTGATGTATTTAATATGTGAATGTAATTATTAGTATTTCCACACAGAAAATGAAAAGAGTAGTTTATGAAAGTTTCCATTACTGTATCAAGTATCAAAAGTATATCTAACCGTCACATCATTTTCTTTGGAGTATAAATACTGATGAATGGTATTCCAATTTATAAATTGGCAAGGAAAGGTAAATTTTTATTTTTATTTTTTGAGAGAGGTAAATTGATTGTGAGAGTGAGAGTGTGAGACTACTCAACAAGTTTGACATTGAATCATCAAAGGGTTAAAGTAGGGAAATTAACTATTATAAAATAGTTTGCAAGTTGAAAAAAATCTGTTCTTGTAGTGCTAAACTGGAATTATTTTTTTGTATTTAGCTTTATTTTTGAAATATTTTAGTTAATTGCCATGTTTGCAAAATTATTCAGCAAACTAGCATCTTGAGTTTTAAATACTTGAGTTCCATCTTAGAACTCGAGTTGCATGTGGTAGCAATTTGATGTGGAAAAAAAATTCATGTGGAACTCGAGTTTTAAATACTCGAGTTCATGCATTCACGTGCTATTCTTCTTCTTCCTCCGTGGGTGTTTGGGTAGTTCTTTCTTCTTCCTCTATTCTTCTATCAGTTCTTCTCTTCCTGTGGGTTCTTCTTCAAATTCTTCAAATCTTTCTTTTTCTTCAGATTCTTCATCTGTTCTTCTTCAAATTCTTCAAATCTTCTTCTTTCTTCTTCAAATTCTTCATCTTCTTTTATGGAACTCGAGTCTTAGAGACTCAAATTTCAGGTGGCAAAAATCTCCATTTCAGCAATGAGAATTCGAGTTTGTAAGGCTCGAGTTTTGTCACTCAACTCGAGCCTCTAGGGCTCGACATGTTACTTTCTTATATTGTTTCAAAGCCTTGTTTACTAATGATATAATTTCTATATATAATGCTAGAGGGAAAATATCCCCGCTAAATTGTGCACCCATTTCCATCACGTAATAAAAGCTTTTGCTTTTAGTCAAAGTGTGCAATCCAGATCCAGTTGCTAGCAAGTGTTTGAACTTTGAACTAGTGAAATATGAATGAAACATTTTTTTTTTTCATGACTTTTAAAAATGTGGTTTGGTGTGATTAGGGTGTGATAAAAGTGGTGTCGATGATGAAACAAAATATGCGAATGGTTGTGAACAATATTATATTTTCAATATTACTCATTAATTCTATCAATCCTACTTTAGATAACCAACATATTGTCTATTGGAATGAGAATGTATGAATAAGATTGTTCGAGAATATTTGGGGGTGGAGGGGGGAAGTTTTGGTGGGGCTAGGGGCAATTATCCTGGACTTTTCCCTTACACCTAAGTCCAAATAGGGTTGTAAATAAGTAGAGTTGAGCCAAGTATTTGTCATTTAATTATATTTTCAAACAAGAGTTGAGCTCAAACCTATCATCAAGCTCAAATTAAGATGACATGTTTAAAGTTGATTTATTATTTGTTGGATAAGTTCGAGCTTTATTTGTGATTTGTTTGTTTAGTTTATTCTTTTATTTTTATTTTACCTATCAAAAGAAAATTAATTTATTTTTATCCTATATAAATAGTAAAATGCCATAAGTAAAATTTGTTATCGCTTCACAATTAGTAATTGAATTATAGTTTAATTATGGTAATAGTTATGCTTTATAATGTAAAATAGTACAATCAAACATAATAGAATTTTTATCGGCTAAAAATATAAAACAAAAGGATTTATTAATTCAAATATTCAATAGAAAACAAAGGGTTATATTTTTGAGATTTTAATCAATTACAATTTTTTGTTATTGGTAAATATTTTTAGTTTAATATATCCTTTATTTTTTTTTCTATCACTTATTCTTTATAAAAAAAACAACCATTTTTAACAACCATTTTTTACTATCTTGAAAAGTTGTTACAAGTCAACCGCAACAGTCTAGTGTTGTGGTACGATTGTTTTTTTGCCCCTATTTTTTTTTTTAGAAAAAGGTAAATAAATCTTATTAATGAGTAAAATCGAATTAAAATACATTATCCAAATCTGATGTTAGTTTATCTAACCAGATATCAACATTTATAAGTCAAAATTGATTTTCAAGTGAGGGATGACATAACCAAGCTTGTTACCATTTCTCTTATTTGTTTATTTCTCCTAATGAGTGCATAACCAAGGTTCTTGGGTGGAGTACAATTGAACTTGATAAGAGAGTCTAGAGATTTGGAGCTGAAGAAACTTCTCATTTGCAAACCAATGAAATATATAGAATTTTGGATAATTTTCCAACTTTGGCTCTTGAACAAGGATGTGATGTAGAATATAGATAAGATCAATATCTAATCTAAACTTGATTTGCTTTCATTTTTTCATGTAACATGATTGCTCTTTTACAAATCAATACGGCTAGTTTTATGAAAAAAAAAAAGAAGCTTGCTGCCTTTCCTCTTGTATAGATTTGTTTATTTTAGTAATAGTGTTTTAATTCTTCATATTTATCCGTTGAAGATTTAGTTGGTTGCTAAGAAATCAAAATATAAAGCATTATCCTGTGGCAAATTTGTTTTTCCCCAAAACCGCCCATTCCAACACTTTGAAAAAGACTAATTTTCTCCACTTTCTAACCAAAATCTTGGTTCCTCATTGTGCTTTTCGTAAGTGACATGATGTCTTGTACCACTTGAAAACCCCAATGTCGGTTGGGGCAATTGAGAGATGCAGGTTTGGGGTTATCCAATTGTGTTTAATTTTGGAGTTTATGCCCTTAAGAGGTGGTCATGGTCGTTCATGGAAGAGGGGACAAGGTAAAGATGGGAACGGGAAGAAAAAGATAAAAAAGATAGATTTTGTTTATGAGAGAAACTATAGAAAAAAAAATTTAAAATTGAATAAAGAGAAAAAAGAAAAAGAAAAAAAGAGAGCCTATTGTAACATTAAAGTTGTGAATCATGCTATGGTCACAATTTTTTTACAACTTAATTTATATGTTATAAGCATGAAGAAAATCGTGAATTTCACACTTTAAAAAAATTTTTAGTGTGTAACTCGTAACTCGTAAAAGAAAAAGGCAAGTAATTTTTTTAAAATAAAAGAAACAAGTTTCATGCTCAAAATAAAAGAAACAATTAATAAATAATTTCATCAATTGAACCAACTAACAACAAGAACGAACAATAATAATAATTACAGTTGAAGCAAGCGTTGAAAAACTCCTCACCTCTGAATTTGCCCCATTAAACCCACATATTCATATTTGGTTCCTTGATATTGACCACCAATGCCAAACAATTTCAAGTTGACCCCATCTTTGAGAACCACAATTTTTTCCCTTGGGACCACATTTTGTTGCGTGGGTAATCGTATCGATGTTACATTCATTCAATACCCTGAAAGGGAATGACTCCCATCTGTACACGAATACTTCGAAAGAGAAAAGGTTGTGGGCCTGTATTATAAAAATCATTCTCTAGTGACATTCTACGAATATCAACTATAATGCACTCAAACAAAAAATTCTTGTTTCTCCAATCATTACCCATGTATCAAAAATGTGTTTATTATATGTATTAGGCCAAAAAAATAGTATCTCCTGTATTAAATATATAAATCGTTACCCTATTTATAAAAACTCACACTTTATAAGAGGGAATATGTATATAATAATTTATCTTAGTTTGCAGCCAAGTGCAAAATAAAAAAATAGAAGTGGCTCAATTTGACTAATATTACTATTTTCGTGTGTGTTCTAATAAGTATTATTGTTTACTTTAAAAAAAAAATATTTATCTCACATTGGTTGTGTGTCTCTAATTTCGGCAGTTTATAACCTCAATCTACAACTACATATGTTAGACCATTTTATAGTAGTAATCTGGTTATGTAATGTATTATAAACCCAGTTTAAAACACTAATATTACTATTTTCGTATATATTCTAATAAGTATTACTGTTTACTAAAAAAAAAAGTTCTGAAGTCACCCATATCAATCAAGTATTCAAGTTACATGTGTAAATTTGCAAAATTTCTACCATAATTATGTAAAAATTTATACTGATACTATTTATTTTGTATTTAATTTTTTTTAAAATTTTTTTACATATCCTAATGATGAATGAAGAGAGTAGAAGGTGGTTATTGACTTGTTGTGTTTGAAGAAAGAGAAACAAGTAATATTTTAATGAAATATGGTTTAGAATCAATAATATAATGTGAGTATTTTTTTAAAAAATAGTTGTGTAAAATAAAAAATAGTTTTTATGTTAACATAAATAGGAATTTTTGAACCAAACTTATGAGTCATTGAGGGCCTGTTTGGTCTCTAATTCTGTTATTTCTATATACCTTGTGGGCCTATAGATTATACTGACGACCAAATCCGTACATGTACTATTTTGCTTTCTCGTTACATCATAGTGTAGACGTGTACTCTTATGAGTTATGACACATGCCAATTAAAACAAAGAAATGAATTGCATTATTCTTTTTTTATTACTTTCAGTTTAACATACAAGTAGTAAAGAAAATTTAAAGTTACTGTTTATGCATCTTGTCCTAGATGTGGAATATATCAAATTTTGAGTTTATACAAAAATATCTATTCTGACCCAGAAAAGAATTTTGTGGTCAATGCAAGGATTTAGCATAGAAGAAGGCAATAGATATTGGAAATGAGTGTAAAATTGAAAAGACCTACGTGTGACTTGTGAGGAGAAGAAATTAATGAAACATTAAACAACATGTTGTAATTTAATGGTGAATGTGCCATTTAAGAAGGAAAAATGGCAGGTTGTTATTGGCCGATATTTTTTTTTTATTTTTTTATATAAGATAAAAATTTTATTCTAGTCTAATTTAAGTGCATATGTGTGTGAAACTTTTTCCTGGAAACTTGAATCTCGGCCCTTGCCCTCCACACCCCACAAGTACTTATACTTGTGGAGTGACCATCGCACAAAAAATGTGCGGTGATGTTATTGGCCGATATTAGTTGGTAAAAATTGGGGCATTTTATGTGATACTGTAATTACTCTAAAATCATTCTAAAATTAAATAGGTAAACAAAATTCTAACCTCTCATTATTAATTGTCAAACTTCTAGTTTCCAAATACTATCTTCTTCATAATAATGGGTCAATTTTTTTTTTTTGAATAATTTATTTAGCCATTAATGTTTAATGACATGCTATTCTTTTTTTTTTTTTTTTTGGCTAACCTAATGACATGCTATTCAATTTAATGGTGAATGTGCCATTTTAAGAAGATACCTTTGTTTATATTTAAAAAAAAAAAAAGTAATGCTACAACCACAAATTATTTTACAATATTTTTATAAATTATTGATATGACAAATTCTTACTAGTTAATATGGGTCCACTACTAACATCATATTTTTATTTACTAATAATTATTTAAAAAATGCTACAACCACATCAATAGTTTGTAAAAATGTTGTAAAATAATTTGTGCTTGGAGCATTATTCAAAAAAGAAAAAGAAAAAGAATGGGATTAGAGGGTTGTAGATTTGTAGTATTCTAAATATGTACAAGATAGAGGGCACGTTTGGTACACTGAATATGGATTTATGATAGGAATGATAAGTTTTATTACTAGCAATAAAATGTATTATAATAGAATAATGAAACATATTCATAAGTTTGATTGCGAGTTGTAATACAATATAAAACTTAAGATCTATTTTAGGAAATATCATAAGTTTAACTACAAGTTGTAACACGCGATAAAACTTAAGATCTATTTTTGGAAATATCATATGTTTGATTGCGATTTGTAACACAAGATAAAACTTAAGATTTATTTGAGGAAATATCATATGTTTGATTGCGATATGTAACACAAGATAAAAACTTAAGATCTATTTTACGAAATATCTAAATCATACAATTATATTTCCTAAAAAATAATATTTTATAAATTTAAGACAGAGATGAGTTATTTATTATGATTTTTAAAAAAAATTATTATTACATATGAAAAGTTTGTTTATTTTGAAATATATTAATTTTAGAAATTATTACACTTTTTTTTATACAAGATAGAAATCTACTCAAGTTTAATATAAGTGTACATGTGTGTGATTCATTTTAGTATAATTTGTTTACATTTGGTATCCATTACCAGTTAACACCTCCTAGTATTTTCAATACATTCAAGGTTAAGACTCCCTCTCCTCCATGTCAAATTCGAACCTGTCTAACTCGATCCCATCCCACTCTAGCAGATCAAATTCCTAGTAACCAAACACACCCTACTAAGAGCACTCACACCCTATAGTAACCAAAAACTCATACTACAGTAGTAGAGCTAAAGGTAAAAATTTTACCTTCATTGCTACAGTGCACAACTATACATAGCTGTGCACTGTAGCTGAGAGCTAAATTTTTATTTTTATTTTTTTTATTCTCCTGCAGGATTAAAATATTATTTTTTCCTTTTTTTTTTTCCTTTTCTTCTTAGAACTCTCACAATCTCTCAACTTTCAGACCTCTCACGCCATCGCCCCCCTGACCCACGCTGCCACAGACCCACTCCGACCACGACAACCTCCACCACCACCACCAATATCAATCACCACCTCCACCACCATGGCAACCCCCACCACCACCACCACATTAGTCACAAACCCAACCACACCCACACTTATCAAACCCACCACTACCAGGAAAAAAAAAAAAAAAAAAAAAAGCAAACATCGGCAAAACCCATGGCCAAAATCCATCACTGAGAGAGTCACAACCCATGAACAATAACCGGACTAAGCGGACTTGAGAGACCCACGAGCTAAAGGAGAGAGCCGGATTTGAGAGACCAACGACAAATCCACCCACGGAGAGAAGACGGAGGTTTGGCTTGGTCAAGTGGGTTGCGGTGGGTTGCGTGGCCTGTGATGGTGGTGGGTTGCAATGGCCTGTAATGGTGGTGGGTTGCAGTGGCCTGTGATGGTGGTTTGGCCATGGTGGCTTGGTGATGGTGTTCCACCATGGGTTTTGGGTTTGAAGGGGAGTAGAACAAAAGAGAGAAGGAAGAGAGAGAGACTGAAATGAAATAATGAAAGAGAGAAGAAAAATCAACCAATAATTTTTATATATATAATTAGGTTAAAAAAAAAATAATGTTGTTATACTAGACGATAATAGGCTATCATGACGATTGAGAAATTTTTTTTAGTCAAAAGATAAATTTGTATATATATAATTTGGGGTTAAAACAAAATATTATTGTTACACTAGATGATTATTTGCTATTATGATGATTGAGAAATTGTTTTAGTAAAAAAAAAAAAATGTATAAGTATAATTTGGGGTTAAAAAAATCACTTGTTAACACTAGAAGATTATTTGCTATCATGTGGCAGTGGTGGTGTAAGAGTTGGTGGCGGTTGCGGTGGGGGCAGTGGTAGCGTTGGCGGTGGAAGAGTCAGTGGTGGCGGTGGTAGTGGCAGCAGTAGCGATTGCGGTGGTGGTGGAAGAGTCAGTGGCGGCGGAAGAGTCAGTGGCGGCGGCGGTAGTGGTAGCGGTAGCAATTGCGGGTGGTTGTGATTGTTATTTATTGTAGTGGATATATTATTTTATTGTAATAGATATATTATTTTATTGTGATATTTATATTATTTTATTATATTAAAAGCTAAAATAAATACACTGCTGCAGCATGTTTTGTAAAATAAGTAGGTAAAATAACTTTTTGTAGTGTCAAATAACTAAATTTTTAATTTCATTGTTGTAGAAACTCTAACAACCCCTTTTAACCCATAATCAACCCCCACGTAATGCAAACTGCTGTGGAAGCTCTAACAACCCCTTTTAACCCATAATCAACCCCCACGTAATGCAATGCTCTCTCTGTCTCTCTCTCTCATAGGTCCCACATCCCCACCCTAAAATGCGAGTCAGCCAATCATTACCCAATAAACCCATCATTCTCACTTTAAACCCCAAACCCCACGTGCAACCTTAACCCTAGTTAACCCCTTAACCTTATCCTTAACCCAACCTGTTAAACACACCCAAACCCTACTCACTATATATACCCCACAAACCACAAAATCACAAACTCACTTTTTCATTACCTCTCCAGACTCCAAATTCCAAATTCTCAAACCCAAAAAGGTTCTCTCTCTCTCTCTCTCTCTCTCTCTCTCTCTCTCTCATATAATCATATATGGATTTTCAGGCTGCTTTAGCATTGTGTACTGTATGTTTTGTCATTTGTGGCTTAAGCAGCACCACCATATCCCACTCTGCCATGTTTGTCTCTCTTTCTCTCTCTCTCTCTTTTCTGCTTTTGCATGCACACACACAAAGAAACCACCTCGCTCTCTGCGCTCTCTCTAGCTGTTCGCTTTGTCTACTTTCTCTCTCTCTCTCTCTCTCAGTACTGCCAATTTATAGGGTTTCACTCTTAGTTTTCTCTCTTAAATTTGTTTTTTCAAAACACTTTCTAGAGAGTTCTGCTTTATAATTATAAAGCTCTTTTTTGTTGATGGAGATTTCGCTACGTGGTGGGTTTCAAATCGCCGTCGCTTTGAGTAGCTACTTCTAGTGTAAAAGTCTCTGTCTATGTACTCTAGACCCTTTAAAAGCCTAGTCGGCTAGTCCACCACCACCCGTGAGTTTTGGCCATTGTCTTTTCACTTTTTTGACTCTTTTAAGATGTCAAATCTGAACCCTTCTTTTGCTCAGATCGACGGCTCTGCTGCTCTTCTTTGTACCTGATTTCATTGATGTGATATATATGCATATTTCATCATAGCTTTGCCTTTGTTGACCATATCACTTCGTATTTGTTGTTGTTTTCAGGTTTTAGTATCTCTGTGTGAGAGAGAGAGAGAGAGCAATTTGGCCGAGTTTTTGTCTGATTCATAAGGAAGGATGAGGAGAGAGTTGAAACTCGCTGTGGCTCTAGCTTCGTTGTTGTTGTTGTTCTTAGCCGCTTTTGTTGTTGTTTCTGGTTTGCTTCTATATTCCTCTTTCTCACTATTATTCTATTTAATTGAAAAAATAATAATAATAATGTTTGTTACATTCTTTGTTTTTGTATCTATGTTATTTTTTTTTAGTATAATATTTTAATGTTTCAATAATTTCTATGGCGTCTCAAAAATAATATTAATTTGAATGACAGTTCCTTTTCGGGTTGAATATTTGAATGAATAGTTCCATTTAAAAAATAATAATAATAATAATAATTGCTGTGGGTTTGGTTTATGGTTCCTCTTTCACAAACACAAGGGACCTCTGTGTTCTCTTCTTATATATAATTCAATTTCCTTCTTATTTTGGCAACCAAAAAAAAAAAACCAAATAGAATTTAATCTCTAATTTTTTTTTATTAAGGTGTGGAGAGCTCAATAATCTTCCAAGGAAAAACCAATATCATCAAGCATCCACATCGCAAGCTTCTCGGTGAGATTCGAATTCCTTAATTAATTCCTTAATTAATTTTTTTATTTTTATTTTTTAATGTAGGTGGTGTCTAAGGATTTTTGGTTTTTTTTTTTTTAATATAAATGTTTGGGATATTTGTTTTGTTTGTTTTGGTGTCAGATGTGCACGACTGAATTATTTTATGGTTATGGCTTAGGCTATAAACGTGTGCACGAATTGTTAAATTAGAATTGGACTGGACCCCTCATGCCTAGGAATATTATTAGGACTATTTAGCAAACTGTTTAGAATATCTTCTTGACAAGATCCCAAATATCCTTGACCTTTTTATACCCCTTTGTTCTTCTTCTTTTGGGTCTGTGTGTGTCACTTTTTTAATTTTTTAGTAATTTTTTGATTGGGATTGGTTTGATTGATTAGTTTATACTCATAATAGCCCTTTTAGAATCTAGGTGCGCATTGTGCCTAGTGGACTTGGCGCAAATTAGCAAATAGCAACCCATCTCTCCTTTGTGTGTGCTAGCTGTAAACTTGACACGTTTCTTTGAATTGTATAATGGAATTTGAGTTCATTAATTTTAGTACAAACATTGCTATTATTACAATGTTAAAAATTTTTCATAATTTTTGTTTTTGGGTACAATTATTGAGTTGAAAAAGTGTAATTATATCGATGAATATTTGTTAATAATTTTTTCAATGACTTTGGTTGAAAAGTTGGGATATGTGGAAAAGCAAAGTGACAAAGGTGACCCTACCACATTGGCCTTTTGGGGTTCCTTTGTCTGTTTCCCATTTAATTTACACACTATAATTCCCGTGAATTCACCTCCAAAAAAGTGTATTTTGTCTGTAGATGATGCAACCCAATTGAAAATAAAGTTGTTGGGTGTGTAAGTGTGTTCACATTTTTAATGCTTTATAGTTTATACTTTTGTTCTGTATTATTAATAGTGTGTGTGTGTCATTAATATTATAAGCCGTGTCCTTTCACTATCCAGAATTTATTGCAAAGATCCCTTTTCTTATTTGTTCTTGCTTTACACAGCAATGGTGGAACCAAACCGAATATTTGGCGAAAAGTGTACCAAATCGGACATTGTGGTGAACCAAGGCCCCACAGCTCCACTGCCTAGCGGTATTCCCACCTACACAGTTGAGATATTGAATGTCTGCGCTACTAGTTGCAACATTGCTGCCATTCACTTGAAGTGTGGATGGTTCAGCTCAGCCAAGCTCATCAACCCCAAAGTTTTTAGGAGGCTTGGATTTAATGATTGCCTTGTTAATGATGGCAAGTCTTTGGGTGTTGGTGAATCTCTTTCTTTTCAGTATGCCAATACTTTTTCTTACCCAATGTCGGTCTCTTCAGTAGCATGTGTTTAGTAAAAAACTAAAAACATTATAGTTTTTGCTAGCCCAACCCAAACTATACTAGTTTACATTCATATAAAAGCATACAAATCAAGACCAGGTATAGTTTTTTAAAAAAAAACTCAGTACCCTTGTCTTGTTTTGGCTTTATATGTTTGTTGGGGTTTATTTCCATTTCTGGGGTTTTTGTATACTGTAAAGGGGTCTGATTTGGATTGAGGGATAGGAATTTGGTGGATAATGACTGATGTTTTTGTTTTGGAGTGGATATACACTGTGATATAGACCACATGGTAGTAGTATTACACATATATGGAATTTTACAATGCGAGATTTGAAACTGTGATTAGAGGGAATATTTTGTTTGTCTTGTTTCATGATGAGGATGTGGTAAACAGCATATTACATATATATAGCCGAATTATGCTTTGATTCTGACAGTTTCTTTTTTGCTGTCCATTGTTTTTGGACGTGTAATCACTCTATTTGCATGATGACAATTTGCTTGTGGTGGTGGCCTTATGTTTGTACTGTCTGTCTCTCTATTGTCCCCACTGTTTTTGTTTATTTGTTTTGGTAATCCCTAAAACAATGATATAAATTCAATGCCTGGCCTGTTAGCTAAAGTTATGTCCATAATTTGCTATTAATTAATCTTATTAAAAAGTGAGGCTAAAAAAAAAACATATATTTGCAATTGGATTAGGTAAGACAATTAGATTGGAGGACTAATAATAGACTTTAAAATGGATATTGAGGACAATCAATTGGTAGTTTGGCAAGTTTCTAGTTGTCATGTATAGAAAGTTGAAAATGTATGGTGTATCCACCATCCAATCATATATACCCATCCTAATTGTACTTTTGGGCGTACAAAATTGTAAAAAGAAAGGAAATTTGGCTCACACTCGAAATCACAAGTAGACCTGGTCATGTACGATGGTACAATCTCATGGATATTCAACAGCTCAATTTTGCCATCCTTTTCTAACTCTTAACTTCTGCATTTATTTTCTTCACACACAAAAAAAAAACTTTTGCATGTTTCTTTTTGGAAAAATATGTTTAGTTAAAGTTGGGGTTGCAATGGAGTGGGGCATGGGTAGATCATGGGTGTGAGAATGTTAAAATTTTAAATGATAAATTATAGGTGAAATGTGGATGAAAAAATATTAAATTATATATATATATAAATACTTTAAATAATAAAATATATAAACCTTTGGGGTGGAGTGGGTCAAGAAAGATGGGACTAGACTAGCAAAACCTATTCTTGCCTAAAATGGAGTGGGACAACGTGAATCATGATGTGGAATTTTTTACATCCCTGAAATAAAGTTCTTCGTGACAACTTTTAGAAAGTTTGTCCTCGAACGCATATGTTTAATTTGAAAAGGGCTAGATTGGGTTTGTTTTCTTCCATCTATAAAAAATGGATTGTAGCCAGTTCGATGCAGCCCAATCCAAACCTGTACTGGTCCTTTCCAATTTCTAACTGTGAAATCCATCATCCGGCCCAACCAAAATCACATGCTTTTTATAAAAAAGAAAAAGAAAAAGAAAAAAGCCAATGCTTTTGTTTTGACTAATGAGTAATGACACTATTGTCAAATTCAAAGTAGTACAAACATTATGCTTATATTTAATAAAATAAAATTAAAAAAATAGCCGAAATTTTTTACTTCCACAAGTTTGTGGCTCCAGTACTGTGTTTGAGTGAAGAAATTGGTAATTTACATAAGTTCTTAAGTTAGCCATTCCTAGTTTAGATATGAACTAGGAAATTAACAAATTAGACACTAAAGCTCTAAAAAGTAACAAATTAAACAGAAGGTTTAAACCTCATTACCTTTTACAAATTCAGGGTTTAATTTGTGACCTTTTGAAAATATTAAGGTATAATTTGCTACTTTTCAAAACTTCAACCATGTTGGTGTCACAACATATTTCTACCTACAAACTTAACACGTTGTTGTTAAAACTATATGCATATGTCTAAAACAACTCGTTTGATTATGTTGTAAGGGTTGTATTATGCACATCAACATATATACATTCCAAACCTAGGCTTCTTAAATCATCTAATTAATACAGGACAGTTACTTAAAGTGGGAAGCATTGAATGTCCATAAAGATCAGATAGCTAGCTTCATTCGTGTTTTATATAACCCAGTCAAGATTTTTTGGGGGCAAAATGTCATTGTCAATGAGATGCAGGCTGAGATCTATTAGGTTGGCTAAATCAAAGATTCAATCAAATGATAAGATGAATAGTTTTGGATGCCACTCAACGCTACTAATCATGGATGTCACTCAACGGTACTAAGTCACACACTTGATTGTTATGAGGAATTACTCAACTCCAAAGCAATGACACTTGCAAATAATTTTCTGAATAAAAAACTCTCTGTCTTCTTCTAATTTCTCATTGATATTTATAGGTGAATACATTGCATGTGAAATAAATGCTTACAATTAAATTGACAACTTCCAACACAGATGACAATTCCTTAGATTGACTTCACATCATCCTATGATCAAATTTATTATTTGGAAGTTTGGAACAACTATTAGCAAGACTCATAATTAACTTTGACTGAATAATAAAGCTAAATAAAAGACAAGCTGGACTTATAAACAAATGACATAATATCGCCTATGTAGCACGCCACATGGATTTCACTATGCTCGCATCACAGTGATGATAGCAAAATTAAAGATTTGAAGAGAAAAATCATATCATAAAATCCTAAAATGAAACTTCTGGTGGGAAAGCATTCGGAAAGAGAGGCTTAAGTAGGCTTAGTTGACTAGAGTCTCAATATCCTTGATTAAACACAAAGCTATCGGCATGCCACATATGTGGTACGCCACATGGATATCACTATGCTCTGCATCACAGTGATGATAGCAAAATTAAAGATTTGAAGAGAAAAATCATATCATAAAATCCTAAAATGAAACTTTTGGTGGGAAAGCATTCAAAAAGAGGCTTAAGTAGGCTTAGTTGACTAGAGTCTCAATATCACTGATTAAACACAAAGCTATCTGGCATGCCATCTAGTGAAAGTAAAAACAAATTTATGAGTTGTTCATCCATAACATTGTCAGCACACTAAATTTAAGGCTTATTTTTATTATTTACAATTTTTTATTTCCGTTAATGGGTTCTCAAAGATTAGCAAACTAAAATTCAAGGCTTTAATTGTAACAATTATTACAAATATTATTATTTAATAAGCATTCCATTGACACCATGAAAAGCAAGACCTCATACCTACAATCTTAGCCTTCGACCAATCCCGATTGAAGGCATTAACAAGACTAGTGGCGTTTTTTGGGTTTCTTGCTTATAATTATGGTGTTAGAAGCATTTGCAAATGATCTCAACCCAACATCTTTTCTAGCTCACTCAAGAAGAATATAATCAGGATTACAATTACAAATTATCTTCTATATTTTAGGGCTTCCATGGGGCCCATGGCCCTTAAATAATATCCTTGACCTTGAGTCTTGACATTGACAGACCACAGTTTGCAAGTTGCAAGTCCCATAAAATTATAAAAGATATAGTTCAGAAATATATACTTGATCTCCTTAATATCATGCTACATTTCTCAAAGTTTTTGCATTCATGAGTCACATACTCCAATAAACAATCTGCCATTCAGTGTGATTGAATCTTGTGATACAGTTTCTTCCTGGATTCAAAAAAGTTCATGAAGAAAATTTTCATGAAGGAAAAGACCAAAGACAGATAAATTCACATTTTGTGTGTTCGTACAATGGCTAAGATTCTTTCTATATGATTATTAAATGCATAGTATTTTGTTTTAATAAATTCATAAAATCCTCTCCCTCTCTATCTTTTTGGACTGATCATAGATCTAGCATCCTTTGATACCGCCCTTCGTACAACAATTACTCCTCTCCCTCTCAAAATTCTTACTATATGATTATTAAATGCATTGCTATTCTGATCTCTTCTCAAATGGCTCAGAAATTGTTGTAAGAAGGGCGGTATCAAAGGATGCTCGATCTATGATCAGTCCAAAAAGATAGAGAGGGAGAGAAGTCCGTACTTCATTTCAAAGAAACTTCAATAAAAAAAAACTCGCTTTTTTATTTTTTTGGATTAATGTTATAATGTGGCAAATTTTTATTATTATTTGGATCTACTACTGATATCATTTGTTTTTTAAAAAAAAATAATAATAATAACAATTCACCACATCAGCTATTTGTAAAAAAATTTGTAAAATAATTTGTGACTTTAACATTTTTCATTTTTGTTGGAAATAGCCAAATTAGCCACGGCCACTTCAACTGTATTTAGTGAGAACTCGATTTTACAAACATTGAGTTCTATTCCAAAACAGGGCTTTTCAAAAATAAAAATACTATGTCTACAATATTTTTACAACAAATTCTAAGTAGCAAGCTATTACGAGTTGTAATTGGTTGGTAAAAAAATAATTTTAATAGTGAGTCCAGATTAGAACAGAATAGATATTTGGAAAAAGAGTTGGTTTTCGATTCTTTTATTCTATCACGATCAGACCAATGATCAAATCAATGATGTAGTAAATAATTTATTATTGTCTTCCTTCCATTCCACTCTAGAATATCAAATTCCCTAAAATCATGGTCAAAGAGTTACCCAATGAACCATCATTCATTCTCACTTAAAACTTAAAACAAATAAAACCCTAACCCCACGTGCGCACCTCTTTAACCCTAGTTAACCTTAGCCTTAACCCAACCCCAAACTTTGTCCTTAATGCCCTTGCTATAAATACATATATATATATTGAAAAAAGAAGAAGAAGATTTCAGGTATTAGTGTTTTTTTTTTTTTTTGGAAAGAGTTTCAAACTATAGCATTCGCTTCTGATTACAGCTTTTTTATCGTCAGACCAAGACACCAATCGGTTTTTGACGTAGGAAGGGATTGAACCTTAGATTTCTTATTCAACCATTAGACACTTTACTAGTTGGGCTAACTGAAACCGGAAGGGAGAGGGAGAGGAATCGCTTATCACCCACTATTAGTGTCCTTAATGCCCAAACTTTGTACTTTCTCTCTGCTCAATGCAGATGGCATCATAGACTTAGTGTCTGTTTGGCATGATTAATTTTCCCAACTTATTTTACTATTTAGCTTATTTTTGCTTCTATTCATGGGTCCCACTGCACTTTTTGGTACTATTAATGAGTCCCACTGTACTATTTCAGCTAATTTTTACCTTTATCTACAGTATTTTCAACAAAAAGTTTTCAGTTCAACAAAATAAGCGGATCTCAAATAAACCATCAATTGGAATATACCATCGAAATCCTCTTTTATCCTTAATTCTATGAGAGGAGGGTGAATGGCCTTTTCTTGATTTTGAGTGCTTGAGATCAATGGTTTAGATTGTTCGATACTGAATGTGGATCATTAAAAGCACTTAACATGGTACGAATTAAGAAACACACGAAATCCTTGGCAAACATTTGCATGAGTGGCGTTTCAAAGGTCTTAAGTAGAGGAAGCTTTTGTGGCCACTTGTAGTGGCCATGACCCATGACCCTGGCCTATTGCATCATTCCATTCAAGGTTATAGTCTTTGAGTGTATCTTCTTGACAAGATATGAAAATATTAGTATATGTTTAGTAACAATAGTTTTTGCTAGCCCATTTGAATTTTTTAATTTAATTTTATTTATTTATTTGTGGTTATGATATGCTTGTTGGGTTTATAATATTTTCCGAGTTTTTTTTTTTTTTTTTTTGGTATAGTGTAAAGGGTCTGTTTTGGATTGAGGGTAGAGAGAGAATTTGGAGGATAATGAATGATTTTGTTTTGGGGTGTGGTGTGGTGATATAAGAAGACCATATGGAGGTATTAATAAATCTAACTCTGCATATTTATTAATAACTATTTTTGTTAATAATCTTTATAATAATCTAAAATGTCATCAGATTGACACTCGAATGCCTACCTTTTAAATATCATTAAAAATCTCATTTGTTGACTGCTAGCATTTCTTTATTTTTTTATTTCATATCTTGAAAAATATGTTAACTTCTATTTTTTTTTTTAATGATTATTGCATTAACTTGATTTTAACCGAATCAAGTTGGGAATATAGCTATTCTCGCTCCATCCTCTCGTTGGAGTGAAAGTGGGACAAGTTAAGGGTGAGTTGGATTTGAAATATTTTGTCATTTCTAATTAGGTAATTTCAAAGTTGACAAGATAAAGATAAAAGATGAGGAAATATAGTCATGAGAATGTGAATCGCGAAGGTATTTTTTGCCATTCTCATCAATCAAGTTCGTTGTGACAAGTTTTAGAAGTTTGTTTCCGAACCCATCATGTTTAATTTGAAAAGGGCTGAATTGGGTTTGCTTTCTTCCATCTATCACAAATGGATTGTTACCAATTCAACGCAGCCCAATCCAAACCGGAAATGGTCCTTCCCCAAGTCCAACTGTCAACTCCAACATCTAGACCTTACGAATCTAATCAGGCCCAAACAAATTCTCTTGCTTTTGACTAATGAGTAATGACACTACTACCAAATTCCAAGTAGGAGACAGTAGAGACATTTTGATTTGAAAATATAGTCACTTCAAATATACTTGGGTGGTGTGGCTCAATAGACTTAAAACATATGTCGCATATTAGAAACTCTAAGTTTTATTTATCACACTATCAGTTCATGGGATTTTCGAAGTATCTTATGGGCAAAGAGTAGAATAAACAAACTTAAGGTTAGAATCTAATTTCCTTGAAATCATCCCATTTTGGTTTCATGTTTGTAGTTGATTAAAGTAAAACACATTGGCTCCTATTATTGCAAACCCCATAAGAAATTTTTTGTTAAATAAAACGTTTAATGTATCATTATTAGATTTATAATCCATTCATAGAGCAAAACAATCATAAAAGAATCCATCATTAACAGACAGGAATTTCTTATTGAAATTTCATTGCAGATTTTGTCTTTCCATAGAGAGATGTATACAGTAGTATGACAAATCATTCAGACTAACTTAGAAAATTCAAGAAAGAAAAAGAAAGCACTTAATCCATAGTCGTAGAAATCAATAGGGTACTTGATGTTGTCAATCCTCCAACCTTCTGTAGAAAAACTCTGACACTCATTAAAACTTACACAACAAATTTTTTAAGTACAAATTGTTAAAAAAGGGTTTGTTTTTTGTCAGCCATTCTGGAGGCTTTGGAATGCTGCAGGAAGTGATGGTTATGGACTTATACGTGTTGGTTTTGCATTCAAGCTCACTTCAAATGCACTTCATTTGTGAAGCTAATTTTGTTGAACCGTCTCATCATAAGCAAGAATTTGAGCGTATAACTGTTCTTGCAAGAATAGCATTACTAGTTTGTTTTCCTTGCCTCTCAATTGAATATTACTAGTTTCACTTGAAAGCTGATATCCTCTAGTCATTACTAATGCTTATTTTTCTTTTAGGGCCATCAATTGTCATAGAATTGGTAATGCATAATAAGAAATATCTAGCTTCTGCAGACAGTGGTAATTTTCTGAATTTCCAGTGTATTAGTTTTATTTTTCATTAATCTAAGAACCAAATATCATAAGAGGAACGCACTCGCAAAATGGTATGCATCATAATTAAGGAACGAAATAAAATGTCTACACTAGTACAATTCGATATATTTTATCCGGAATATTTTAGAGGTGTATTAGCATTGATCAGTACAATATATACCCCAATCGTATATGAAGAAGGTATTATAATTAATTAAAATATAAATAATATATTATAAGCTTATAAAAATTAGTAAAATTGGCTACCCAAAATAAAACACATTTAAGTAACTTTTAAAATGTAAGTTTACAATTTTTATAAATCAAACAAAAATAATAGTAATAAAATATTTAGGTGTTAGATTAGTTAAAATAATATTTATACTAAACTATAGTAAAGAACAACGCCAAGACACACCCTTTTGGGGGTTTTTTTTTTTTTAATTTTTATTTTTAAATTGGGTAATTAAATATGGAGGAAGGGGGGAGATAATGGAAATTGTGGCACCAGCAGGACCAATGTTCCAAGTTGTGACCTTCAGTACCACCGCCCCATGAAGGCGAGTTGGTACCGGGCCTGTATTGAGACCTGTTGCTCGGGGTTCAAGCCCCCGCATTTACCTAGCAAAAAAAAAAAAGTTGTGACCTTCAGTGGAAACACATTGACAATGACCTCAGGCACACACTCTTTAAAGGATTGGAGGAGCCAAGAAGTTAACAAATATTTAGATAAGATCACAGGTACTCTTGTTCAATGTATATTTGATGTTGGGAAAAAGGCAGTGCATGCGATTTGTGGTGGGTATATAAGTGGAATGTTTGAGTTTTTCTTCACAGAACAGCCTCTTTACAACGTTTGGGATGCAAAGAAGAGTGATACTGCAAAGCTTGAAAGATTCTATAGTGGGATGCTGGAGCAAGGAATATATTTTGCTCCTTCACATTTTGAGACTGCATTTGCAAGCTTGGCACATACTCCAGAGGAGTGAAGATATCCAAAAAAAACAATAGCAGCTGCTGAGCAGGTTTTAGTGCAGATTTAGGGTGGCAATTCCTGCGTCCATAGCCTTTGATTTTCTGTTGCCCATCAAGCATAATTGTTGTTTTGTAGGTGAATTGAGAGTGTGTATCACTATTAAGTTTATAATTGATTTTCTGGAGCAAAACAATCATAAAAGAATCCCTCGTTAACAGACCGGCGTTTCTCATTGAAATTTCATTGTAGATTGTCTTTACATAGAGAGAGAAACGAACGTTAATAGAATGGCTATATTGATATTGTTGTCATAGTGGAAGATGTAAATTGTAAGGTTCTATAGAAGTAACATCAAATTTAGAGGATGTAAATACTTGTATTTTAGTCTATTTATTATAATGAATTAAAAATGTGACAAGCACAATGTGATTGCACCCAAAGTTCTTGACAAAACACATGTTACACTGAGCCATAAATATCATTGCTACTTTGCTAGAGGCATGTGGAACAAACTTATCGAAGCCTTTAATCCCAGAAATCTCTAGCCCATTTATAATGGTTCAAACTTCAAACCTTAGATGATGGATCATAAGTTCATGACCATTTTTAAGGGAGGAGATTTTGAGATTGAGACTTGAGACTTGAGAGGACATGCCATGGCATTTAATTTGGGCTATTCTGTCCTGTCACAAGAAACTACAAGCCTCGCCCAATGTTTGTTTAAATAAGCCCAATTATTTCTGGGTTAACTGGGCTTTGACAAAGCTTTGAGCCCAAACCTAAGCTTGTGCAAAACTGACTTGAAGCCAAGCCAGACTCCAATTGGAACTTCAGTCAGTTTAAAGCCCGATTGGTTTGGTATGGTTTATATTTTGTGACGCTTAGTGTGCGTTTAGATTGCACTGATTGCACGTTTTGCGTTTGCATTTGGCATTTTAAATGAAGACAAATGCACAAGTAGCATTATAGATAGAATATTTAACAGTATTAATCAATATTATATTATTATATATCCACAACACAAATACACTAAACACCAACCATTCATTCAAATATAATTTTTTAATCAAAGTAAATTTCACCTATTCATTCTAGTAACTTTTTGGCTCAACACCCAATCATTCACTATCAGTGATAGCTCCATGTCATGAAGTAATACTTCAAAATTATTTTCGGTGCAATTTGTCTTGTCATGTCATGTTCGTATTGGGACCCGCATTTTAAAATTATTTTACTATAGTGTTTTCAGTTTTCAGCAAAATAAGCAGTATTCAAACAGACCCTTAAAAAATAAGTTGAACAAAATTATAGTAGTATATATGGAAAAAGTATAGTTTTGAAGAATGTAGTATATGGTGTTCAACACTTGGGTGTTATTTTATTTGTTTGTTGAGTAGGTAGCCTGCGGTTTTATAACTGAAACCCTCAAGTGATTTATTCGGTTTTACCTTTGATAAACTAAACACTAGGCTCAATATGTCAAGTAGAGTAGGTCTTGATTTGGTGTCGAGCAAAGCAAATTTTGCTATGCTTCGCTTATCTTTGTCACCCACCTACATTGATTTCATGTTGATACTTGGGAGATACTACTCTACGTATTTAGAATAGAAAATATTGTTTCTAGTTTTGCCAAGATATCTTTGATAGCCAAATATTTGATCTAGAGATCAAAGGCCATTTAAGGCTATGCATCTTTGGATTTCAAGATAATATCTTATAAAATATGGAGTGATTATATGCATTCGCTTTCTCATAGCATGTGGAGTTCATGTGTTGTGATAGTCTTAATGGCCCAAAATGCCCTATTGTTCATACGTACAAAATGAGTTCAACTTCCCTTGAGGTATGTCGAAATAACACCTCTCCTAAACATTTGTATAATTAACTTCCTCCCTTTGAGGTTTATAAATACAACAGATAAATTCATGCTTAACTTTCATAACAGAATATTTTATATCTTTTTTTTATTAATAAAAACTCATATCCAACAACTATGAACGAAATGACACTTTCTTCTTGAAGTTTGTAAAAATAAGTAAAAAATGTTTATTTGTTCAAAAATCGAATATTTTGATTAGGTAAATAAACGCATGAAAGGATGTATACTTATCTGTATCATTTATAACAACCTTAGATGAGAGAGTGTCATTTCGATAAAGTTGAAGGGAGATTGGTGTAATTTACTTTCTTTTTTTTTTTTTTTTTCTGTGCGTGTATATATAAATATATATATATGAGTTGGGCCAAAATCACTCAGCCATTAAAAAAAGGGACAAACAGGCAGGTCCAAGAGAATATGGGCCCAATCTCTATTATAACAGGAGGTCCAAGTCATGGGCAGCCCAATTCACATTAAAACAAAACACAGAAAATTAAACCTCTAAATTAACAAATTTATTATTAAAAAAAAAAAAAATTCAAGAATTTACTAAAGAAAACATTGGCAAGCAAGATTGATCAACATTTTAACTGCTTTCAAATTCACAAAACTGTAACAACAACATTTTAACCTTACAGACTGACCTGATGATAAACATGATTGATGCTACATTAACAACATAATAAATAAAATTCTAAATTACTTTTTCCTTCAAGGAAAGTGCTAAAACTATTACAAATTTTTACACAAAAGACTTACTTTTTTTTATAGGTAAACCAGTATTTTATTGAGCAGAACTACTGCATGCATGAATGAACACAACGAAGTCTAAAGAATTACAAGTTTATGTACAGAAAGATAATGATTATAAAAACTCAAGGATGGAGTCACAATCGGTAAAGCCCCACACTTGAGCCCAATCAAACAACAATCTAGCAAACAGCTCAACCAATTGGATTCTTGAAATTTCCTTATCCTTAAAATTACGACAATTATTTTACCACCACAAAGTCTACATCAAACATAACGGAACCAAATTCCCAAAAATCTGAAATTTTTTTTACCTACCCAATTCCGCCATCAAAACAAAAAGTGAGGGAACGTTTTTGGTAATACCCAATAAAACCCAAAGAAATGAAAGACAACTCCACAAAGCATATGTAACACCGCAATGTAACAAAAGGTGCTCCACTGTCTCCCCACTACAACGACACATACAACACCACCTACTAAAGTGCATCATTCTTCTCTTAATAAGATTATCACAAGTGAGGAATAAGATTATTTTACCACAAAAATACTTACAAACTAACTTTGTGGTGAAAATAATTGTGTCACTTTTTTTCGTTATTAGTAACACATCAGCTTGTAAGATCACGCGTAGTAAATTTTAGAATACCTATGTAGTAAACAACCTTAAAACATCCTATCTTAATTTGAATCATTACGAAAATACGCGAAAATCAGAATCCATATTAGCTTTTAATAGTAATCTAATTTTGCGCTAAGTGTCCATCAAAACAAAAGGTCAGGGACTGTTTTTGGTAATACCCAATAAAACCCAAAGGAATGAAAGACAAAACTCCACAAAGCATATGCAACACTGCAATGTAACAAAAGGTGCTCCACTGTCTCCCCACTACAATGACACATACAACACCACCTACTAGAGTGTATCATTCCTCTCTATAATCTTATGAGGATCTTCCTCCATGTTCCTGTCCATGCAAAGAACTCTTAATAAATTATTTGCCACAAAAAACTTACAAACTAACGTCGTGATGAATATAATTGTGTCACTTTTTGTTATTAGTAACACATCAGCTTGTAAGATCATGTCTAGTATATCTTATAATACCTATGCAGTAAACAACCTTAAACCATCCTATCTTAATTTGAATCAGTAAGAAAATAAGCGAAAATCAGAACCCAAATTAGCTTATAATAGTAGTCTAATTTTGCGCCAAGTGTCCATTTTAATAATTTTATTACAATTTTGGGTCAAGTGATCCATTCATAATACCCTGTTACATGTTTCCTCAAATTTTATAATGCCTATGCAGTAAACAACCTTAAACCATCCTATCTTAATTTGAATCGGTAATCTAATTTTGCGCCAAGTGTCCATTTCTATAATTTTTATTAAAATTTCGGGCGTCAAGTGATCCATTCATAATACTATGTTAAATGTTTCCGCAAGTAAACACGAGTTACAACCTTAAATTATTACTAACAAAGATCCACAAAACCCAGATTGAAAAAAACATGAAACAAATTACAATAAAAGATTAAAATTAAGAAAAACCCAATTGAGAAAATTGAATTTAGGAAACTGGGTCATGGTGAAAAAAGCAAAAAGACCAAACCTTTGGGCCAATCGGAGACGATCCTCTGCTTAAGCATATCGACGGTGGAGGCCGATGAGTACCGAAATGGGCCCAAATCAGACCCATCGTACAGCCTGAACTTTATGTCAACTAAATCCTCCTCCGGCATCTGCGACACCGTTTTGACTTTTCCTCCTCCAATCGCTTCCTTCCACGTGTTTCACCGACCGCAGCTTTATTATAAAATAAAAGATCTAGTATTATTTGGTGAAATTAAGGAAACAAAAAACAACAACAACAACATAAGATGAATGGTTTTTTTTTTTTTAACCTTTTTTTGATGATGATGATGATGATCTTTGTTTTGGCTTTTGGGTTTGGTTTTTTTTTTTTTTTGGAAAAAAAAATGGGATTTTTGTTTTGTTTTTGTTTTTGGTGTTGTGTATGTGTGTGTGGTGGTTTTGAAAGATCGAAGGTTTGTTGGGTGAGCTGAAGAAGACAAAACAAAAGTGGTTTCTTTTTCTTTTCTGAATTCTTCAATCCAAAAAATTGAAAAAAGAAAAAAAAACAACTCAACTATACAGTACACAACGCGTTTTTGATTGCCATACAGTGGAGGTAGAAATGTCGACATCGAAACGACAGCGTTTAGTATCATTACGAAAATGACAACACCTTTTTTTAAGATATTAAAAAAAAAAAAAAAAATTAAGATTTATCTCTTCTTCTTTTTTTTCTTTTTTGGTAAAGAAGATTTATCTCTTTAAAAATAAAGTTATAAACCGATGTTTCTCTGTCGCTAAGTAAGTGAGTACTCTCTCCTGCACTTAGGCAGTAGAATTTGATGTCCCTTCCATTTGAAGGAGAGTTTTGTTTTCTCTTGGGATAACAGGTTTATCTCGGGAGCTAGTTGGGTTTCCTCTTTAGGGTGTAGGGAAACACTTTTCTATCAATTCTCACTTGCTTTAGCGAGACATGGAGGATTTGGCAGAACAATGGAGCAACTTCTCCCTCTCTGGAAGGGAGAAAACAGGCTTTGTCTTGAACAAGGATCAACAATCAGGTGAATTCATTATGGCAGCGCAATTCTTAACTCCTTGGTTTCTTAACATGGAAGCGATGGCAAGAACCTTCAAGCAGCTGTGGAGGTCCACCAATGGCTTCAAAATCCGCAACCATTAGGATCACAGTGTGCTTTTTGTTTTTGATAATTTAAGCGACGTTGACCGGATATTACAAAGCTAGCCTTGGAGTTTTGATAAACACTTAGTGATTGTCCAGAGATACAATACGGAGGTGCCAATTCAGGATTTGACTTTCACGAAAGCTCTTTTTTAGGTGCAAGTACATGAAATTCCAGTTTGGTATATGACAAGGAAGGTGGCTGAAAACCTTTGTGAAACTGTCGGGGAAGTCCAAAAATCAATCGACGCGGTTGATGATGAAGGTGGCCACTTTATCAGAGTCCGTGTGATGATAGATGTCACCCTTCCTCTGTGTATGGGTCGTCTAATAACAATGGGAAATGGAGCAAAACATTGGATTCGGTTTAAGTACGAAAGGTTGCCAAACTTATGCTTCTGGTATGGGCGACTAACCCATAGTGACAAGAATTGTGAATTGTGGATCGAGAGCAAAGACACCCTCTCCCCTAACTAGCAACAGTTTAGTTCTAGTCTGAAAGCAACACTATATTCGGCTAAGGGAAAAGATGTAATTTTCGTTCCAAGTTTCTATGAAGGCAGAAAATCCAGTTTCAGAGGGGCAAAAGAAGTTAGTCCATGCACAGTTCCGGTGGTGGCCAGCTCAGGAACGGGTTCACCAGAAAATATCCAGTCCGACATGGAGGTAACGGTGGAGGAAGGAAGCAATAAATGTAGAGAGCCATTAAATGCTGAAACCGTGTGTAGGGGGAAGACGTTACAAACAGAGGTTGCATTTATTCCAAATAGGAAGCCAGTCTCAAATGAATCCGAACCAAATTTGAACCAGATTCCAGGTGAGGAAAATATTAATTCAGAGATATTACTTCCCAAATCAATCTCGTCTGCTAAGCTGTTTGATATCCAAATAAGGGAAATTGATGAGGCCCTAATCAAGTTTGGAAAACACACGGATGGGGAAA
The DNA here is from genome assembly GCA_030021035.2 of Notholithocarpus densiflorus. Lineage (NCBI taxonomy): Eukaryota > Viridiplantae > Streptophyta > Magnoliopsida > Fagales > Fagaceae > Notholithocarpus > Notholithocarpus densiflorus. The sequence continues at coordinate 296,651 of JARYZH020000289.1, read as the reverse complement.
TAAAGGCAAAAGAGGCAAGCAATGCTGAAATTACTCCTCAGAATCAATGTGATGAAGCAAAGGAAGGGAGTGGGGCACGTGAGGTAGGGTTGGTACAAGCACGTGGGCAACTTAAGGGGTTTGGCTGTGTACATGCACAATTTGTCCAACAGAAAATTAACACAATCACTCCTAAAAAAACTTATACCAGAGGGGGAAGAAAATATCAAGCATGTGCAAGGGTGGTGAAAAAAAATGGGGCAGCAAAATTAGTATGCGGCAAGAGAGGTGGGGAGGATCATCTAGAGTTACCAGGCAAACGCAGATTGGATTCTAAGGATGATGGAAGTTCTTCTTTTTCAATGGTGGAGGCTGTGTGTCAGCCCCGCCAATCGCCATGAGTGGCCTTATGTGGGACTATCGTGGACTTGGGAACTCATGTACAGAGAATGAGCTTGCAGATTTGGTGCAGGCAAAAGATCCCTCTATCGTGTTTTTAGCCGAAACATTGGCAGATGAAGCTAGGCAAAAAAATATGTTGAGGAAGATAAGGTGCGAGAATATATTCATTGCCCCAAGATCAAATAGGGGAGGTGGATTAGTGTTATTCTGGAGATTGACTATTGATGTAACTGTGGAGGTTTCAGGCATAAATTACATCGATGCACTGTTTCAAGAAGAAGATAGGGCAGGGATTGGAGTGATTATTCAAGATTTCCAAGGAAGGGCTTGGCACATGGTCGAAATCATCCCTCTCCCCCTAACTGTCATGGAGCTTGAAACTTTGGCTGCATCGAAGGCTCTGCAGTTTGCTGCTGATCTGAGTTTGAATGATGTCATCCTAGAGGGAGATTCAGAGATGGTTATAAACGCTTTGAATGCAGACTCGTACTCTTTGGCATCCTTTGGTTTATTTAGTCAAGATGTTAAATGTTTTGCAAATTTATTTCATTGTATTAGGTTTTCACATGTTCGTAGAGAAGGAAATAGTATAGCCCACAACCTAGCTCAACATGCACGACATGTCACTGGTTTTCAAGTGTGGATGGAAGATGTCCCGTCGCACACCATTGCTACTTATCAGGCAGTTTTGTCTACTATTTAATAAAGTTCAAAGTCTTGATTCTCAAAAAAAAAAAAAAAAAAAAAAAAAAAGATGTTATAACCTTTCTTTCCATATTATTTGATAGTTAAAAGATGAGGGAGGTTTCAACGATGAGAGCATTCACATCAAGAATTTCAAAAAATATAGTATAAATTTTTAACGACCTACTTTATAATTTCCCCACATTAAAGTTTCTACTTTTTTATTATTTTATTTATAATAATATAAACAACTCATTAAAATAATAATAAAATAATTACTACAAAAACCAACGACCATAAAATTATTAAAAAATAGTAAGTTGCTACTGTGAGCTCTCATTTATGAGAGTTCACTGTAATAGGATGTCAAATTATTTTAGATATGGCATCTTTGATGGAGCATAATTTTTGTAGTTTAAGATGTTAAAAATAGCTTTAGAGTAGGTTTGACACCCTTGTTATAAGATTAATATATTTTTTAATCTAATCTAATAGTGTAAATAATGTCAAAGCAAAACTTAAGTACTATTTCTTAGGTTTTCCTTTTAAAATTCAGCTATGTGACAGTACTTAACTAAAAATATACTTCCATCATATGAGAAAAAAGCCATATAGCTGAATTTTAAGAGTGGAATCTAAGGAACAACGCCTAAGTTTTGTCTATAATGTCATATTATTTTTAGGGGTGGAGCTACACACATGGTGGGGGCCATCCCCCCCCCCCCCCCCAAACCAAATTTTAAAAAATTCCTTATTATGTAGTGCTTAAACAAGTCATTGACTCATTAAAAATAATTTTGTAACTAAAACTACACATGAAATGTCTCTTTAGTTGCCATATAATAGGTTAGAGTAAGATATTTCTAAACATATTTGGAGCCAAACTTGTTCCTCCAAGTTTTGAATCATTGATATTTTTGAAAATTTCATTAATTCAATTGAATTTTTTTTACTTACTTTGGTTATTTGATATACAATATGAAACAAACAAAATTCTGATAGAAAATGCTAAGTTTTTTTTTTTTTTTTTTTTGGTGTGTGTGTATATATATAACTAATCAAATAAAAAAGTGTGTGTGTGGAGAGTTGTCTTGACTAATATATTATTGTCACGACTTGGCTCTCCAAACAAAAATTTCTAGCTCCACCCAGATAATTTTTGTATGTTTCTCTGGGTAACGTGTAACAAGGAGACTAGCTCCAATTTTAAAATGTACTTCTTATGTAGAGGCCTGAAGATGGAGGAGTCTAGACATGAAAACATGTTAAAGCACCATAATGATATCATTTATGTGTGTGCATGCATTTGCATTGTGCATGACCACTAAAATCATGATACTAGTTCTTGGAGAAGTTAATTTTTAGTTCTTAAAGTGCTGGAAACGTGTTCTTTTTGTTATAATTTTTGCTTATGTAGAAAAATTCGAAAAGTCATGTGATACTTTGTTATTACAAAAAAATTTTGAAAAAAAAAAATCCTAACTTAAATATCATTCATAATCTGTAATTTTAATAAGTTGTGTACATAGCAAATTTGTGGACAAAATGTTATGAATACAAACTACAAAGCATATATTGAGCTATGATAGGGTCACAACATAAATCCCAATTTGAAAACAAAGCATATTTTGCCTACCATCTCACATATGGTCCTACCATAATTTGCATCTTAAAGATAATTACTTTCTTTTTTTATTTTATAGTATCTTTTGACAAAAAACAATTTTAATTTTGCTGTGAAATTATTGTGGTCATAGCTTTATTGGTATATGTTTTCATTAAGTCTAAAGTTACAACATATATCACAACTATCTAATTGGTAAGTTGTTAATCGTAGACAATAGAAAATAGTGTTAGTGGTGGGTTTACATGAGAATTAGAGATGGAGCTAGGATTTTGAGTTAGAGGGGTTGAAGTACGAAATGTTTTTCATGAAAATCTAAATTAGTATTTATTTATCAAAAGAGACCTTGATTTTTTTTTTTTAAATATTGAAAATCATGTATAATTCATTCCGTATTAAATGTTGCCTCAATTTCTCTTTTAATGTATAAAATCTAAGTGTTTGTAAAAAATCATCTTTCAATTTGTTGTGAAAGTCTAGTTTTGACAACATTCAAATAGACAACAAAAAGAGATGTCACAGAGAGTTTGACATTTGCTTAGATTAATTATTTATGCCTAAAAATACTCTTTTGTCTCTTTAATATAACTAGCTTGTAATTCATGCAAACACATGGATGCATTTAAAATTAAACACAATTTTTACTATAAAAATATAAATAATTAGTAAAATTATTTTAAAAAATAGCATGTAACACATGCATACGTATAGATACATTTAAAATTAAACACAATTTTTATCATAAAAATATAAATAATTAGTCAATTTTTTTTTTAAAAAAAGTAAATGTAATTAGTCACATATTAAAATTCTTACCTAAATTACCAGAAGATGGCCGTCTATTCTAAGGACGAGGCCTTGATGTGTAAAGTCTTTCCTTCCAGTTTGGGGCCCGTGGCCATGAGGTGGTTCGATGGGTTGAGACCTAACTCCATAAGTTCCTTTAAGGAGCTTACGCAGGCTTTTGGTTCTCGTTTTATCACATGCAGTAGGGTGCCTCGCCCTTTGGATTCTTTACTGTCTTTGTCCATGCGGGAGGGGGAAATCCTGAAAACGTACTCGGACAGATATTGGGAGACGTATAACGAAATAGATGGTGATTTTGAGGACGTGGCCATCAGCACTTTTAAGGGCGGCTTGCCTACTGAGCATGGATTAAGGAAGTCTCTCACTGGTAAACCGGTCACCAGTGTGCGTCAGCTTATGGATCGAATAAGCAAATACAAAAGGGTTGAAGAGGACCAGCAGCAAGGAAAGGGTAAAACAAAGATTAACCCTCAGGAGCGTAGGGATTTCAGGTCGGACCGATTTAGTAACAATCGGCCACGGAGAGACTTTGTCGGGCAGTCAGATTCCTCCAACGCCCAAGCTGTCAACGCGGTATTCCGAGAGCCAGTCAGTAAGGTCTTGGAAAAAATTAAGAACGAGCCATTCTTTAAATGGCCGAACAAAATGGCGGGGAATGCGATGAGGCGCAACCAAAGCCTCTATTGTCAATATCACCAAGACCAAGGACATACAACCGAGGACTGCAGGAACTTGTGGGACCACTTAGATCAGCTGGTCCGAGAAGGAAGATTGAAGGACCTGTTGCATCCCAGCAGTCAAGCAGGGCAGACTGGGTTTGATTCCAGAAGAGGGGCGTCCTCGGGCCCACCCCTGGGAACGATAAACGTCATTTTTGCTGCCCCCGGAAGAACAGGGTCCTGTCCGTACAGAGTGATGTCTGTGGCTCAGTCGTTCGCCAATGACAGTAAGCACGAGCCAAAAAGAATCAAGATGGAAATAGAACCAGTTCTGGGTTTTTCGGAGGAAGATAAGGTCGGAACTATCCAACCTCACGATGATGCCTTGGTGATCACGCTCAGGATAGGAGGGTATGATGTGAAGAGGGTGCTGGTGGACCAAGGGAGTGCCGTGGAGGTAATGTATCCTGACCTGTTTAGAGGTCTGGGGCTAAGGTCCGAGGACCTAACTGCCTATGATTCCCCCCTGGTCAGCTTCGAGGGAAGGACCGTTATGCCAAAGGGTCAGATCAGGCTACCTGTGCAAGCCGGTCTTGAGGTAGTGGAGGTCGACTTTATCGTGGTGGATGTTTATTCTCCATATACCGCTATCGTGGGTAGACCTTGGCTTCACACACTGGGGGCTGTCTCCTCCACTTTGCATCAAAAGGTGAAATACCCTTCCGAGGGTCAGGTCAAAGAGATCGTCGGAAACCAGAACATGGCTAGACAATGCCTGGTAGCGGCCATATCACACCAACCTGAAGCTGAATCGCTGATGGCCGCGGAGGCAAGTTCATAGCAATTAAAATCTCTCGATTCGCCTATCAAGGAGATCCCCGAGGAGGCGATATGTGATGATTTAGAGAGGATCATTATAGGGAATGATCCGGAGAAGTACTTCCAAGTGGGGTCCCAGTTGCCGCCTCGCGAGAGGGAAGAGTTAATAGAATTCCTTAAGAGGAACGTCGATGTATTCGTCTGGAGCGCTTACGAGGCACCAGGGGTGGACCCCACCTTTATATGTCACCATTTGAATGTTAATCCATCCATTACTCCGAAAAAGCAACCACCTCGGCGCCCGTCCAAGGAGCATGCCGATGCCGTTAAAGAAGAGGTGAGCAAGCTTAAGCAAGCAGGAGCTATCAAGGAAGTGTTCTACCCTGAATGGCTGGCCAACACGGTGGTGGTAAAGAAAAAGAGTGGCAAGTGGCGAGTGTGCGTAGACTTTACTGATCTAAATAAGGCTTGTCCGAAGGATCCATTCCCCATGCCACGAATAGATCAGCTGGTGGACGCGACGGTGGGACACCCTCGAATGAGCTTCTTGGACGCCTTCCAAGGATATCACCAAATACCTTTAGCCTTGGAAGACCAGGAGAGGACTGCATTTGTCACCCCCATCGGAAACTACCATTACAAGGTGATGCCGTTTGGTCTAAAAAACGCAGGATCAACCTATCAGAGGATGATGACGAGAATGTTTGAGCTTCAGTTAGGAAAGAGCATTGAGGTCTACATAGACGATATGGTGGTCAAAAGCAAGGCGGTGTCCGAGCATGTTGATGACCTCGGAAGCATTTTCGAAATCTTGAGGAAGCACAAGTTGCGCCTAAATGCATCCAAGTGCACGTTTGGGGTGGGATCGGGCAAATTCCTGGGATACATGGTAACACACAGAGGAATCGAAGTCAATCCCGATCAAATTAGGGCTATTAACAACTTACACCCTCCTCGTAATCCTAAAGAGGTTCAGAAACTTACTGGAATGATTGCCGCTTTGAATCGTTTTATTTCTCGTTCAGCAGACAGATGCCGGCCATTCTTCCTCTTGATGAAAAAGTGGAAGGGATTTGAATGGTCTGAGGAGTGCTCTAAGGCTTTTCAGCAGCTTAAGGAATATCTCTCTCGGCCTCCAATCATGTCCAGTCCTCAGGAGGATGAGGTCCTATTCGCCTACATAGCCGTTGCTCCCCATGCTGTGAGTCTTGCATGAAGCCGATGTGCGTTATCTACCATTGGAAAAGGCCATCCTGGCTGTAGTCCATGGTAAGCGGAAACTCCCCCACTATTTTCAGGCACACTCTGTCATCGTCTTAACTCAACTCCCGATTAGGGCCGTACTCCGAAGTGCTGACTATACCGGCAGGATAGCTAAATGGGGAACTATTCTAGGGGCTTTTGATATCAAGTACATGCCTCGCACTTCTGTCAAAGGCCAGATCCTAGCAGACCTGGTGGCTGAATTCGCTGAAGCCTCGTTAGAAAATGTTCCAGCATCGCAGCACATGGATGAAAAATCGGTTGTCGTGATCTCGCTCCAGGAACCCCTATGCTGGAGAGTCTATGTTGACGGTGCAGCGAACCAAAGAGGTTCTGGATTGGGGTTGGTTCTAATATCTCCTGAGCAACTAACAATAGAGAAATCGCTGAGGTTGGATTTCTTTGCCACCAATAATGAGGCCGAGTACGAAGCTTTATTGGAAGGGATGAGTATGGTTCAAAAACTGGGGGGAAAGGAAGTAAAAATGTTTTCAGACTCCAAATTAGTCGTCGGTCAGGTAATGGGCGAACTGGAAGCAAGGGACGAAAGAATGCAGAAGTATTTAAGTCAAGTTACACAGTTGCGATTAAAATTTGAGTCATTCAGTCTGCTGCACATCCCAAGAAGTAGCAATTCGCATGCAGATTCTCTAGCTACACTCGCAACCTCCTCGGCGCAGAACCTACCTCGAATTATCCTTGTAGAAGACTTGTACAAGCCCACGGATGCAGGGAGGAAATTAACTCAGGTTTCTCATGTCCGAGTGGAACCTAGCTGGATGGATCCAATCATATCATTTTTAACGGAGGACACCCTGCCGGGAAATAAATTGGAGGCTGAAAAAATACGAAGAAAGGCACCCCGTTTCTGGTTGTCTGAAGACCAAAAGTTATACAAGCGCTCTTTTGCGGGACCGTATCTACTATGTATCCATCCTGAAGCAACAGAGGTCATCTTAGAAGAGTTACACGAGGGGATTTGTGGGAGCCACACTGGAGGCAGATCTCTATCTCTCAGAGCTGTCACACAAGGCTACTGGTGGCCAAACATGCAAAGAGAAGCACACGAGTATGTAAAGAAGTGCGACCAATGCCAGCGATTCGCCCCAAACATTCACCAACCAGGGGGGATCCTTAATCCGATAACCAGTCCCTGGCCATTTGCTCAATGGGGCCTGGATATTGTCGGGCCTTTCCCCAAAGCAGCTGGAAATAAGAGGTATCTGCTGGTCGGCACCGACTACTTTACAAAGTGGGTCGAAGCCGAGCCCTTATCAAACATCAGGGATGTGGACGCTAAGAGGTTCATTTGGCGGAATATCGTTACTCGGTTCGGGGTCCCTCGTACTATTATCTCGGACAATGGTCTTCAGTTTGATAGTAAGGCCTTCAGGGGATACTGCGGTGAATTAGGAATAACGAATAGATACTCCACCCCAGCTTACCCCTAGGGGAACGGACAAGCCGAGGCCGTTAATAAGGTCATAGTAAATGGACTGAAGAAGAGGTTAGATGATGCGAAAGGAAGATGGGTGGAAGAACTGCCGCATGTCCTGTGGGCCTATCGAACCACACCGCGACGATCAACGGGAGAAACCCCATTTTCGATGACTTATGGTGTCGAAGCTGTCATTCCTTTGGAAACCGGGTTCCCAACGCTAAGAAGGAGTTCGTTCAGTTCGAATAGTAATGATAATCTTCTGGAAAAAAGTCTGGATCTCGCTGATGAGAGGAGGGAGAGTGCACTGGTGCAACTGGCGTATTACCAACACAAACTTAAGCAAGGATACAATGCTAAAGTAAGGCTAAGGCCACTAGCACCTGGTGACTTGGTTTTGAGGAAAGTTCTGGGCACTGCAAAAAATCCAGCTTGGGGAAAGCTTGGGCCCAATTGGGAGGGACCATATCGCATCACCTCGGAAGCAGGAATAGGGGCCTATTTCTTAGAAGACTTAGACGAGCATGTAATACCTCGTCCTTGGAATGTAAACAACCTGAAAAGGTATTATTACTAATAAGAATTTTCTTTGTTCTTAAATTCGTGCGTTGTGTGACAAAATAACTTATGTCTATTATAAAGGTGTTTAAACAGAACCTTAGTCATGCCTGATGTCCTCGGACCAGATGCTTTGGGGAAATTACTACACTTATGTTTATTATAAAGGTGTTTAAACAGAACCTTAGTCATGCCTGATGTCCTCGGACCAGATGCTTTGGGGAAATTACTACACTTATGTTTATTATAAAGGTGTTTAAACAGAACTTTAGTCATGCCTGATGTCCTCGGACCAGATGCTTTGGGGAATTTAATCCACTTATGTTTATTATAAAGGTGTTTAAACAGAACCTTACTCATGCCTGATGTCCTCGGACCAGATGCTTTGGGAAAATTACTACACTTATGTTTATTATAAAAGTGCTTAAACCGAAAGTCAACATACTTATGGGTTATCAGGCAATGACATTCCATTTGCATGATCCAGTAAAACTTAAGTTATTGTAAAACCCTCTGGCCATGTACAACCCAATTAATTTCTTAGTGTCTTTTTCATATAATATATTCATTGGAATTTGAGTTATAATGTATTCATTAACAAGGGCCTTAGTGTGTGAATAAAAGTTATCTCAAACCTTAACAAAAGCAAGTGACAAAAGTATAAATGCAAAAGGAAAGAAAAACAAGTCTATTCTTTAGTCAACAGAAGAATAAATACATCATAAGTGTATACAGAAGCCACACTTCAACAAAAAAAAGGAATTAATCAATTTATCATGCAAAACGCGTGGTAGCACAAACAAATCATCAAACAACTAAATACGCAGCGAAAAATAAAAGACACGGTGATTTGTTTACGAATGGAGAAAACCTAACGGCAAAAACCCCACCGGGTGATTTTCAGGTCACCACTCCCGAAACTCCACTATTATCACAACAAGTGGTTACAAGTAAAGGAATTCCAAGTACCTTACCAACCTACAGTTGAACCCTTACCCCAATACCCAATTGGACTTGTTATGTAGTGACAGTTTCCCCTTTTGATGCACGGCTCCCAATTACGTGACTAACCAATACGCGGATCCCAGTACGCGACTTCAATCACCAACTAAGAAGGTTGTTGGCTGCAAAGTTTTTCAGTTCATCCACACAATGAAGATCAAGAAAATGCTTGGTTACAAAACCCTACGGTGCAAATACACAGCAACTTCTTCACAAGAAAGAGATGAACAAAGGTAAGAACTCTATCTCCAGTCACAATTTGCTTGAATAAGGTTTGCTCAATACTTGTGCAACTTGTGAACTCTTTGACGGCCCTTAAAACAATTCTTTTATATGTTTAGGATTAGGAGAAAAGAAGGCTCAAACACATAATCACGGATCCCAAGAAAAACAGATCAAATTGTTGTTTTCTTAAACCTCGACAAATAGAAGCTGTAGCATCTATCGAGCTAGTTGTCAAGCATACGGGCTGAACAGCTCCTTAAACCTCAACACATGCTAGCTATCGAGCTTTAAAAACTCTGCACTTTCAGCTTGTTTTCTTGAACAGATTTGAAGGTTTCAACACTTGATCTTGAAACATGGTTTCTTGAAGTATTTAAATACGTTTTAAATCTACCCAAATACAAGTAAAGTGCGTTTTGTCAAAGGATAAGCCAATTACATAAAATCATAACATATGTTCCTAACAAGTGAAACACATATGTCCTAACAATCTCCCCCTTTGGCAATCCGTGACAAAACCACAACAAACAAATGAACATATGAGAGAAGTCATAAATCACTCAACTCATATTCACTTGTTGAATACAATAAAATCTATCATAACACAAAATCTTGAAAAATTTTGTAAGAAGAAAGTTTATAGTAAGTAGACTTTGACAACCTGTATTTCTGAAACACTTTAAACAAAACTCATCAAGGCATCTTTAGTGTGAAGCAGAAATAATAGATTGTATACAAGTAATAAGAAGCATGTGTAAAAAGAGAGAAAAGAAACAACACATGTAATAGATAGGTGAAAGAAACAACATATATCAACATATAGAAAGAAATAAGTACAATGTATGTCATAAATATAGTCACAAGACCCAATGTATAAGAACAATGTATCTAAATAAGAAAGAAAAGAAAAGATACATAAAATCCTCACTACATCCCTCAGCACTCAACAACACTCCCCCTAACTAAAATGTCCTATACTAACTCTCCCCCTAAGTATGACTACTCTCATATCCAAAACTACTCCCCCTTTTTGTCATGAGTGACAAAGGGTAAGAGTGTCAAGTAGACATCTCATCAGAAGAGCTAACATCTCCATCATCAACATCATCAGCATCATCGTCATTAGCATTAGCATCAACATCATCATCAGAATCAGAATCCGCTGGAGGTGGTGGAGGAGAAACCTCTGGAGCAAAACCGCCCATGGTCGTCTGTCGTCGTGCAATACGACCAACATGAACGTTCACCTAACATAACTCTGTAGAGAGTGTATCTAGGCGAGCATCCATGCGCTGCAGCTGTGCTATGACATCTCCAAGTGACACATCGCTCGTAGAAGATGAGGGAGCGGATGTGGAAGGAGCAGAACGGGATGGAGCGAAACGGGAGAGAGGAGCTGCTGAATCCGATTGTCGAGACCGAAACTGCGCCTCGCTACGTTTAACGGTAGCATAGTCTATGGCACACATGACAGAAAAATGGTCAAAAGAGGGAAAAGGAACAGAAAAATGGCATAGAATCCGCGTGATAGCCAAAGGAAAAATGAGCTTATCACGGGTAGCCGTATCCCTATACACATCTAAGATAGAAAGAATGAAATGTGAAGGAAAATCTATAGTGAGGTGTTCTAACAAAGAAAGCAAGAATCGAGCACGAGGCTCTATGATAGAGTTATAGTGAGAGAGTGGGTGCAAAACAAACGTCATCACCATGTTCATGAATCTAGGACCTTTAGCAAAGGCCTTACATGGTGTGAACTAATGCTCACCCCAATCAGAAGGGCGCTCACAAAACGCAGAAATCATCTCGTCTTTAGACACAGTCCATAGACGCTCACAACCAGGGTAGTACCTCGAACGCGAGTATAAAAGAAAGGTACTGAAAAATCGAAACCATGCATGTTGGAGTAAAACTCTTGGATCAGCACGATCGGACAAGTGACCGGGATGTCACACAGTGACTTCCATCCCCGATTGTGAATGACAGTGGGAAGGTTAATGTCGGCGAAGTCTGCCAAAATGACTCGGCGTTTCGAATGAACACCTCGTCGAGAAAAGTTCTCCGAGAAGTCCTTTTGGGCATCCTCATCACGGAACCGAAGATGAGACGGAGTAGGATCAGAAGTCGATGCCCTAGAACGCAAAGGGTTCTGGGACGGAGCTGACTTACGCTTAGGTGCCATAGACACGACTAACGTAAACAGAAAGAGAGGGAGAGAGAGAAGTAGACAATCAGAAAAGGTCCAAAACAATTCAAATATAACAAGTATATTGAAAATGGAATACGTATGCATAGGAAATGCATGAACATGTGACATGCAAAAGAAATTGCATCATGGGCTCAGCCCAATCCAATCCTACCAACACATAATCAATTGCACACATCTAAAATGCATGATAATACTGTTATTATGCTAATGTGATGCAATGCATGAGATTTTAAACTCATTTAAGTGAAAACCCATCCCAAAATATCAACAAAAACTCATCAATTTTGAAAAACCCCAAAATTTTTCAAAAACCCCAAAACCTAGGTTTCAAAACATGAAATGCATGAAAATGAAGGAGTTTAGAAGCTTACCAAGTGAGGAAAGACTTTAAAAAGCTTGAAAAACACCTTTGGAAGAGGTTTGGAGTGAGAGAGATAGTGTTTGGGAGATGAACAGGTGTAGACAGATCGAGAGAGATCGAAGAAATGAGAACCGGATCGCGAAGAGAGAATATATAGATCCTCAGTAATTCTTGACAGATAGAGGTGTCGAGAGGTGTCGAGACATCTGTTGAGGAAGGTGTCAAGAAAAACAACTTAGACAGATATAGCTGTCGAGAAGGTGTCGAGGAACACAGTAAAGACATAAGAAAAAAAACTCGATCGATCCACCAACTGTCGAGAAGCTATCGAGAGTCCATGAGATTTCTCGTTCGATCCACCAGGTGTCAAGAAGCAGGCGAGATTGCGATAAAAAAAAGTTTTAAGAAGCTCGACAGATAGCAAGGTATCGAGGAGGTGTCGAGCTAGCTTTTAAAAATAGTTTTTCGAGAAGAGAAAAACACAGATTTGAATGAAATCAAGCATGCAACTCAACTAATGATCCAATCAACATATTAAGCTCTCAAAAACATCTCTCAACAAAGATTTTAAGCCCATGGATCTTCAAAAACACACGCACACACTAAACAAGTCTAACCAATTTTATATTTCAAAAATAAGTTAAGACAGTTTAGTGAATATACATTAACACATGTAAAACTTGTGATGGCCAAATCACATTGTACCTGCACATGTATCAAGAGTAGTAAAAAATATTGCATGTCGTGTGTGAAAAATATCGCAAGAATGCAAATGTGTCAACATGTTATGACAATTTGAGATATGAGTAAATCACATTAACTCACACACAATCATAACTGTTTGATGGAGATTATCACCTTCGAGGTACATCCTATAACTCCCACATCTCCTAGAAAACACGCTTGCAATCATATTTAAAGCATTTTTGATCTTTTTACTTTTGATTTTTTTTTTGCATATTTTTCTTTTAAGCAAATCATGTATGGGCATATAAGAGATAGAAAAGAAATACCCAATTATGTTAAGCATTTGACATTCCAATTTTGCTATGCCGAAGCACACAAATGTCATTCATGATTGGCGGGCAACAGTGGTGAAATGGTTATTTATGCCTTTCTCTTAGGATTTTCTAATCATTTCCATCAAAAAGAGTGATACGAGGGTTAAGTATAAGAGATAACTTAATCTTACTCATCATAAACAAGAGCCACAAAGCTCACCTTCTTAGTTGTGCATAGAGATGCTCATCTAAGCTACAAGAGATACAAAGTTTAAAAAACTTTGTTTTAATAGCCATCCAAGGTACACAAGTACTAATGTACACAAAACACACACTGTTTTTGTATTTTTCTGATTTTTCAAAATTTTTTTTTAAAATTTTTATATGAAAAACAAAAACAAAGCAAACCTGAAAAATTAACCAAACAAAAACAAGTTAAGCACAGCATAAAAACTAGACTGACTCAAAACATGAAAGCAAAACACACAAGTAATGCAACCAAAGACAAAAAAGAGAGAGAAGAAAGTGATAGAATCACTTGAAGCCCTTTTCCTTCCACACTCTGGAAGAACTTTTCCTTTGATTAAACTCTTGAACCGATGGTGAGGGAGAAGAATTGAAACCGTTCAAGTTCGAGAGGAACATGAGGGCTTTGAGAAGATCTCCAAGGGGAGTAAGAGAGGATTGAAGCAGATTCTGATTTCCAGATGCTATCATGCCGTTGCTTTGTTGAGTGGCAAGCCACTTATAGCAATTTGGTCGAGTATGACCTGCAGCTCCACAATGATGACAGAGATGCTGCTTCTTCTGTTTAGACTTTTAAGAGTTAGCCTTTTTACTCCTAGGGTTCTTAGCTTCTTTCTTATCTTGCTTAGGGGGTGCTCCTAAGATAGATTTATTCTTGTCTAAGTTCTCACTAGTTAAAATAGTTTTAACATCATTGTTCTCAATTTCAACATTATTAGCTAGAGGAACAAAAACAGTAAAACTAGTAGAAGCAATATTAGAGGAAGAAAGACCATACCCTAAACCTGTTCGATCAGAAGCAGATTTCTGAAAATTTAGCATCTCATCAAGTTTTGCACTTGAAGTCCTCTTCAATTAAGCTCTGACTTGAAACAGCTCCGCTTCAAACTTCTTGGTCTTTTCAGCCAAGAAATTGTTCTCGAATCTCAATGCTCCAATAGTCTGATTAGCCTCATCAAACTTTGTGGATAGCTCTTCACGATCAAGTTTCACATCACTGAGTTTCTTGGTGGCCAGTCTATAAAGTTTCTCATGTTTTTCAGAAACTTTGTAGAATTTTTCATAGGCTGTATGGATATCATCTTGATCATCAATTTTCTCAAAATTTGAATCCACCAAGTCCTCTTCTTCATCCACACTTTCAACAATCCCTTCAGTAGGATTGACAGTGGCAGTGAAGGCATTCAAGATTCCGTCATCCTCATTGTCGGAATCTTCCTCAAGCTCGGTATCGCTCAAAGTAGCAGCAAGTGCCTTACTCTTCCCAATGCTCTTGAGATATGTAGGACACTCATGTTTCATGTGACCGATGCCTTGACACCCAAAGCACTTAGGTCTTGCTGGAACGGTGTACTGACCGCCATCCCATGCATCCTTCTTCCCTTATCTTGACTCTTGAACTGAGAAGAACTGGATTGCCTACGGTCCTTGTCGAAACCCTTTCCATTGGCGTTCTTCATAAACTTCTTGAACTGCCTGGTGATGTAGGACTTTATCTTGAAATCTTCATCGTCTGAAGACTCATCTGTGTCACTGTTCTTGGCCTTCAGTGCCATGCTCTTGCTCTTGCTCTTGCCTGACTTACCAATCCTTGTTAACCCTAGCTCGTAAGTCTGCAGATTACCAACCAGCTTTGTCAAAAGAATCTTGTCAATGTCCTTTGATTCCTCAATCGCCGTAATCTTGGCATGGAATCTCTCAAGCAGAGATCTGAGCACCTTTCTCATAATCTTGGGTTCAAGAATGGTTTCCCCAAAATTGAAAGCTATGTTCACTATGTCCTTGAGCTTGGCATAGAACTCATTGAACGACTCATCTTCCTCCATCTTAATCTCTTCGAAGCTTGTAGTGAACCTCTGTAGCTTTGAATCCTTGATAGCCTTTGTTCCCTCATAGGTTGTCTGGAGAATGGTCCATGCCTCCTTAGCAGTTTCAGTAGAGGATATCTTCTTGAACTCCTCATTTGTGATTGCACTGAATAAAGTATTCAATGTCCTGTTGTTGAAGTTTGCTGCCTTGATTTTTGCATCATCCCAATCGACCGACGCTTCTGGAGGCTTAGTCTAGTCTATCTCCACAGCTTGCTACACCTTCTCATCTAAAGACTGCAAGAAAGCTCTCATGTGTATTTTCCAATATGCATAGTTAATGCCATCAAATAAAGGAGGTATAATTAACGACTGTCCTCTATCCATGACAAACAGGGGTCAATGGATCAACACAGCAAAGATTAATACTTAATCAGAGTGTACCTACTTTGATACCACTTGATAGGCCACAAACGGATTGACCCTTTGTGATAGAAATTAATTAATTAATTAGTCAAGTTATTATAATCAATTTATCATGCAAAACGCGTGGTAGCACAAACAAATTACCAAACAACTAAATACGCAGCGGAAAATAAAAAGACACGGTGATTTGTTTACGAATGGGAAAAACCTAACGGCAAAAACCTCACCGGGTGATTTTCAGGTCACCACTCCCGAAACTCCACTATTATCACAACAAGCGGTTACAAGTAAAGGAATCCCAAGTACCTTACCAACCTACAGTTGAACCCTTACCCCAATACCCAATTGGACTTGTTCTTTAGTGACAGTTCCCCCTTTTGATGCACGGCTCCCAAGTACATGACTAATTAATGCACGGATCCCAGTACGCGACTTCAATCACCAACTAAGAAGGTTGTTGGCTGCAAAGTTCTTCAGTTCATCCACATGATGAAGATCAAGAAGATGCTTGGTTACAAAACCCTACGGTGCAAATACACAGCAACTTCTTCACAAGAAAGAGATGAACAAGGGCAAGAACTTTGTCTCTAGTCACAATTTGCTTGAACAAGGTTTGCTCAATGCTTGTGCAACTTGTGAACTCTTTGACGGCCCTTAAAACAATCCTTTTATATGTTTAGGGTTAAGAGAAAAGAAGGTCCAAACACATAATCACGGATCCCAAGAAAAACAGATCAGATTGTTGTTTTCTTAAATCTCAACAGATAGAAGTTGTCGAGCATCTGTCGAGCTAGCTGTCGAGCATACAGGCTGAACAGCTCCTTAAACCTCGACACATGCTAGCTGTCGAGCTTTAAAAACTCTGCACTTTTAGCTTGTTTTTTTGAACAGACTTGAAGGTTTCAACATTTGATCTTGAAACATGGTTTCTTGAAGTATTTAAACACGTCCTAAATCTACCCAAATACAAGTAAAATGCGTTTTGTCAAAAGATAAGCTAATTACATAAAATCATGACATATGTTCCTAACAAGTGAAACACATATGTCCTAACATAATTGAACTTTCTCTAAGTTTTGCTTATTAATTTATATATATATATATATATATATATATATATAGATTTAATACTACTTATGATTATTTATTTTTCTAATTTTTAATAAGATAGAACGTGTGGTGATCTTTGTTGCGAGTTGATTTTTTTGAGTATATGTGATTGGTTTTTTTATTTATTATTATTTAATTTTATAGTTTATTAATATTAGATTCTTAATATTTTGCACTCATTAACTCCCTTAGTACAAAGATTAAAAAATTTAAGTAGACACATGACACAAACTTAAGTGAATAATTATGGTGTGATCCTCACATAAATTTAGACACATGGCACAAAATTAGATTCTAATTCCAAATTTTAATCGAATTTTTTCTAAGTTTTACCCCTCTCTCTTTGTGTATATATATATATATATAGAGAGAGAGAGAGATTATGAAGATCCTAAAGCAAACACCACAAACAAAACTATATTATTATTATTTTTTTTTTTGAGAAACACAAACAACACTATATTAAGTTATTAACTTCCTCTAAAAAAAAAAATTATTAACTATTCTGATTCCTAACACAAAACCCATTCACTTGGCCATTCGGCACCACCAACAAGCACTAAAAACCACTTTATTTTTGGACTGGTTTTGTAGTTAGGCTTTTTCTTGTTTAAGGGGGGCAAAGATATTGTTTGGGGGCTAAATATATATATATATATATATATATATATTTTAGAGAGTTTCAACCTATGACGTCCGCTTCAAATGATAGCTATTTGTCATCAGACCAAGACAACATTCAGGTTTTGGTGTAGGCGAGGATTGAACCCCAAATCTCTTATTCAACTATTAGAGACTTTATCAGTTGACCTAACTGGAACCCACATAATATTTTAGGGCCTACCTTCTAACACTCAACCCACATATACCTAGAATTTGATAAAAAGAGTAAAATGTAAAAATATTTGGGGGGCCATAGCCCAGGCCAATGCATAGCTCCGTCACTGTCTCCCAAATGAGAAGCAATAGGAATTCCAACAGCATTTACTCATAAGACGGAGAAAGTATATGCTGTACCCAGCATATGTGCCGGGTACCTCACAAGGAGGCGGGACCCACACACTGTGGGGCCCGCCTCCCTGTGAGGTACCTGGCACATATGCCGGGTACAGCATATATTTTTTCCATAAGACGGGGGACTTGTTTTTTGCGCGCTAGACTAATTTTCCAAGTATGGCTCATTTTGAAACATACCTTTTTGTTATGGACCACTTTTAGAACTAGAAACTTGAAAAAATATCATCTCATGAATTTTTTTCATCAAGTTCCAAAGGTTTGTCTTTTCCAAAAGTGATCGAATAAAAAAAAGTTTCCAACTTGATTACATAACAAATATGTTTGAAAAATTAGCCTAACACTTTCACAAGGAATAAGATATAATAAGCTATTATTGATTCTGTTTTAATTTAAACATATTACTGAAATTACTTTTTTACCTATCAATAATAATTTGTAATTTTTTTTACATAATTTATTGGGCAAATTACAATTTACCTCCTTATGCTTTGATTGAAATTTAAGTTGCTTATATGTGGTTTAAAATTTGATACTTTATTCACTTAAGGTTTGATCGAAATTTAAGTTGTCTACTTATGGTTTGAAATCCCATAATACAAGTATTCCGCTGGATTATTTTTGATTATTTTTTTATCTTGTATTTTTATGTTTTTTGTGTATTTGGAGGAGAGAAAAATAAAAATGAATTAAAATCACATATTTAGTCATGTTTTTAACCGAGGTGGGTTAAAAAAATTTAATTAAACTAATCAAGTGAATAAAGTATCAAATTTCAAAGTACATGGTAAGTAAATTTCAACCAAATTATAAATGGGTAAGTTGTAATTTACTATAATTTCTTTCAACTCAATGTGGCCGAGGCCGACAAGTGAAGTTTTAATTATTAGAGGAGCCATGTGATTTGTTGAAATTGTGGCGACCATATATAAATAGCTTGAAAAACCCAATGTGGGAGAAACAGAAAATGAACAAGAGGAAGCGGGAAGAAGAGGCGGGCATTAGCAATAGCATGGAGATCGTTTGGCAAACTCCAGCCAATCCACCAGAGCCACAAGATTACATCTTACGCAACGGTAACAACCAAATTCAACAGAACCCCACCATTCCAACCAAAATATATCAAACACAAATGATAAAAATTGAATCTTGAACTAAACTAAACAAAACAAAACAAAAATCAAATCAAACACTTTTCAATTCAATTTTATAAATAATTTGCAGGGAGGCGCCACGTCAGACCGTACTACTTCGAGTTCATCTCTCACGTTAGTAAATTGATCGAACTATTTTAATGTTTAATTATGTTTCATAAACCTCGAGTTTAAGCCACTATTAACTTTTGTTGTTGTGTTTTTTTTTTTTGGTTTAGGTTAAGAATCGTTGGGCAGGCAAAACCATTGTCGATTTGTTCGCAGAGGAATTCAAAGGCCGACCATATGATTACTATGTATGATTTTTTTGAGGAAAAAAATTTTAAGTTTAGTAAAATGCATATAAGGTATTTGATGAAATGTCACAATGATATGTTTGAGGTTGTTATGAATCATATGATTACTATGTATGTTTTTACAATCTAATTGTTTCAAAAAAAAAAAAAAAATTTAAGTTTAGTAGAATGCATATAAGGTAGTAGTTGATGAAATGTTGCAGTGATATGTTTGAGGTTTTTATGGTTTGTAGGTTAGTGCTGTTAAATGTGGAAGGATACAAGTTGATGGAGAGATAGTGCCCGTTTCGTATATAGTTAAGCAGTCGCAAAAGATTAGCCATTTTTTACACAGGTTTGTTGTTATGCCTCATCATGTGTTGAAAAATTGTATTTTGAGTACGTTGAGGTTGTAATTGATGTCGTGAAGATTTTTAGGCATGAACCGCCGGTGATGGCTTATGATGTTTCTGTTCTTCAGAACGAACTGGATGTGCTGACGGTTTGCAAGCCAGCGTCTGTTCCGGTAAGTCAGCTGTGATTCTTGATGGGTGTTTGTTATTGTGTCTGTTGGTTGATTTGATAGTTGGAAAAATTTGACCTTTGTGTTAAGATATATGGATCTTTTGGTATTTACTATTAATCTAGATTAAGGTGATCACTAGGAGTATCAAGCTTTATTATCATTTGAGTCAAGTACTTTAGTTTGATGAAAGGTCTGGGACATGCTACATGAGGGTAGTTTGTCAATTCCCACACTGACTTGAACTCATATATTTAACTTTATGGTGTCTAATATTTAAGATTTTACTGCTATGTAGGTGCATCCCTGTGGTCAATATCGTAAAAACACCATTGTTGGCATCCTACAAGCAGAGTATGGATTGGCACCTCTATTTCGTATCCTAAAGATAATGATATTGGAAACGAATGTTGGATTT
Organism: Notholithocarpus densiflorus; assembly: GCA_030021035.2. Classification (NCBI taxonomy): domain Eukaryota; kingdom Viridiplantae; phylum Streptophyta; class Magnoliopsida; order Fagales; family Fagaceae; genus Notholithocarpus; species Notholithocarpus densiflorus. The sequence goes on along the minus strand of JARYZH020000289.1, from coordinate 276,646 downwards.
GAAATGAAAAATTTGTTCTAAAGTCTAATCAGGTTTCTGATTTTGAAGTGAATTTAAGTTAGCTTCTTGTTCTATTGGAATTGTTTGGCTGCTCTTTTATTGTCCAATTTTGTGTTTCCCTTGATGCAAGCGTGTTAGCAATTCATCGGCTAGATCGTCTTGTCTCAGGACTCCTTATTTTGGCCAGAAATGCTTCAAAGGCTGACTTCTTTAGGCAACAGGTAAGCCTCATACTGCCATTTTGGTTTTATGAAACTTCTAGCGAGTGAGACACTGAACATCTTTACCTGAAAATGTGATTTAGAACCATATTATCTGATCTTGATTGATATCAATATTTATTATTGTTTAGGGAATCTCTATCATTTGAGCTTTTTTGTTTTTGTTTTAAAACAAGTTTCTTTGTTAATCATCAAAAGAAAAGAAGTTTCCATCAAGTACTCATACAATACCAATGTGAATCTTCTTATTGCATGCTCTCTTTGGCATACTGATCATGGATTTCTTTCATCATCATATTTTTAATATGAACCTTTTGCCATGTTATATGGCTGAATTTAGGCCTGGTTGTTAGAATGCATAGGTTATTGCTATATAGTTGATTTACATTTATGGTCAATTTCTGTTGTTGAATGTAATAACTAGAAGAAAAAGGATGATTTCTTGAACACAATAAAGGTAAGGACTGCCAGATAAATTAAATAACATTATCAATTGTTGTGCACTCTTCAAACAGAGTATAGCAGAATGCCATTTCATAATACTAAATCTTTTCTTTCCGAGATCAAAGTTCTTTATCCTGTCACTAGTATTTTCTATGAAAATTAGAATGTTCAGTAGGTTCATCATATAAAGTTTACTCACTCAGGATTAGGGCTGTAAATGAACTAGTTGTTTATAAATGAGTTGGCTCGACTTGAGAAGAAGCATTTTTATGTTCATTTATTTTAACAAACAAGCCAAACTCAAGCCCAACTTTAGGCTTGGTTATTTAACAAGCCAAGGTCAAGCATAATATTGTGTCTGTGAACAAGCTTGTGAGCATGAGACTCAATTTAAGTATATAAAATATTATATGTATACATGTATAAAAATATAATTATATAGACTTGAGATTGGTTTATGTAAGTTTATAAATAAGTTCATAAATGAAATCAAATTTTTATTTGTTGATAATATAAATAGTCCATTTTGTAGTAAAAATTAAATATAATTTTAACAATACAAGGTTGGTGAATGTAATTTTTACAAGTTCATAGACAAAATCATTCAATATAATTAACTCAAATAGTATAATTTCAACCAACATTTAGTGATTAATATTGGCATAAAGTTGTGAAGATGTAAAACATTTTTGTGTTTTTTACTATATATGGAAAAGAATAAGTTAATCACGTATCTTGTGAACAAGCTCGAGTTTGGTTCGAACTTGTTCGACAAGAAAATGAACCAAGCTCAAAATGTAATATAGTTTGCTGACAAGCTTGAGCTTGGTTTGTGTTAGAAATAAAATTAAATGAACAATCTTGAATTTTTAATACTCGGCTAGTATAGCACTATTTAGGACTTCCTAGCAAATGGAACTAGTAACATGCCTACAAGTTGCCAACTCCTTGAACAAACTATTGCATAATGTTATTTTATGACAATGTCTTCTTTCTAAGATCAAAGATCTCTATTTGGTCACTGTTGTTGATGATGAAAATGGAAGAGTTGCATAGGAGCAGAATCTATGTGCTTCTTTGGACTTATATTATTAATGTATTTAAGTAAAATGTAATTATGGCAGATTGAAGCTGGGTTGGTGCAGAAACAATATATTGCAAAGGTCATCGGGGTATTTCCAGAGGATGAGGTATGGTCTTTTTTTTTGTTGTTGAAAAAATGAGGTATGCTTTTGTTTAAGATGACAGAGGTAATGTGCATGAGATATTATACTCTAATACAGAAGAAAATTTACACACATACAAAAAGAGAAGGTTACCAAGGAAAATAATTTGAATTTTCTCACCAAATACCTATAGATTGGGAAAATTCTAGATACACTTTAGAATAGGTATGTTGCATATGATTCTAGAAAGAGAACGTTTAAGATAGAGAGAAATAGGATGAATGTGAATACTTGAATATTAAGGAAACCTTTTTTTTTTTTTTTTTCTCTGGTATGCCCTGTGTGATGAATTGAACTGCTTAAAATTAAAGATCAATCTGTGCATTTTCTTCCAATTTTTTCTAATATCTTTTTTGAAAATTTGTTTTCTATGAACAGTTTCCTTTTCAAGTCATCCTATTAATGTGTATTTATTTAGGCCTGAGGATGTGGAGAGTGTTCTCCATAGACCACCTACTTGAATGCAGGAATAGATGATTTGGTCTTTTATAAATTTGAACAGTGTACATGTAGATTACTGTACTGCAGTCCACTTTCTCTTTCCAGGGGGATGATGCAATTCTCTCTCTTCTTTGCTTTTGTGTGCCTGTGTTGCTCACAATCATCTGCAGTTATGGTGCTGGATCCCTTCTTTTCATGTTGCTCGTTGCAGACTTTCTGGCTCTTTACTTTAAAAAATGTTCTATGATTTCAAAAATATTTGAGTAGGTGTGGTAATGATATTGAATTTTTTGAGGCATATAATGCGTGCTACAGTAGTAGGTACATTTTGTAAAATTCAACTGTTTTCTGAGTGTGTTCCACTTAATCTTGGTCAACTTGATATTTAATTTATATGACTGACATTGTTAAAATCTTGAAGCATAGGTTAGACATTACCTTATCCAAAGCACCAGGAAAAGTTGAACACAATTAGTTGCTGCTTAATTACAGAGGTAGATCTAGTAAGCCCTTCACCAAGTACCAAAAAAGGAAGGGTCCTCTTGTCTAGGGCTTCTCTGAAACCCTAGCCACCAGTAGAAGGTACCCAATCTTATTTTATGCAAGGTATTGTTCCCTTGGTGAAGGGCTGCAGGATACGGTAGAGAGAATATCACACCGGGATGGAGGATATCCTGGTTGGGAAGTGGAAAACACTGTAGATGTTGGCGACGGGAAAAGAGGAAGTGGTAGTTGACGAAGGGAGTTTGCAAGCCATGGAAAAAAAATAAGAGTAAGATCAGCATGGTTATGTGGCTGTCATGTAGAAAAGTTTCAATGGTGAAGCTATGAAAGTGACATTGAGAACGCTTTGGAGATCAATGGGCGCTTTATACAGTCAAGATATAGGAGATTACTTGACCCTTTTCATCTTTAATGAGAAGGCAGATATGGAGAAGGTTCGGCTATAAAGCCCATGGATGGTTGACAGACACCTAGTGCTATTAAAGGAGTATGATGGGCTCTCCCAACCCTCAACAATATAGTTTGACATCATCCCTCTTTGGGTCAAGATTTCTAATTTGACAATAACAGGGATGAGTTGGAAAGTAGGTCAACAGATTGGGAGGACATTGGGTGAAGTCATTGACATCAACATCCTCTAGATGGAGTGGGGCAAGGATGTTTTTTATGTATAAGAGTGAGCATGGATTTACCTTTGTTACAGGCAAGAAATAGGTGCACCTATTTGGGTTTATTTCTAGATTGAGCGATTGCCATTGTTTTGTTACTGTTGTAGCTGGTTAAGCCACCAAGAAAGAGATTGTGTAGAGAGGAAGCTAACAGAGCAATTGAGCAACCCTTACTGATGAAGAATCTTAGTTTGGCTTAGGGTTTCAAATGGGCTCATGAAAAAGAAAAGAGAGGCAGCAAAAGGCATAATACCATTTGATGCGGCATTGTCATACAGGGCATCAGAGATGGAATTGGACCCATGCTTAGTTTACGAGCTTCACATGATAGTGAAGCGTGAAAACCCCATTGTCTTGTTCCTTGTGGAAACGAGACTCAACTCTAGAGGCATATATAAGGTACGATGTAGATTGGACTATCAGAATGCTTTAGCAATGGATCATATTGAAAAGTGAGGTGGTTTAGCAATGGTATGGAAGAACGAAAGCGAGTTGGACATGAAATTTTTCTCTAGTCACCATGTTGATGTGTGGATCAAATTAGACAGGTGCCTTGTCTAATGGCTTGTATCACCTCTGTAACTTATGTTGTAATACTACTACTAAATGGGGAACTAAAGGGGTATATTTGCCCGTCAATGGGGCTGAGGTAGAGAGACCCACTGTCACCATGCCTTTTTAGTTATGTGTAGAAGGCCTCATGGCCATGCTTGGATAGGTTGGGGCTGATAGAATGATCATGAGGGTTGCAATTAGTAGAGGAGGCCCTAAATTAACCCATATTCTTTTTGCAAATGACCTTGTTCTTTTTTGTTGGGTCTCAATGGAGGGATGCCAATCCCATTATGCTAGTGCTCAAGGTCTATGAAGAGGCATTGGACTAGAAACTCAACTCGGACAAATCCACATTGTTCTTCAGCCATAGTACTCCTAAAAGACACTGTGAGGCTCCACCATCAAACACATTAAGGTCTTCGTCAGTAAAAATACTAGAAATACTTGGGCTTGCCATCATTGGTGGGAAGGAAGAAAAAACAGGCATTTTGTGAAATAAAAGAGAGGTTGTGGAAGAAGTTTGGGTGGAAGGAGAAATTTTTTTCCTGGGCTAGATGTGAGATCCTAATCAAAGTATTGGCTCAAGCTATCCCTGCGTACGCAATTAGCTGTTTTAAGCAACCAGACAGTCTGGCTCTGGTCTAACAACCATGGAGAGAAGCTTTTGGCTGGCCAACAGGGTCTAAGGGAGCAAATTTCACTGGATAAGCTGGGACAAGATATGCAAACCAAAAATGGAGGTGGCACTGGCTTTAGGAATTTCAAAGACTTTCAACCTAGCTCTACTAGCCAAACATGGATGGTTCTTAATCATAGACACTCACCCATTACCACATCAAGTGATGAAGGACAGACACTTCTCTTCGTGTTTTTTTGTTTTGTTTTATGGAGATGGAAATAAGCCTAGACACATCATATTCATGGCGGAGTTTATGGAAGCCACACAGGTCCTTGAAGTTGGGTTAAGATGGCAAGTGGGGGTGAAAATTTGGCATGACAAGGGGATACCTGCGACAGCTATGCACAAAGTAACTTCATCACAACGTATAATACGGCCATATGCAAGGCTTGCGACCTGATACACATAGAGTTGCACACATGGAAGCAGAAGCTAATTGATGATATTTTTGTGCCCCACAAGGCCATGATAAAATCTATTCCTCTAAGTAGGGGGCCGTCTATGAGATATGCAAATATGGAGAGCCATTGCTAGCAGTAGATGCACAGTGAGAGAGCCTACATCATGTGCATGGAGGAAAAATGAAAGACCCAAACAATAGAGAGTTCAGACCCAAGGTGAATGAAACCCTTATGCACCCAAATCTGGTCCATCAAAGTCCCCAGGAAGTTAAAGCTCTTCCCTGTGAGAGTGGAGCACAACATCTTGCCCACAAAATGTCAACTGATGATGAAACACATACTATCAAATCCAATCAGATGAACTGTATCTTATATAGCGAATGCCACAAAATCAGATCCCCCTGCCTTTGAACCGGTTTAAAGTTAACATGGTTGCTGTTCAAATGAAAGATTAACAATGCACAGGAATTGGAGTGCTGATACAGGATTCAAATGGAGGGTGCATAGGGGCACTGCGAGAAAGGTTACAGATGGGGCACTCGAATGATGAAGCAGTAGCGCTAGCAGTACAATGGGCACTAGTGTTCATGCCAGAAATCGGGGTGAGGGAAGCAACTTTCGAATGAGACTCAACACCTGTATTCTCGGCCCTGCAATTGTGTGAATGCTCCTTCACAAGCTATGGATGCTTAATTCAAGAGTCCAAGAAGATGGCTAAGTATTTTTGTTCTGTAGATATTCACAGTGGTTCCAAGCTGTGCAACCAAGCAGCCCATGCGCTTGCTTTAGAGGCTTGAAAATTAGATTCAGCAGGGATATGGTTGGAGGACATTCCTCTCTGTATCACAAATCATTTACTCATATATGTACAACCTCTCTCTATTGAGGCAAAAATCTGTGGCTTGACATTAAAAAAGAAGCAAAATACAGAGATAGATGCATTCATTTCTTAGCTGCTTTAGTTCTGAGTAACAGGGTTTAGTTGAGCCTATCAATTCGTATTTTGTGGCCTTCAATTATAAGTTCATGATTCTCTGAGCTTTCATTTGCAAAATCAAATGATATTAGTGATGGATGCTAGAAGTGTTGTTCTTTCATACACTTAAATTGCCTCTCTTTTTTACTGTTTGACAGTTATTATTAATTTTCTTTGCAGATAATGGTTGATGCTAACATAGATTATAATGCTCGAGAAGGAAGGAGCACAGCAGAGGTGAGTCGTTTTATTCAGCCCTCTGTAATAGCAGAACTATAGTTGCTGTTACTGTGAGACAGTAGAAGGAAAAAAAAAAGAAAAAGAAGGGGGCGGGGGGGAGTGAATTGAATGCGCTGTTATTATTGATTGTAACTCCTTGCCATGGACCCTTATTGGTTTACTGATTTGTTTATCAAGGCATTTGATTTAAATAAGAGAATTAATAAAGTGCTTATACTGAATCCAGAAATATTTTTCCCTCTATGCAGGTAGAAAATGCTAATGGTGCTGTGAAGGGGAAGGCTGCTTCTACTAAATTTACCCGGATTAGTACAGATGGCACTCATAGCATTGTTTTGTGTGAACCAATCACGGGCCGAACTCATCAAGTAAGAAATTTTGACAGGCTAAAAAGGGAATTTTACATAATCTGTAGCAACATTTTAAGAGAGATTTCTGCGGCTTCCATGAACAAAAAAAATCTTTTTGCTGGTTTTTTGTTTTGCCTTCTTAATTTCGCTGTCAGGTTCAATATTATGTATGCTATTATGTATGCTATTATTTTTTAAAGCTATCTCGTGTTTCATTTTCAGTAGTCTGAAGTTTCCATTACAAGCTAATGTTTTAGTGGCTTGGTTATATTTCTGTGCTGAATGAATTAAATTCTAAACTCTCTCTATCTCTCTCTGGCATAGATCCGTGTTCATTTGCAGTATACAGGTCATCCAATTGCCAATGACATGCTTTACCTCTTGGAACATGTAATTGGTCGGTCTGCTGGAGGAATGAGTGCTGATAGAGCTGCTGCTAATTCAGGCCATTCACCAGAGTTCATTTTTCATGATAATTGTCCTGGTGAAGAGAACTCTAGAGATGATTTTAGCATTGATCCTATTTGTACAAATTGCCCAAATCTGGCCCCAAAAGGGTAAGAGGCTTGCTCTTATGATAAGAAATTTGTTAAAATGTAGGCTAGTAAGCAAATGTCATGAATATATTCCATTTATTTTATGGTATCTGCTGAGTGAGAGTATGTGTTTGCTTTTGGTTGAGTCTTTTGTCAGATTATCCGATTATCCATTATGGTATATGGGAACAGTACCAAGTTGTTTCTGATTTTCAGCATGTCATCCCATTTCTGTGTAACATGTAATGGTCACATTATGAGACAAGCACAATTGATTGTTTGAAGAATTGATTTACTATTGCATGGTTGAATTGGGGAGAAAAAAGGGGGGGGGGGGGTGTGTGGGTCAAAACAAACCCTTTCAGAGTACTGAACAGAGGATCTATTAGGTTGAGATTGCACTTGCCCTTGCAGAGCAATTAATGTAATGTATTCATTTTGTTTCTAATACTTTTACAGAAAGACTTGACAAAGTATCGTTTTAACATTTGTGTATAAGAAACATGAAAAATAACACTTGCTAGATTAACCATCTATGGTTGTTTGAGTGGTTTTTCATTTGGGAGCTGAATCCCTTACTATTGAATATTTCATATTTCTTACCTGAACAAACCTTGTATATTCTTTTACTAACCCCCACTCCCAAAGAAGAAAAAAAGGGTATGCTTTATTTACTAATAAACCTTACTTTTTACATTGCAGATATGATGGGCTTGAAGAGGGTTTGTGGCTACATTGTTTTAGGTACTCTGGACCTGGATGGACCTATGAATGCCCATATCCAGATTGGGCATCACTTCCTGAATAACTAATCATTCTATTTTTCTTTTTTAGTTTTAATTATTTTCCTGTTCTAAAATATTGTGAAAATTGTAAAAATGATTAATTATTTTCTTTGTACTAAAAGTACTTGACCACTTGGACCAGTCAGTTTATAGGCTATAGGTGCGTCCTGCTAAGTTGTAGAATTGCAGGTTCAAAACGTGAAGACCATACATATGTGCTTTTGTGAGTCATAGATTCCAACACTAACACTAACACTAACACTGCCTGATTCTCTCTGCACATTCCCTTATGCTTTGCTAGACACCCCAGAAATGGGTACGGACAAAGTAGAAATGAATTTACCTGGGCTTTATATTCTTTTGTTATTTCTTTTTCAGTGTAAAAGATCATCAGATTGTGCTATATTGAATAGTCTTTTATGGTGATTGCTGACTAGAGGCTTCAAGCCTTCAACTGTATTTGGTCAGCATGTATTCCAAATTCATTTGTACTGCTAATTAATCAGTGTGAGGGCTTCACATGTTTTATTTTATTTTATTTTTTAAATTTATTTATGGGAGAGGGCTTCACATGTTACTTGCTCTTTTGATTAATAGATCCTTTTATAATGGCTCTGAATCTTATTAGGGTTGCATCCCTTCGGTGCCTGAATCTTTGTCCTTTCTCTCATAAAACACCAATTCTCATTTTCTGAAAATTTCACTTTTTAAGCATCATAAAGTAGTAGCGAGTAATGACGCGTGCATTTCAATTAACTTCATTGATAAAGACTTTTGTTGTCGAATAAGATATCTGTACTTTAAATATTGGTTATATTATAAGAAAAAATTTATTAATGTCTTGATTTGATGGTAAACAGTTATCATCACAAAGAAAATTTTGTAAGTTCAATTTTTTATTTATTTTTTATATATACACACAATGATGCGCATTTATTAACTTTTGGTTAAATTAAGATTGAATTTGTAGTGCCCACAAGTCGCAACAACTAAAGCACTTAAGGGCTCTTTTGTTGATGATAAAAAAATTTCCCACCAACGGTTCTTGACTTGTAGCAATTTAACAATAATTTGAATGACGTACTCTTGGACTTTGTCTCCCACTAAATTTGTCTGATACTTTTTATAACTCACCGTCCCGGCCCCGGGTTCATGGAGAGAACTTTTGAAATCATTCAATCAACCATTGCTTTCAACTCTCAATCACTGTTCTATTTAATTTATGAATAACTCTCAATCATTGTTAATGCCAATATTTATTATTTTTCTTACAACAAATCAAGAAAAGGGGATTTCGACTCAATGTCAATACTATGTTAACAAATGACCCTAGAATGTTAATCACAAGATTCTTGACATTATTAATGGCAATACTATGTTAATAAATGACTCTAGAATGTTAATTACATCGATGTATGCTCTTTCTTTTGATAATTTGATAGTTACAATAGGAGACAGGAAATTTAAACCTTGGATACTAGAATGTGTCAATCAATTGAGTTACAAGACTCTTGATATCTATTTTCTTCTTTAATATTGACTAGCTAGTAGAATACTTGTGTGATGCGCATGCTAATTATATTTTAAACTCTTCTTTAATTTTATCGCACATGGTGAAACTTGAAGTGCTCTTTATATTGAAGTGCTCTTTACATTAGAATACTTGTGTGATGCGCACGCTAATTATCTTTTAAACTCTTATTTATGTTAAGCCTTTTATTTTCACTATAATAATAAAAAAGATAGTTATGATCCTTTGATCATTAAGGAATAAACTCCATTTTGAAAAGTAATGCGTACGTTGACAGTTAATATAAGAATTGTAAAAAAGCACCTCGGCCGATCGAGCTATAGATCATTCCATAAGTGCTACCGCACCCATTTGACTGTTTTACTAATCAACATTTATTAAATTTCCCACCCAAATCTTCTTACCTTAACAATTAATTTACGTGCACTTAACTTTTTTTCAATAAAACATATTAATTTTCAGTCAAAGATTTTCCAAGGATTTGACTTTTGGAGTAGTGTTTAAAGCCTTCAACTTTCAATGAGGAAAAGTTTTCTTTGAATAAAGTGGTTGAAAATTTAATATAGCTTTGAATTGTCGTACGTTAACGCAGTCGCTAACACCATATCAATGTACATGAATTAATGATTTTTTTTTTTGGTTGTTGTTGTTGTTGAGAAAGTATGAATTAATGATTAGATGATACTGGCTTAGTGAAGCTGAGTCGTTAATTACCACCCACATTCTTTTGATTATTAAAGAATAAAAATCATTACGAAAAAAGTAAGCCTATTTAAAACACACAAAAAAAGAGAGAGGCAAACTTAATCATTTTTCACAAAAGGCATAAAGATTGGTTGGTCTAAGCTGAAGAGCAAAGAAATTCAGATTTAAGAATTGAGCGTCAATAACCAAAAGAGATCTTATAAAATTCAAGAATTGTGAGAGAATAAGGACATGTATTATAGAATTACATATATAATATGAGAGAAATGAGGAATATTATGTCATATTTATACGATACTAATTGGTCTAAAAGAGCAACCTAGCTTGCAATCTATGCATGTTCACAATTCACGTACCGTCCAAATTGGCTTCAAAAAGTTAGAATCTATTAAAAAGAGTGAAATAGAGAGAAAAACGAAAAGCACTATACATCTAAAAGTAGAGAAATTCTATACAACAATGATTGTAAACAAAGATATCAGAGACAAAAGAGCATACAATAGAAATCGAAATTAATATCACTTGATTTGAATATATTCTTGTCGGTCAAACCTAGCCGCCAATATTGTTGTAGCCAATTGTGTGACTTCAGCGTACACATGCTTATGAATCCATTGAGATATTTAGGGTTTGTTTGGGATCCGCTTATTTTGTTGAAATTGAAAACTTTTTGCTAAAAGTACTGTAGATAAAGGTAAAAGTTAACTGAAATAGTATAGTGAAACCTATAAATAGTACCAAAAAGTGCAGTGAAGCCCTGAATAGTAGCAAAAATAAGCTGAATGGTAAAATAAGTTGGCTTTTTAAGTTGGAGCCAAACATACTTTTTTTTATCCATGGCATTTTTAGTTGTGTTAACACTTTGAATTATATATTGTAAATTTTATATGTTTTATATTCTAACTTATATCCTCAATTATAAATATAAGGGTAAACTAAGTTTTTTGTCTCTATTCTATACACCATATTTCAATTGTGTTAATTTGGTCTCTAACCTTTTAATACCTTGTCAATTTAGTTTATACCGTTATCTTTTAGGTGAAAATTGATAACGTGTCTAATGGCCAAAATAAAAAATTAGCTTCCGTTGATGTAAAAATAAACTAAAATTCTATTTTGGCCGTTTGCCATGTTAAAAATTTTCATTTAAGATATAATAGTAGAGACTAAATTGACACTACACTGAAAGGTTAAAGACCAAATTGATACAATTAAAAAGTTATGGACCGAATTGACACAATTAAAAAGTTAGGAACCAAATTAAAATATGGTGTAAAAGATAGGGACCAAATATATAGTTTACCCTAAATATAATAAGCATAACACAACTAATTTGTGAGACTGATAATTTATCAAATTAATCATTATGTGTTTTAATATGGTATCAGAGTCACTCAGCTCTCATGACTTTTTTCTTCATCTTCTTGTTCCACGCTGTTCACCCAACTTATTCTTCTCCACAAATGGCTCCTATTCCTTCTCTATCAAATGCTCACTCTTTTTTACCCATCAAGCTTACCAACAAAAGTTACATCTATTGGAAAAACTCAACTTATTCTATATATAGAGTTTAAGGTCTTCTTGGCTTTGCTGATGACTCTAACCCATGTTTCCCTTCTACAATCTCTTGTAGATAAACTAACTATAACTGGCAGGCCTCTTTTTACTTAGGACCTTAACATTTGTGTTTTCAAAGGCATCAAACCTTACTTCTGTGTTTTGGTCACCACCTATTAGCTACATGTTTTAGACTTATTTCTTTCCTATAACTACACAATCTAATCCTTGGTCTTGGCACAACACTATTGATTCTTCGTTATTCAGAATGTTAAAAGATAATATAAATTTTCTTATAAAAGATTTACTAACTATGTAGTAATTAATGAATATAATTGATGTCATATCAACAACATAATAGATAAATTATTTAATTTTTGTTTGTATGTTAAATACACCAGTTTGTAAAACTTATACCCATTCGGTAGCACTTGTTCAAACTGCACTTTTACAAGGTACAACTTTTTTAACTTCACATATTTAAAATAATTTTTTATAGGTATGTCAAACAAACCCATTTTCAAAAAGTTTTAAAAAGTATTCTTTATTGAGTGAAGCTAAGGTTACTATAAATTTTATTACATAAACCTTGTAACATATGTATTTTCAGTTGCAAAAAAGTAATTCAAATATTAATTTATTATGTTGTTTAAGTGTGCACCAATCATTCATAACATTATTAGTTTATAAGGTTTTTTTTTTTTTTTTTCTTTTTTGGTACTAAATATGCTGTAGGTTTAGCGTTTTCTATTTTCATTGCTGTGTTAGTTTTTTTTTATGGAACATTGCTGTGTTAGTTAGTTTGTAAGTTATTTTATAATAAAATTCATATTAGTTTTAACATAATAACTAATATTCCGGATCCAAGAAATCTGCCACCACTGGACTTTTTAAGAACTCAGATTGCTTTAAGAAACCATTAAGCACCTACACCAGTTCCACACTGCTAGGTAGCAGAAAAAACATAATGATGTTCATGTGCAAGTTCAGGGAAACAGTGAAAAAGCACCATGAAGTTCATGACATAGACAGTGTTCAGTGGAAGCACCTGAAACAGTGCAGTCAATAGTGTTGAGAGACTAATTACTCAGGCTTTAGCAGACATTAACTCGTGCTTTGCAATTTGCAATTTGCATTACTCTCTGATCACCCAAATGCATAGACATGTGCACCTCCATTCTAGCAATACACAAGTGAATAGGAACCTACAGGAAACATAGGCATGGGCTACTCTTGGGATCGTTATCTTTGGACTACTTGACTTTACACCGACCAAGTTATTTTACTGGTCTACTTGTTCCTACCAATTGGAGCACAGCTTGGCGTTAAGTGTGAACACAAACGAAATATTAAGTAAAAGCAAAGATGTTGATGAATCTCCCTTGCATTGGTGGAGCTCATTTAACCTGGTATACTATACATTTCTCTAATATATAAAATATAAAAATAGATTACATGATAAAAAGCAAGTAATGGGGTGGTAACCTCAGATCTTCTTCATTTAAAATTGATCTACTTCATAATAATGTAACACTTTTGTATAGGTCAATGAAATAATAATTTTAACCATATAAATGGATTCCTTCCATTTTAAGTGATATCGAAAGGAAGAGGGTTGTTCTTAATTACCTCCTGCAATGGGTGGAAAATAAGAATAATATCTTCTTCCACCTGACCATATAATTAAAAACTTCTATAATCATTTGTTTAGTACAAAGTAATCTAATATAGGACTTAATAGTTAATAACTTAATATGCACCCTTACATAGCACACTCATACAACTTTTTTTTTTGTTTGGTTAGTAATGCTTACTAAAAGTTTCACTTTTTTTTTTTTTTTTTTTTTTTTTTCCATAATTGTTAAAGTAATAAATTGTAATTATAATATTTCTTTTGGGTCCAACACTAACATACTTATTTTTTATTAGCACATATTACTTCAACAATTATAAAGAATGATTGTGAAAATTTTAATGTTATAAGACTAATTATTTTTCTTATTTCTTTTCATTTCTTTCCCTCACTATATATGCCTGCCCAGCTGGTACCTCTGAACATTGATTTGGTGGGCCATTTAGATATGAAATTCTCCATTATTTTGGATTTGTTGGAGCTGCTGTGTAATATTTTTCGTTTGTATTTCCACCAAGGTAACAAAGTATCAATTAAAAACATTCAATCATGATATCCAGAGATTTTTTCTTTCTTTCTAAATAGAGAAACTTAGAAATTGAAAAGTATCACAAGTGGGTTAGCCAAAAACATAAAGACATCAAGCAACTTTTTTTTGTTGCTTTTGCGGTCCTACGTTTCTTTTGACCTGATATGAGTTTAAATATTTGGGATATAGAAATTTAGTAATTTTAGTGCGTGCAAGCTTTACGTACTATTTCAAGTAGTGTGCGTGAACCTAAACTATTGCATGCAACTTTGGCATTTATCAAACACTTGCATCTTGGGTTTTAAGGTCAACTAACTATAAAAGAGGCAGCCTATATGTCCAACAGTCCAGGTACTGTGGGAGCAATTTGGTCATGAAAGTGAAGGGAACTACAAAGTGGGTCAAGTTATAGTTAGCTTTTATATATATATATATATACACACCCAAGCATGCGCATGAAAATCTGGATTTTAGTGAGTTTGGTAAAGTTTATTGTCGTCACGTCAAATACAAAATTTGGATTGAAGGGTAAATTTAAGTATAATTCTTTACTTATTATATTTTAAGTTTTTCAAACAATGTAGCTGTGTTGATTATTAAATCATATGGTTAAATTTAATTGTTTATAATTAAAAAAATATTGTTTTTGATGTGTTTCATTGATCAAACCTAAGATATTTAGGAAATTGTACATGGAAAGTTTTGACCTCATGGGAAATAACAATTATTATTTAACTGTGAAATTAAAGCCAAAGGGTGAAATAAAGTTGGCATGCAACTCATTGCTAAATTTACTTGGAATGCTCCCCTCTTTTTCTGAGAAGGCTCAGAAAATAAATTAATGTAGGATGACATATATGCAATAATGGAGCTTTGGAATTCATGTATGTGGAAACTATATATATAATTGTATGGCCTTTCACCTCATAGACATGACAAGTAGTACTGCTTAGAATAAATCAATTAAGGTCAATAAATTAGCTAGCTTTTTTGCATTGCATTAGCGTGATAAAAAGACAAATAAAATTACAGAGAGAGACCCTTGCTTTCCTTGAAGGCTTATGAGTACTTTCCTCTTGATCTTGAAGATCGAGAATGAGGGACATCCTAAGGAGGTGGTATTAAGTGTTTCGAATACATGCATTTTTACACTCATATGAAGGTGAGCTCTATAAGTATGAGATTCATCCTCATGTAAGTGGGAGAATGCATGCATCTGAAACACTTTGTATTTTCTCCATCCTAAGACACTAATTAAATGACTAATACCCTACACACTGCAACATGCAAACTAAACTTTAGAAACACATACATTCATTAGACCAATACCATGGCTAGCTAGCAAACTAAGTACAATAATATTAAAAGTTAAAACCACACGTACGTCCCCTTGAAAGGCTAAGGGTTAACAGCTGAGTGATCATCCTTGCGTTTATTGGTTTCTTCTGCTTTTTCCTTCTCACTTATATCTCCATTTGCATGGTCATTTCCATTAACATTTGTAAGTGCAGCTACAGGAATCAGTTCTGGACACCCAATTGTGCCTAGCTTAACTACATCAATGATGTGCTCAGATAATTGTTGCAGCTTCGGCTCCTCCAGAATCATCTTTTTGGCATTCTTGTAAAATACGTAGAGGCTCATCTGAACTATGCCGAAGATAAATCCCACAGTATTTGGAAGCTTTTGATTATGCAAAAAAAAAAAAAAAAAAATAATAATAATAATAATAATGATGTTAATAACAATATAAAAAACAACGAAGGATAATACTAAAGTTACTATCAATTTCACTACAAGATATTTATAAACTGACTTAAAAGTTACACATAAGTTGTAAAATCTATATAGTAAAATTTGACGTGTATTTGGAGGTTTGTAATGCACTTACAGCAATGTAATAGTCCTTGAGAAGAAAGCCATAAAAGAACCACATCACTGCACCTAAGGTCAGGAAGAAAGATAAAGGAAATGGCATGTACTCCACGCTCTTGGTTCTTATAACTTGTCTCTGCAGAATAAATGATAGTTGTAAATACATGAGTCATTTTTCACAAAAATAAGATAGGTCCAAGAAAAAACTTTATAAAGCAAAGGAAACATATATTCTTTGAAGTAAAGCTCACCATGATACAAAGTGGGGCAGCAAATACACATAGGTTGAATACCAAACAAATCCATCCAATAATTTGTAAACGCTGGGAGCCTTTTGCCAGGAAGAGAGTAAGTAGAAGCATGAGGCCAAACCCCAAAACGTTTAACAGAAGGAGAAGCTTCACAGTCAGGATCTGAAAGATTTAGACCATTATTCAATTAGAATACAAATATATTTTGATAATTAAAGAAGAAACTTAATAACTTAGTAGGATAAAGTTGTGAAATCTATATTTTTATACCCTGGCATTCTTGGTTGCATAAAATACGAAGACGCCGAGGTAGATTGTTTCGATTATGCAGCCAACTGCGTTTATGGTGATGAGAAGCTTTGCATCCATCTTAAGCAATGCATAATAGATCCACAGCATTGAACTGAAGAGTGCTACCACATATGGAAGTGATTGAAATCCTGCAGTAGATTTCTTCTTGAATATTTGATAAAATGTTGGCCTGCAACGAAAACCAAAACATTGAATCATATATTTAGACCCTTTCTCATTGATTAGTCACCTTTGAGTTGGAAAGAAAAAAAAAAAAACAGTGAGCTAAAGCAGCACTTACAGTGGAGCTAGGAAGACCATAAATGAAATGACGTTGCCTGCAACAATAAGAAAACATGAATAACAAAGTATGTTATTAGTTCTTTGAAGAATTTGCATAGTCATATATCACCTTTTTAGCTACAACTTCATATACCAAGTAGTTAGGAGAGAATTTTTGAAATATGAATCTCATGAGCAATGCATGTCCATTAAATTACTTAACGGACTAAAAAAAATGTGCATGCACTAGGTTGCATTGAAGTATATGATGTTAGAATATCCAAGATAATGTTTTCAAGCAAATAAATTTAAATTTTCTAACACATACATACAATTACAGTTTGTGACTACGTACCTAGAAGCCCAAAAGCAAAAGTCAAAGTTTGGTGAGGGGCCATTTTTCAAACACAAACTAAAAATCCTCCTTAGCTACAATTGCCTAAAGACCTTTGAGACTCTCTCTATCTCTCAATAGCTGAAGTATTCAAGAGAATGCTTAGCTGCTATCTACTAACTCTCAATTGACAATGGTACGAGTTTACAAGGTGTGGGCGAGAGTGAATTTATAGTGAGTAGGGAATGGTCAAGTTGCAACTTGAGTGGATCAGTCAAGTTGCAACTTGAGTGGTGTGTGAATGACTTTTGGCTTTTTGTCTATTTGTTAAGTCTGAATTGTAGCCCATTGAGCCTCACTTAGTTTCCTTTTATCTAACAAAACTCTACAGTAGCTAAATTAAGTCATAATCTCTCCAATTCTTAAGTCCCGTTTGGTAGAGGAGTTTGAGTAATGTTGTTTAGGTGTTATTGATATACGTGTGAGTGAAAAAGTGTGTTGAAATATGTGTAAAGTTGTTTAAAATGTGAAAATATGTGTTAGAACTTGCTCACCAAATAGGGCCTTAGTATGCAAACATATGTCATTGGTCCCACTTAAGTCCTTTATGATGTGTCGTGGTTTTGGAGGTTTCCAGTGAAGTTCTAACTAGGAGCTTATTAAGCACTTGAAGCTTCCATGAAATGTATCATGCAGGTGCAGCTCTGCTTCATCTAAGAATATTTATATGGTGACGAGGTAAAAAAAAACTCCATTTAACAACCCAAATGACAGTAATAATTTTGCAATGACCAAAAGGTTTCATATGTTATCTAATGTTTCAATAAAATTCTCATATTAATTCTATGACAATGACTAGAAGAGAGATTAGATTATAGTATTATACTCTAAATGGGTAAGCACTACGAACTTATTACATACATTTTTAGCTTTTAGTTATTAACAGTTTTTTTTGGAGTTGGTTATATCTGTGTGAAGCGATGTTTGGCTTACAGCTACTACAAACTTATTATTTGTCTTACACATTGATTTGAGGGAATTTCTTAAAGATGAAAAAACCCTATACATTCGAGCTACCTTTTATGGACAATTGCACCATTTTCAATTAAAAGTTCACATTTTAATTAACTTTTGTCCCTTTTACTAACTCTTTCTTAACTAATGTCTAATGGTCCCATTAACAAAAAATTAATACTAAAGACATAAAAATTTCACAATAGTTAAATTGACAAGTTTTTACTGATTTTTATTTGAACTTATCATTGACATTATTTTTTTACTTACCACTAATAATTTGTCATATCAATCAATTGGGTATAAAATTTTTTGTGTCTATATATTTTCTCTTAACAAAAGCCTTAGTATTTTCTTTTCGATAGGTTTAGAGGCACAACAAATTTCCAATTGTTAAAGTAACAAGTTATTATTGGTAGATAAAAAAATAATATCAATGATAAGACTATATGAGAATTAGTATAAAAAACTTGTTAAGTTTAACTTTTGTAGAAAATGTAATGAAAGTATTGTATCTGCAGCATAACCCTTTTCCTTTTCATGTGTGATATGTTAGTAGCTGCAATCATAATGTTTCTTATTTCATAAAAAGATAAATACTCTTCCATTCCACACAGTATGTTTTGTTTTACAAACAAAACATGAGTTAAACCTACATTTTTAGTTAAAAACACGCAGTATTATGCAAAAGAAACATCCCCTTAATAAAAAGTATTTCATTCTGTCATTCTTAAAAAACAAAATAAGAGAAGAAGATATATACAAGGTGGGGCCTATATTAAAATGACATACTCTCTTGTACAGTACGAGACAAGTTTTAAGACTTAATTCCTCTCCCCATGGAGAGTCCCTTAATAAGCTTTTTGATGTGTAATCGCACATGATGGGGATTGAGCTAGTCATTTTTACTGATTTGGCATAAAAAAAAAACAATCAAGTTGTGAATTAGAGGCTCAACATCATGATGAAAGATGTACACAGTCTTTGCTGTCCAGCAAAGACAGTACGAGACAAGTTTTAAGACTTAATTCCTCTCCCCATAGAGAGTCCCTTAATAAGCTTTTTGATGTGTAATCGCACTTGATGGGGATTGAGCTAGTCATTTTTACTGATTTGGCATAAAAAAACAATCAAGTTGTGAATTAGAGGCTCATCATGATGAAAGATGTACACTGTCTTTGCTGTCCAGCCAAGAAATACCTTTTCTTTGTTGACCAACCGCGTGCTTCATATACTAGGTACTGTTATTTCTGTCTATGTATTAGTTTTCTGTGTACTCCTAGTTTTGGAATCTCGTAGCCACTTCCTACTCACATGCTCACAATTATTTCATGTCTTCCCAAATTGTGTGTACGAGTGAAGGGGATGTTTCCTATAGAGAGCCTAACATCCTTTTTAAATCATTTAGCAAAAGAGAGCCTTATAATACCATTTTAATCCATCCATTATTTCTCTTGATATTTTCAGGGCTAGCTAGAAACAAGCTTTACATGCATGCTTACAATTATTTCATCTCTTCCCATGTTGTGTAGGATAGAAGGGGATGTTTTCCTATAGAGAGACTAACATCTTTTTAAATCATTTAGCAAAAGAGTGCCTAATAAATACCATTTTAATCCATTGATTCTCTTTGATATTTTCAGGGCTAGCTAAAAACAAGATTGACATGCAAGGACTTCACTGAAGGGTGAAGACAGCTATAAATGTTTTACAGTATTTTTCTTTCGGTGCATGTGTTTTTCAGTGGGGTTTATTGGTGACATTCGTAAGCCTAGTTGACATCAATATAGTATTTTCCATTGGAATTGGTAACAGTTCTTTAAAAACTTTGACATCACTGATTCACTTGCTCCTAATTTCAGAGATGGAAATAATCTTGAAAACTTCAATAGGGCTCATCAACAGCAAAAGAGCCCCATAAAAGGCACTTTCTTTGGGGGGTTCGAGCCTTGGGGGCGAATTTCGAAATGCATGAACTTAACACAGCTATAAATTATTTTCAGGTTTTTTTGTGTGTTGGTGGGTTTTAACGGTGACATTCATTTATAAACTAGCTGACAATATTATAGTTTTCCCATTGGAAATGATGATAATTCTTTAAACTTTGTCATTCAGCCAAAAAAAAGAAAAGAAAAGAAAAGAAAAGAAAGAGAAGTTATAAACTAGGACATATATGTGTGTGGAAAGGTTGATTTGTACCCTAAGAGAGATGGGCTGATTAAGAATATAGGATTAAATTAAGGTTCCTTAGGAGTTAAGATGATGAATAAGCATTTTGGTTTCAAATTTTTTTTTTAATAAAATGGTTAAATGAGGTCATGCCAATAAAAAAGGAAAAAGGAAACTCTATAAAGGTTCCCTTACACTGAAATTATTACATTTGAAACAAGATATCTTTTTTTTTTAATGGTAGAGTTGCATTTTAGAATCAATATGTTCCTATACTAATACCATTCAAAAAACAAAACTTGCTCAGAATAATTAATAGATAAAGGTTACTGTAAAAGGGAGAATCATTCTCTAGCTAGAGTACTGTGTTAGTGGCTTAGTGCACTAAGGAATAATTTATGATTATTCTATTTTTTTCATATTACTTTGTTTCCTTAAAACAAATAAGGAATAATTAACATTGCGTCAAGTTTTGTCCCTTGGTTTGAAGGGAAAGTCAGATGGAGGAGAGCTTCCACTAATAAGTGCTTTATGGTGTAATTTTTGGTTAATATTACACTAACCAATTCTTTTTTAGTAACCCTAGTAGAAGTTCTTCAATTCCACTATTTAATTATATACGTTACTTTTTACCTGTTAAATATCAAGAAATCATAGTAAAATACAATTACTAAATTTAATATCATTTTATTAGATATATATTTCCTTTAATCCTCTGTGTTTTTTTTTTTAGAAATAATTACAACATGTTGCTAATCTTCTGTGTTAGATATTAGTGATTTGGTCTTATCCACAATTTAGTTCATAAATTTTTGATACATTTTACCTACCAAAAACTTATGTTATTAGAAAATGATTAATTTTATCATTTAGCCATTATTTCAACACTATTCCTCATGTGTTGAGCTAAATTCCTCTTAATAAGTGAAACTATGCTCTGTTACTATGATAATTACTATTTATCTCAAAAGTTTAAATTGTTAGGAACGATGAATTTAATCATTTAACCATTATTTTAGGTTTTAACAAATTGACATGATTACCCAAAGTGATATGCATGAATGTGATGTAACACTCGATCGTGGGGATGTTCAAAAAGGCAACGATGCCAATAGGTTTAATCAACCCATCCCAATAGATGAGTAATACTAGGTCATAGTCAGGCATGCGCATTCGTCGGTATCTCAAGCACATTACACATCTTGACCTTTTCATCTCCAAGAACTCACCATTGATTGGTGCTTATCAGTGGTTATGCCATCTTTTTGTAAGAATCTCATTTCCTAGTCCTCTAAAAGTAATGTATTGTCACTCATCATATTCCTCAACTGAGTCTAAGTACAAGGCCTTATCTGATACTACGACTGAGCTTTCATGGCTCCAATATTTATTGTCTGTGCTTGGTCTGGTCCTTCCTCATGCTCCAATTCTTCAATGTGATAATGTACTTAGGACCCAATTACCTCATAGCAAACCCTGTGTTTCATGCCAATACTTGAAGATAGATTGACTTCCATTTTGTTCATGACAAAGTTGCCCATAATTCCTTACAACTTTATTTCATATCGACTAACTGGCTGACATCAATACATCATGACCAAAATGTGTCTTTTCACTAAGATTTTTCTTCCTACATGATAAGTTGAGTCTCTCTTCCTAAGACTCTTCAACTTGAGGGGGCATTTTACACAAACCTTAACCCTTGTATTTATAGCTCCTAAGTGTTTTTTTAATCCATCCACAATCTAATTTTGTACTCTCAAATATATAAATACAACATGCGAGTGACAATATATTCAAATTTATTGTGTATTTCAATTAACAGAATGTAATTAAATAATGCATTAGTCTTTGATGGAAAATAGCATAGGATAATGTTTTATTTGTTACAAAGCTAAAATGTATTGTTTAATTGTTCAAATTAAAATTTCAAGAATGAAATTGTTACTTACATTAATGGCTGACCTATGTAAAAATCCTCAATTATTTTTTACAAACAACTAATACTTTTTATTATTTTTAATAGAGACATCCATAATTAAAATCCTTTACCCTCCAACTATCGTATTATAAAAAAGAAAAGAAAAAATTGTTATCGTTGCCTGATCATCTTGACTCATTACCATTCTTAAGATTGAATCTTGGCCCTAAAACTACGAAGTTCTAAGGACTATTCTTTCTACTGCATGCACTCAAGTAGTTCTCCAACTATTTTGTTTTTGGTCTATAGATAAACAACACAATTCATGGAGGCCATGATATGGGTCATTATATGCGAATATCATGGAATTTAATAGTACATTCGAAATTTTCTATTATTATTTTGACGTAAGATTGGTTTCTTTCCAGTTTCCACTACTGTAGTCATGTACTGAGATTATTGTCTGCTAGTATAGAAACTTTGTGCAAGACTGATGGAATTTAAAATTTATATCCATAACACGATATATATTTGAATTTATTAGGTTTATTACGATCTATACATGGAAAATAACAACGAAAGAAACACATAGTTGGAGATGATAAACTATGGTCGAATTGAAAACACGTGCATAATTAGTATGAATATGCCTTTTCTTCTATAAAAAAAAGGAGGAATATGCTTTTCAGGCTTTTTTTATTTTATTTTTTTATGAGAGCTTTCCAGGCTTTTATTATTAGTATTTGCCCTTGATGGAGTCATTATGTTGGGTCTATATGGCTCTAACTAGCTACTTAATTTGTAAACTTAATTGATTCTTAAAAAAAAAAAATTGTAAACTTAATTGTGTTTTTTAAACGTAAACTTATTGGTTCTCAAAAAAAGAAAGAAAAAAAAAAAACTAATAGTTTTTTTTAATAACTAATAAAGTTTTTTGTTATCAAATAAGCAAGTTGAAATCAAATATTGTCTACATAAAAAAAAAAATCTATTAATATCTTGATTCGATGATAAAGAATAATAATTATGGAAATTATAAGTTCTTATTGTACTTATGATTTTTTTTTTAATATAATGAAGTGATGTCCTAACATTTGGCTAGATTATTCTACTCTATGTCCATAAGACATCCCAAAAATCCTATAGATTGATTGTATCTATATGGTGGATTAAATATAAAATTTTCAGATCTTCATCATGTCTTTAGACTAATGAACCCACCTTTTGAGAATCTAAGTGGGAGTACCATACTTATATATAAAGGTTAAGCACAAGTATTGCCGTATAATCATTAATAAATCAGTAATCAACCCTACTATAATATATACTACCTTCGTCCCAATTTGTTGATCTATTTAGAAAATTCAACTTTTTAAAGAACATCAATTAATATATTATTTTTTAGTTAAAAATATTTAAGTTACCAAAACTACTCATATTAATTTAAACTCTAGCGAAATAATAGTATTGAATTTTTAAATGAAGTAAAATGTAAATTAGAAATTTTATTTATTGGTTTTTCAAAGATGATTACATTTTGGGATATTTCAAAATAAAATAGAGGACCAATAAAATTTAGGACGAAGGAAATAGTATTATAAGCCATCACCTTTTTTGAACATTACATGGTCCACTGGGATTACACAAACATAGAGAAACACCTGAAGATTAAATAACACTGACCATTTTGTACACCATCTTCTCTATTACACATTTTTTTACAATACTTGAGAGAGAGAGGTACAAGCAAACCAAACACAGCATGGAGATGGGTTTGGTACAAGTCGAGTAATTAAACTTCACACTTAACAGATAATAACTGGCCTTGGTTGGATGCTTCTGTGGTTTTCACATCTTGATCTTTTTGTTCATGCTCATTTTGAGTGTCACTCCGTTTTTCATCTGAATTGGGCTGAGAGCACACTTTTGTCTCAGACATGCTCAGGTTTACAATATCAGCTTTGCTTTCTGGTAGCTTTTCATCGTCTATAACTGTCTTGTAATTCTTGTAGATCATATAAAGTACCATCTGAAGCACCCCAAAGATGAAACCCAATATGTTTGGAAGCTGTAAAGAAAAGAGAGACAGAATATTATTAAGGACTTGCCTTGGTGTATTGGATTTTACTCAAAATATTATAGTTTATTTTCAAGATCTCTATCTTATGTGCTTGTTTTTAGTTGTAGTTTTGAACAACATATTTATTTTTTTAACCAAAACAGACCAATAAAAATAATTTTATTGTCCCCCCGCCACTTTAAGAAAAGTATCTTTTGGAATAGTCATTGCTATAAAATTCTTAGGTTTCCAAATTAATTTCACTATTTTAGAAAAACATTCACAGTATGAGAATTTGATCGCGACTCAAATAAGAAGTTGATGAGACATCACTTTCTATTACCTTTTTGATGTGGTAAATTTTTTTGATAAAACAAAGGTATTGTCACAGTTAACGTTTTGAATCTTTTGATTGCTTTTATTAACATAGAAAGCAAAGCAATTTGTATATATGTTATATATACAAATATGAAAATACAGAAATATATATAAACACATAAACACCACACACACACAAATATAAAACACCATTTTAGCAGCCAACAAGTAATAGTGGATTCGCTCCAAAGTTAGAAGCAAAAGAGGTATAGAGTTTTCTTTTTGCTTAAACTATAACAACTTTTGTTAACGGCGGAAAATTTCATTAATATTTTATAGTATTTAGCAGGAATTCAGGAATCCCAGAAAGATGTTTCTCCTATTTATTAATTCAGAGATCGAGGACCTTCTCTCTCTCTCTCTCTCTGTGGCTGTGAGGCTGAGATCGAGAACTTACCGCAACATACAAATCCTTCTGTAGTACACCATATAAGTGCCACATGATTGCGCTGAGTGTGAGAAAAAGTGATAAATAAAATGGCATGAACTCTACGCTCTTCGTGCGTATGACCACCCGCTACAAAAGTAGTAAAATCATGCCTGGATAGTTAGTTAAACACAAGTGAAAAATATAAGCAATAAATTAAACGATATAACATTTTTTTTATAACAATTAATATGACCTGGCATAATCAGTGTATAATAGAAGTATTGTCGGTGATAAATCATGTGAAAATTATGTTACACAAATTATAACGGATCATAAAGTTGTATCCTTTTTATTGTTCAAATATAAATTAAAGAAGAAAGAGTAGGAATAGGTCCATACCATGATGCTTAGAGGTGCTGCAAAGACGGACACAGAAAAAGCTACACAAACCCAACCAAGAACTCGGACACGAGTTTCCCCTTGAGCTAAGAAGTGTGAGAGAAGAAGTATTGAGCAAAATCCCCCGAAGTTCATCAAAATAAGAAGCCTCAACGTGAAAATCTATAATCCCAAAGTCCAAAATTTTTTGTTAGTGCATTAAACAAAAATTAGGTCGATAACAAGGGTTGAAGAGTTCATTTATCCATAAGAGAAATCCAGCATGACAATGACACAAATGGTATACAAACAAGTGAGAACAAATATGATGACCATTAATTGCCATTTGTGGGCCTCCTTTTGTTAGTGCATTATTTGAGAAATAGGTCACTTCAGCATGAAAGGTAAATATATGGTTCTAATTGTAACAAATGTACGTACCAAAAAAAATAACAATAAATACAAACAGAGAGAGAGAGAGAGAGAGAGAGAGAGAGAGAGAGAGAGAGAGTTTTATTAAGTACCCTGGCTTGCTTTGGTGCAAAAGCGATGTAAATGGCAATGTAAATGGTTTCCACAACACAACCAACTGTGTTTGCAGTAATAAGAAGGATTTCATTAGATTTAAGTGATGCATAATATAACCAAAGCATGGCACTGAATAGTGCAACCACATATGGAACTGACTGAAACCCTTCTGTTGATTTCTTCTTACAAACCCTAATAAAGGTTGGTCTGCAATGGATTTGGAAGATTTTATTGTAATTAGTACTTCATTTCACTGAGGCTAGAAACTAAATAAAAAAAAAAATAAATAAATAAATTTGAGCAAGAAACTTACACTGGGGCTAGAAAAACTACGAAGGATATAATGTTACCTGTAAAATTGACATTAAAGAGAGAAATTTAGCTCTTCTAGCTTCTTGCATCAAGAAAATGTAGACTTTTAAAATATACATGCACTTGTAAGGAATAAATTTAATTATTTAACCATTATTCTAATATAGAATTATGCTATATATATTAGAAGTTAGAACTCTCTAAGTTTACGTATATGTTTTCATACTTGAAATATTTTTGCTTTTGTTACGTGAGACAACTTGAAAAGAAAAAAGCAGAGGAATAAGAGAGAGAATATTGATAGAATTTAAGCATAGCTATATACCAAGAATGCCAAACGTAAAGACCAAGGGACTGTGAGTGGAAACCATCTCTATCTCTTTTGGTTAAAACTTTCTCTTTCTTTGTGTCAATTACACAAAATTGAAAACTGAAGGAGCAAGGTTTGAAGGTGAAGCCCTAGCCCTAGCTTTCTTTGACTCAAACTTTGATATATATCTATAGACAGTTGTTGCTCATATTTATAGAGGTAGTAGTCCATGTCATTGCATGAAGAGTAGTGATCAATGAATCATCACTTAGGTGGCCATAGTACCAAAAAGCCATGCACCCAACAATCAACATTATGTGCCAACTCAACATAATAAATTAGTTTGTACATACCTAAAAGTATTTTCTACCCTTAATTATGAATGCCATCCTTTCATGTCACCATCCCAATGTACTTACATATTCATAATATTTTATCTTTTTTTTTGACAATTATTGGAATGGTAAGTTATAACTACATTAGGTTTATATAGACTAAATAACTGATAATTAAGTGAACATTTGGATAGAGCTGAAATGATTTTTCAGCTGTGTTTGCATTCAACTCAGTGGGTCCTGTGCACTGTTCATGGAACTTACAAGTACTTTTTTCAACAAAATTTTCATTAAAAGTGGGTCCCACGACACTATTCATACATTTAAAAATTATTTTTCTACAGTGTTTTCAGTTTTCAGCAATAAGCAGTATCCAAACAGACCCTAAATGTGCATTTGAGTTAGGATGAAAAATGAAAATTATTTCACTTTTTAGCTTATTTTTGCTATTATATATGGGTCCCACTACACTTTTTGGTACTATTCATAAGTCCCATTGTACTATTTCAACTAACTTTTACCTTTATCTACAGTACTTTCAGTAATAATTTTTTAATTTCAGCAAAATAAGCAGTATCCAAACACACCCTAAGTCTAATATCATTTTTTATTAGTTCTATTCCATAGTGAGAAAGATTGTGAAAACTTTTTGTTTCTATACTAACTATTCTCCTCACAAACCATTTAGCAATAATTTCATCATGTACAACTACCAAAACAAAACCCAACATCGCCACTTAATGACCTATAATTGCACAAATGTTTGATACATTGGCAATGTTCAGCTTATGACATGTGTACGTAACATGAGGTAGTCAAGATGCACTATTGCAAAGATAACCTTATTTTTTTTCCAGTTAAGCTTGTTTATTTGGCTGATATATTATCAATGTTATTGCGGTCTATCTCATATAGCTTTTGACTCACGCGTGAACAGGGGATTCAAAGTCTTGTTCTTGTTGTTCCAAGTGGATCCATTCGATGCAGTGACAATTATGTGTATCTACCTGTTTCGTTAAGAATATTGGCAAACCCCACTCAATTGTTTTTTTTTTTAATTCTTTTTTTGATTGAATGTAGAAAAATTTTAATAGAAAAAAGTGAGAAATATTATATTGAGTTCGCGAATGCATTTCGTTATTAATTAGTAGGTAGAGATGAGGGTTTGAACTTTGATTTGTAGGTGGAAGGGTTAAAATTTAAATAAATTTGGGCACCTGGGAGGATAAGATCTGCTAAATAAATACCACTTATGATTCGAAATATATATTTAAGATTAGCTAAGCCGATCCCAAATCATTTGTATGATTATAATGCATTAAAATGTGAGATATTTTCATCACAATATCTTAGAAGATTGACAATGATCTCTGCACGTGTCTTATTTGCATAAGTTTGGAGATTCACGATGGTATTAGCACTGGCATTTTGATTAACTTTTAGTGAGTCCAATTAATTGACCAAGTTTAACTAATTTGCCACTTAACCCATATTTATGTTGTGATTTAAATGCATTATGACCAAACTGAAATAGGTAAGAAAGCCTATTTTCAAACAAAGAAGATAAAAAAACAAAACTATAGTGGCTAGGAATAGAAAAGGAAGGTCCCTTCCTTTCAAAATTTCTCCTTGATGAGGATATAACGGTCGAAGGATATTCATGATATTAGGTTGGATTTATGTTCATTCGCTTTGCTTGCGGAGCAGCATACCTAAAAAAAAGAAAAGATCGGATTGGAATCGATGAATGTAACGAAACTTTTCATTATGATTAATTACTAATGAGTCTAATAGACCAAACTTTAACTTTGCTACTTAACTTATGTTTAGGTTGTGGTAAGTGGTGACTACAATAACGAAACTATTCATATAGTATAATAATTTTAGGTTGTGGCAACTACATAAAGGAAACTTTTCATATATAATTGTGCAACTAGTTCAGATTTGTGGGGGCTAGAGGCTTAACGTTTTGTACCTTAGCTTTCTAACTTCTTTGCCAATTTGAACTTGAGAACTCCATATCAACAACTAAATGTACGTGGCCTAGTTTGCAAATCAATGCAACTTCATAATGCTAATTCGATTGCATATGGTAGGTGTGAATGATTAATGAGAACAGTCGTATATGGTGGTGTATGAGCTGATGATTTAAAGTTATGGTCCCTAATTAATAATCTTTTCTATAACAGTAGATCAGTCCAACCGGACAGATGTATATAACAAATAATTGCTTTTCCTTTGTGATTTTGAGATTGATACGCAACTATCTCTACATTTTGATGTTCAGAATGCTGCCTGGCCTAGATACGCCAAGGGGGATTCAGTACTTTAATTATTGGGAAGAAAAATCGTAGAAAATCATGTGATAGTTAAACAATAAGCATTTGTGGCATGGAAAAAAAAAACCATTGTTATTAGGACATGCAGCTAGGATTGGATTGTTTCTATATATATATATATATATATATATTTTTTTTTTAATCAAGAAATTCATTGAGAACAAGCTGGAACCTAACAACAAAGTACAAACAACAAACAACAAACAAACAAAGCTCCTAGAAACATTAATAGTTGTTTCTTGTTGTAAGTGAATACAAAAAAATTCAGAAATATAGAATCATAAAACAATTCATATACATATCGACAACATTTCGTTCTCATAATAAAATTAGAAGCTTCCAGCATGTATGAATTATGAACATTGTCATTCCACAAAGGTGGCAGGCATGATTGATGAACTATTGCGAAACTTGTCCCTACTGGTTCCATGTTATCTTCAACGGAAATTAGCAAGGCCAGGTAGAGATTCTAGAGAAATTGGATCAGTCACCATCGAAATAGAGGGTTTTTGACACTTGGAAGACTGCTGTACACAACATTTTCCAGAAATTGACCCCATAGCTTATAGCTAGACACCACTCTCAGTTGTGATAAGCGATAACCCTTGTGTCAACCTCATTGCAGAACCAATGCATGGAGCATGCACAAGTACATGATGTCATTCAAATTCACTCTGTAAAATTTTTTTAGAAGAGAGTTATAATTTACTGCTAATCTCACCATTTAAATTCTTAAATTCTTAAATTTTAGAGTTTTGTGCATAAAAATGTGTCAATTGCGTTACAAGACAAAGATTATCTCGAACCTTTGGAATTAATTTTCTTTTTTCGAAACAATTTATAGTGTAATAAGACGTGACATGAAGCTAATCATGATCACTAGCTAATTTTCTGGTTTACTTATTAAAGTTGGATAAGATGGATTATCCCAAACGTTTTGGAATTATTTTTCTTTTCTTTTCCAAACCATTAATGATTTAAGACGTCACATGAAGCTAATCATTGATCATTAGCTTTTCTATTTTTGTTGTCTTTCATGTTCACTCTGTAATCTGTATTATGAAAGCTGGACAAGAGATTATCCCAAACATTTGGAATTAATTTTCTCCTCAAAACAATTAATGATTATGATGTGACATGAAGCTAATCATGATCATTATCTATTCTATTTTTGTTATTTTTATATATGTATTCTATTTTTGTTTGTTTATTTTTTTTTATTTTTTATTTTTTATAAATAGATATTAAGAAGTATAAGATTTAAAAAATCTATTAGAAATACTAAGATGTGTTAGTTGAATTACAAAACTTTTAGTTTATTTATGTTATTTTTATGGTAATTTAGATCTTCTTCGTTAATTTTGTCATATTAGATTAGTTTGACTAGTTTAGAGATGTGTTAGGACTTAGGTCTAGAATTTTTTTTAAGATAATTTATTTTATTTTTGCATATTGATTTTCTATAATTTTGTATAGATTAAAAGTGTAGGGATTGGGTTTACGCACTATTCCTAAGGGATGAGTGAGTTTAAGCCCAATAAGCATAATACAATAAATTTGTAGAGAGTGGGTAGAAGAACTAGGCTTTAATCAGTGTAATAATAGTTGACGATGATTTAACTAATGAGTAAGTAACACAAATATAACTCTGAGCAAGTAATGCGGTCCTCGGCACTAGTTCAAGAAGTTTCAACTTATGATTTCTCAAGTGATAGTGAAAATGGTTACAAAGTCAATTCAAATTGCTACAATGTTCTTTCTGGTAAAAATCCCGATCCCCCTTCCCAGAACTCCTCCCTCCTTATATATTAGTTTCCTTCTTCATCTCAACCATACATGTGCAGGTTTGATCTGCTGTGTGTCGGTTTTTGTCACATCAACCTCCTTCCAAAGCTCTTAGGTGGTAGCTGTGAGTCTGAAGAGCCACTGTTCAGGTCACTTCCACATTAATGCGGTCAGAGTGTTAGATGGAGGAGCATTTAATGTGGAGGCAACAGCTTTTCCTGAAATTGCCCTACTGTCATACTCCAGTGCGCTTTCTAGTTGCCCTTATTTTCCTCATTAGAGTGCTTTGGAAGATTGTCTTTGCCGACAAAATCTTCTCTCTTCTACCTCGGCATTGGCTAGCTGAGGACAAAATTGTCCTCGGCATGGTTTCCTGGGTTGCAATAGTCACCACTGCCCTCTTCATATACGATTATGGGCCTTAGCATGAGCCTTAGGCCTAGTACGAAAGGTGAATATATATAAATATATTTATATATATATATCTGTGTTCTATGGCCCCACAATAGCTCCTCAAAATCTTGTTTTCCGACTTCTCAGGAGGAAAGAAGGATTTTGATATCCTCGGCCCACTTTGTCCCACAGCTAAACCATTTCTATCTGAACCACCCAAATGCCTTTTTATCTTCTCAAGGCATGCTCTTGACGCTTTGGCGTCCAGAGCGCGCCCTCATTAAATTTTGATGGCATTTGTGTCCCCACGTTCAACGGCCCGATGCAAATCTAACGGTGGGGGATTTTCTGGGGTTGCGAGCGGGAATTTTCCCGCTTGTAAATTCTGCGCCCTTATAAATAGCTTTTCAAATCAACCCCCTTCCCTACTTTCAGCAACTACACAATCCTAGAGTTCATACACTGAACCTGTCCCTCTCTCTCACTTACTTGTGCGTCTACAAATACCAAAACTTGCCCGAGGACTTCCTTTTAAACTTGTAAGTTTTCTCGAACCTTCTTAACTTCGTTTCTTTCCGTATATTCTCTTTTCATCCTACTTTCTCCTTCTCGTCTCTGTTTTTCATTTCAAAATTGTTAGTTTCTTCTCAAATATTCCTAGAAAATGGGTAGATTCAAGTGTTTAGTTGAATCCGAGGAGGATAGAGGGAGGTTCAGGGTTAAGTATAGGATCTCGCCAACAGTGGGCATGAGATACGCTGCCCAAGGGGAATGGGTAGACGATAGGAAAGGGGGAGAGGTGGTCATCCCAATGATTGCCTTCATAGAGGGAGGGATGACCATCCCTATGGGTACAATCACAAGGAACTATCTTAGATTCTTTAGATTATCCCCCACACAATGCGCCGCAAATATGTTCAGAGTGTTAGGGAGCGTAGAAGTCCTAAATGAGAGAATGAACCTGGGATTGACACATCATGATGTCAACTGGGTATACAACCTGCACCATTTGAAGGGGCAGGGATACTACCTTAAGTCAAGGTATCCCAAAGTGAGGCTAATTCAATGCCTCCCTATGTCAAACAAAGGGCTAAAGGAAGATTTTTTAATTTTTTCTGGGAAATGGCACGATGGATTACCCTGTCCGGTTAAGGAGGGAACACCAGGTGGGGGTTTAGTTGTAAATTTATGCACTTTGGTTTATATTTCCCTTTTTATTCCGCAACATTTCTGTTTCTGAAAAATTCTCCTTTTGCTTTAATGATTTTACAGACAGATGTTCCACTAGACCTCGGCTTAACTTAGTCAACAGAGAAAGCCTAGACAAAATTCTGCAGTTCGAGGTGTTCGTGAACGAAGCCGACGGTCAATTACGAGCTGCGCACCTAATCCTTGGGTACAAGCTGATTTCCCTTGGATTTCAAGCTCCTAAGTGTGTGATAAGAGCCAAAGATCCTCGTCTTTGACGCATTAGCGTGGCCTTCGAAAGATTCGTTGTTCCAATTCCCGAGGGTACACCACTTACACAGCCACTCTTTGTGGGCGTCCCTTCAGTAGGAGCATCCTCATCTCAACCCATTGCTAAGGAAGAAGAGGAGGAAGAAAAAGAAGAAGAAAGAGAAGAAGAACCAGAGGGGATTGTAGACCTGTTAGACTCTCAGGACAAATTTGAGGTGTTCAACAGACCCCTATCCCCCGAGAATACATCAGTTGACCTTGACCATCAGCAACAGGTAGACATCGTCACTTTGGACGAGATGGGTATCCAAAGGAAACCTAAAAGAGGTTTGCTGGACTTAATAGAGTCCCAGCCCGGAAAGGATGCGTCGGAGAAGCCTACTCAATCCAAACTTTCTTATCCTCCTCCCAAACTTCCTCTTCCTCCTCCTTAGCCATCCTTGCCACCCAGGCCTGACCCTGCTGACTCGAAAAGAAAGAGAGAGCAGAAAGGAAAGGAAGCAGTGGAGGCAGGAAGATCTCGGCCTGTGGATGAGGATGAGGCCCAACGAGCTGTGAAGCAGCTAAAGATTGTCCAACCAGGGCAGAGGGGCTTAGAGAGGGTGGATAATCAGCCACCTGAGCTCCAGGCTTGGCTTCCAGCCCCAATGCTTAATGGGGAACCCTTGAGGGCTAATGCATTCATCAGAGATTTCCATGGAGGTGTTGGATGTTAGGTGGCTTCGGCCTTGGAGGAGGCTTTGTTACTCCCTACTGACATGGCCGAGCTGCGGTCTGTCAAGAAGAATGAGGTTTTTCTTAACCTCAAAAGGTACCTGGGCATGTTATGTTACTATTTCCCCCCCCCCCCCCTTCAAGCCACTTTCAAGGCCGAGGAGATTACCAATTCCTGCTACTGGCAGCTGGACGACGAAAGGAATAGGCATGTGGCAGTTGTGGAATCATTCAACATCGCCGATCAGTCCAACAAAGATTTAAGGAAGAAGTTGACTGAGGAGGAAAAGGCTAGGAGAAGTACTGAGTCGGGTCTAGAGAGTACCCAGAGACAAGCTGAGGAGTAGAGGCTGCATTTGCACGATGCGAAGGAGCAGTTAGTTTCCTCCAAAGAGCAAATAGCGGCCCTCCGGAAGAAATTGGAGGAAGCTCAAAAGCTTAAGGATCAAGCCGAGAAGCTAAGAGGGGAGGCCGAGAAGGCTAAAATGGAGGCTGAGAAAGCTAGGGACGAGGTTGAGCAGCATGGTTACGACGTTGGAGTAGCCGAGACCGAGGAAGTCCTCAGGGCAGAGGTCCCAGCAGTACGTCGAACCTATTGCGCTCAAACTTGGAGTGAAGCCCTCAACCAAGCTGGGGTTGAGGCTTCTTCTGAGCTAAGAAAGCCAGAAAGTATCTACTACCCACCAGTCATACGAACCTCGGACCCCCCTCCCGTCCAAGGTGAAGCAGCATCCACAGTTGCTGACCCTATTGAGACAGCACAGCCTTAGGATCCTTTTCCTCCCAGTCAACAGGAGCAAACAAAAGATCCTGAAACTCCCAAGGAAATATCCTCGGATAAGGCTGCAGGGGTTCCACAAGATGGGGCAACTTCCCAAGGCTTTCAACAGGCCTTAGCTTCAGTTACCATGCCTGCTGAGGAAGCCCCCAAAGAGCAAGAAAAAGTGATCCCTACTGAAGCAGCCAAACAGGCTAGCAAAACTTCCAAGGATAAGCTTCAGATAAAACTAAAGCAATGAATCTTCCTTTTTGTAGTGTAGTCATAATTTATGTAATGAAGTTTCTTTTTCTTGAGACATGTTTTAATGAAATAGGCATTTTACTTTCTCGAATTTGTATGGGTTAATTTCTTCATTTATGTAATTTTCACTTTGAATGTTCTTTGATTGATCATAACCGTATATTATAAAAGTGCAAAGTTATTTACACAAGGGAAAACAATTTCAAATATATTTTCAATTGGTAATCGGAGCGGATCAAAACTAATTTTGAATCGGTTTACGTCTTTGCTATGTGGTAATAAACCTTGTAATCTGAGGGAAGAAATCAGGAGTTAATTTTGGGTTTACTCCTTCAATAGACGTTAAATGGTATTAATTTCCACTAAGTCTGTAGTCCGAAGAACCTAACATGACTTAATTTCTGTTCAATACTTCAATAGATATCTAAGGGCAGTAATTTTCACTAAGTCTGTGGTCCAAGGAACCTGACATGACTTAGTTTCTATTTAATACTTCAATAGATCGTAAAGGGTATTAATTTCCACTAAGTCTGTGGTCCGAGGAACCTAACATAACTTAGTTTTTGTTTAATACTTCAATAGATGGTAAAAGGTATTAATTTCCACTAAGTCTGTGGTCCGAGGAACCTAACATGACTTAGTTTCTGTTCAATACTTCAATAGATATCTAAGGACATTAATTTCCACTAAGTCTGTGGTCTGAGGAACTTAACATGACTTAGTTTCTGTTTAATACTTCAATAGATGGTAAAGGGTATTAATTTCCACTAAGTCTGTGGTCCGAGGAACCTAACATGACTTAGTTTTTGTTCAATACTTCAATAGATATCTAAGGGCATTAATTTCCACTAAGTCTGTGGTCCAAGGACCTAACATGACTTAATTTCTATTTAATACTTTAATAGATGGTAAAGGGTATTAATTTCCACTAAGTCTGTGGTCCGAGGAACCTAACATGACTTAGTTTCTGTTCAATATTTCAATAGATATCTAAGGGCATTAATTTCCACTAAGTCTGTGGTCCGAGGACCTAACATGACTTAATTTATATTTAATACTTCAATAGATGGTAAATGGTATTAATTTTCACTAAGTTTGTGGTCCGAGGAATCTAACATGACTTAATTTTTGTTTAACACTTCAATAGATGGTAAAGGATATTAATTTCCACTAAGTCTGTGGTCCAAGGAGCCTAACATGACTTAGTTTCTGTTTAATACTTCAATAGATATCTAAGAGCATTAATTTCCACTAAGTCTGTGGTCCGAGGACCTAACATGACTTAATTTCTGTTTAATACTTCAATAGATATCAGAGGACCGTATGGCGCTTAATTACAACAAATCAGAGTGCATACAGGGCTGCTTTCATTAATAATAATACATTCTTAGGTTATTTACATTCCACGGGCGGGGTACAGCTTTCTCCTTTAAGTCTTCTAGATAATATGCACATATTCCTGCTACTGAAGTTATGCGATATGGTCCTTCCCAATTGGGCCCTAACTTTCCCTAGGCCGGGTTCTTGGCACTACCCACAACTTTTCTCAGCACCAAGTCCCCTGGTGCTAGTGGCCGTAGCCTCACATTGGCATCATACCCTTGCTTGAGTTTCTGATGGTAACTGGCTAGTTGAATCATTGCTTTTTCTCTTCTCTCTTCAACTAAATCCAAACTCCTTGCTAGTAGTTCATCGTTGTTGCTTAGAGTGAAGGTATTCGTTCTCAGCGTTGGAAAGTTGGTCTCTAGGGGGATGACAGCCTCGGCCCCATAAGTCATGGAAAAGAGGGTCTCCCCTGTTGACCAACGTGGTGTAGTCCGATATGTCCACAAGACGTGCGGCAGCTCTTCCACCCATCATCCCTTTGCATCATCCAACCTCTTTTTCAACCCAGCGACTATGACCTTATTAACAGCCTCGGCCTGCCCATTTCCCTGGGGGTAGGCAGGAGTGGAATATCTATTTGTAATTCTCAGATCACAATAGTATTTTTTGAAGGCCTTGCTGTCAAATTGGAGGCCATTATCCGAGATGAGGGTATGGGGGACCCCAAATCGAGTAACGATGTTCTTCCAGATAAATTTCTTAGCATCCACGTCCCTGATGTTAGCCAGGGGTTTGGCTTCGACCCATTTGGTGAAATAGTCTGTGCCGACCAACAGGTACCTCTTATTTCCTATCGCTTTAGGAAAAGGGCCTATAATATCTAAACCCCACTTAGTAAACGGCTAAGGACTAGAGAGAGGATTGAGCACCCCACCCGGTTGGTGGATGTTTGGGGCAAACCTTTGGCATTGGCCACACATCCTGACATAATCTTGGGCTTCCTTCTGCATACCCGACCACCAATATCCTTGGGTGATGGCTCTGTGAGATAGAGATCTTCTTCCTATGTGACTCCCACAAATCCCTTCATGCAACTCCTCGAGCAGCAATTCTGATGCTTCGGGATGTATATACAGCAAATATGGCCCAAAATAGGAGCGCTTATATAACTTGTGATCCTCAGACAGCTAGAACCGAGGAGCTTTTCTTCGTATTTTCTCAGCTTCTGACTTCTCCTTAGGTAATGTATCATCTTTAAGAAAACTCACTATAGGATCCATCCAGCTCGGACCCACTCTAATTTGATGGATCTGAACCATGTTCTCCTTGACTCCATCTGCTCTGCATAAGTCCTCTACAAGGATAACCCGAGGTATACCATGCGCCGAGGATGTTGAAAGAGTGGCCAATGAATCTGCGTGCGTGTTTCCAGTCCTCGGGACGTGTGACATGTCGAAGAATTCGAAATCCGATTGCAAGCGCCTAACCTGACTCAAGTACTCCTGCATTCTCACATCCTTGGCCTCTAGCTCCCTCGTCACATGGCCCACAACTAGTCTCGAGTTCGAGAACACTTCCAATGCCTTTCCCCCCATCTTCTGTACCATGAGCATTCCCTGCAATAAAGCCTCATACTCGGCTTCATTGTTTGTGGCTGCGAACCCTAGTCTCAATGATTTCTCGATGGTAACCTTCTCAGGAGATATTAAAACTAATCCCACCCTGGACCCCCTTTGGTTTGCTGCACCATCCACATATACTTTCCAGCATGAGGGTCATTGCACGGAGATTGTGCCAACCGATTTTTCATCCATGTTTTGCTCTCCTGCTACTATTTCTATTGGGGGTTCTGTAAATTCAGCTATTAAATTAGCTAGGACTTGGCCCTTGACAGAGGTCCGAGGTATGTATTTGACATCAAAAGCCCCTAAAACCGTGTTCCATTTGGCAATTCTTCCCGTGTACTCGGCACTTCGGAGTACTAACTTAAGTGGAAGCTGAGTTAAAACAACAACTGTGTGTGCTTGGAAGTAATGAGAAGTTTTCACGTGGCATGCACTACTGCCAAAATTGCCTTCTCCAAGGGTAAATAACGCACCTCAGCCTTATGTAACGACTTACTCACATAATAGACTGGCCGCTGTATGCCATTATCAATTCGTACCAACACCAGGCTAATAGCATGAGGGGCCACTGCAATGTAGGCGAACAAGACCTCGTCGGCCTTGGGGCTGGACATGATGAGTGGCTGGGATAAGTATTCCTTAAGTTGCTAGAAGGCCAAATCACAGTCCTCGGACCACTCAAATTCCTTCCATTTATTCATCAGTAGGTAGAAGGGTCGGCACCTATCCGCAGACCTGGAAATGAACCGATTCAGGGTTGCGATCATTCCAGTGAGTTTCTGGACCTCTTTGGGGTTCCGAGGAGGTTGCAAATTGTGAATTGCTTTGATATGATCTGGACTCACCTCAATTCCCCTATGAGTTACTATATAGCCCAAAAATTTGCCAAACCCTACACCAAACGAGCATTTGGAGGCGTTGAGACGCAGCTTGTGCCTCCTCAAGATGTCAAAAATGGCTCCGAGGTCTCCTATGTGCTCAGACACCACTTTACTCTTTACCACCATGTCATCTACGTAAACCTCAATACTTTTACCCAACTGTGGCTTAAACATTCTAGTCATCATCCTTTGGTAGGTAGACTCCGCATTCTTCAAACCGAAGGGTATCACTTTGTAGTGGTAATTTCCAATAGGAGTCACAAATGCTGTTTTTTCTTGATCATCCAGGGCCAGTGGTATCTGATGATAGCCCTGAAAGGCATCTAAGAAGCTCATCCGAGGATGGCCTACAGTGGCATCCACTAATTGGTCTATCCGAGGCATGGGGAACGGGTCTTTTGGACATGCTTTGTTGAGGTTCGTGAAGTCCACCCAAACTCGCCACTTCCCATTCTTCTTCTTCACAACCACAGTGTTAGCCAACCATTCAGGGTAGAACACCTCCCTGATAGCCTCTGCTTGCTTGAGCTTTCTCACCTCGTCCCTGATAACATTGGCGTGCTCCCTAGATAGGCGCCGAGGTGGTTGTTTTTTGGGAGTGGCAGATGGATTTACATTTAAGTGGTGACATATGAAGTTCGGATCAATTCCTGGGCCATCATAGGCGTCCCATGCGAACACATCAGCATTTCTTCTGAGGAACCCTACCAATCCCTCCTTTTCCCGAGGGGGCAGTTGAGATCCCACCTGGAAGAACCTCTCCGGGTCATCGCCAATGATCACCTTTTCTAAATCCTCACATTTTGCATCCTTGGCTGATACATTAGTAGGCGATGCTGAGGTCTTTGATTGCTATGAGGTTCCCTCCATGCTGGCCGAGGACTCTGCTCTGGGCCGATATAAGATTGCAACCACCAGGCATTCCCTTGCTGTAGCCTGGCAACCCAGAATTTCCAGGACCTTGCCCTCGGAAGGGAACTTCACCTTTTGATGCAGAGTAGATGCAACAGCTCCTAGGGTATGAAGCCAAGGTCTTGCCACGATGGAAGTGTAAGAGGAGTATGTATCCACCAAAATGAAGTCAACCTCCACTACTTCTGGGACGGTTTGCACAGGTAATCTAATCTGGCCCTTCGACATGACCATCTTCCTATCAAAAGTCATTAAAGGGGAGTTGTAGGACGTCAAATCCTCCGTTGCCAGCTTTAGCCCCTTATAGAGATCAGGGTACAGGATCTCGGCCCCACTACCACCATCTACCATTACCCTTTTCACATCATAACCCCCAATCCGAAGCGTTATCACCAACGCATCGTCGTGGGGTTGGATGGTTCCAATTTTATCATCCTCGGAAAAAGACCAGATGAGGATACATTTTGGGTCTTTTTGGCTCTGGACCAGAGTCATCAGCGAGTAGTCGGGCTACAGACATTACTCTAGAAGGGCATGAGCCCGTCCTCCCTAGAGCAGCAAAAATTACGATTATCATTCCCATGGGTGGTCTTAAGGAATTGTCCCTCCGCGGCTCCTGGTTTGTCTGACCTTGATGACCACTGGAAGGATGCAAAAGGTGCCTCAGCTTCCCTTCCTGGACCAGCTAATCCAAGTGGTTCCAAAGGTTCTTGCAGTCCTCTATAGTATGCCCGTGATCCTGGTGGTATTGATAATACAGACTCTGATTGCGCTTCATGGGGTCTCCAGCCATCTTATTTGACCACTTAAAGAATGACTCATTCTTGATTTTTTCCAAAACCCGATGTACCGGTTCTCTAAATACAGTGTTAACTACCTGCGTGCTGGTTGGTCCGGATTGCCCCGCAAAATCTCTCCTCTGATGGTTAGTGCTGTATCGGTCCGACCTGAAATCCCTCCTCTCCTGAGGGATAACCTTCTCCTTCCCCTTCCCTTGCAATTGGTCCTCTTCCACTCTTTTATATTTGTTAATCCGGTTCATAAGTTGACATACACTGGTAACGAGTCTGTCAGTCAGGGATTTCCTCAAACCGTGCTCAGTTAGGAGCCCGCTTTTAAAAGTGCTAATGGCAACGTCATCATGGTTGCCGTCCATCTCATTGTACATCTCCCAATACCTATTCGAGTATGTTTTTAGGGTTTCTCCCTCACGCATGGACAGTGACAACAATGAACTCAGAGGCTGAGGAACCCTGCTACTCGTAATGAAGCGAGAGCTGAAGGCCTGGGTGAGCCGCTTATAGGAATCTATGGAATTCGCTTTTAAGCTGTTGAACCACCTTATTGCCACGGGTCCTAAGCTGGATGGGAAAACCTTGCACATCAAAGCTTCATCTTTGGAGTGGACAGCCATTCTTTGATTGAACTGACCCACATGCTCCACAGGGTCCGTTCGACCATTATAAACGGTGAACATAGGCTGATGGAAATGCCGAGGTAGCCTAGCCCCCACTATCATGCGCGTGAAGGGTGACTTAGAAATTTGATCCAGAGCCTTACTCATGGCATCATTACCCAGGCCTCTACCAGATGGGCCCTAGTGCTCTCGTCTAGGGTGGTACTCGTCTTCATAAGAGAAGGTCTCGCTGGGAAAAGTTCTTGATCTCCGCCTGTAATTACCGTCATCATTAGAGGATGTGTCAGAACTGAAAGGAGACCGCCTCCGCTGTGCGTGGCGCAGTTTTCATTTCAAGCCATTTATCTCCTTCTGCATGGTCTGATTATGGTTTTGTCTCCGAGACACGCGACTACCCACCTGGGAGTGGCTGTTGCTTGTTTGAGTGGTGTGTACACTCCCCTCTTAATTCCTTTCACTCCCTGATTTTGTTCATGCTCAAGGCCATGAAAATGACCTTGTTGCTGGGACCCAGCAGGTTCTGCTCGTTGGGGACCTGCCTAGCGCGAGTTTTGTTGGTATGGACCCGACCCTACCATGGCAAACTATTGCACTTACTAACACACAAGTTCTTCCCACAGACAGCGTCAATTGTAGGGACTGGGTTTACGCACTATTCCTAAGGGATGAGTGAGTTCAAGCCCAATAAGCCCAATACAATAAATTTGTAGAGAGTGGGTAGAAGAACTAGGGTTTAATCAGTGTAACAACAGTTGACGATGATTTAACTAATGAGTAAGTAACACAAATATAACTCTGAGCAAGTAATGCGGTCCTCGGCACTAGTTCAAGAAGTTTCAACTTATGATTTCTCAAGTGATAGTGAAAATGGTTACAAAGTCAATTCAAATTGCTACAATGTTCTTTCTGGTAAAAATCCCGATCCCCCTTCCTAGAGCTCCTTCCTTCTTATATACTAGTTTCCTTCTTCATCTCAACCATACACATGCATGTTTGATCTGTTGTGTGTCGGTTTTTGTCACATCAACCTCCTTCCAAAGCTCTTAGGTGGTAGCTATGAGTCTGAAGAGCCACTGTTCAGGTCACTTCCACATTAATGCGGCCAGAGTGTTAGATGGGGGAGCATTTAATGTGGAGGTAGTAGCTTTTCCTGAAATTGCCCTACTGTCATGCTCTAGTGCGCTTTCTAGCTGCCCTTATTTTCCTCATTGGAGTGCTTTGGAAGATTGTCTCTGTCGATAAAATCTTCTCTCTTCTACCTCGGCATTGGCTAGCCGAGGACAGAATTGTCCTCGGCATGGTTTCCTGGGTTGCAATAGTCACCACTGCCCTCTTTATATATGATTATGAGCCTTGGTATGGGCCTTAGGCCTAGTACGAAAGGTGAATATATATATATATATATATAAATATATATCTGTGTTCTACGGCCCCACAAAAAGTTTTTTAAATTTATATATAATTTTTCAAATAAAATACATTAACTACTCTTGAAGTTTGAACTAATGCTAACCAGGTCTAAAATATTTTAAAACTAATCAACTTGGTTCATAAATGGCCATTTATGGGTTTCGCCAGTGTTATTGTTTTCGCCGGTGACCGAGCTTATGGGTTTTGCTAGTGACTAGCTAGGGTTTGGTGAAAGAGAAAGGGATGAGAGAGAAGAGAATAAGTAACAGCATTTAGCCATTTAAGGACTAAGTTAGTTAGTTTTGAAATATCTTGAACTTGGTTAACATTAGCCTAAACCTCAGGGGTAGTTAATATATTTTAAGAATTTGATGATTTGATTTAGTTTATCTATATAGGCCTTTTGTTTTGTATTAATTAACAATTTATATGTTGAATTAATTTAGATTTGTCAAACAACAATGGTGAATGGACTCTAGTCTAATACTTTATGAGAAATGCTTAAGCTGGTTAACGAAAGTTATGAGCAATAATAGGGATGGATCTAATATTTTAAGTTAGCAGGGGCCAGAGTATTAAAAAAAAAAAAACTCCAAATAGACATTTATATAGTATTAAAAAATTATAAATATACAAAATCATTATTTCTAAATACATTAAGACGCAATTATCTACCAACAAAGACAATTTTTTTTTTTTTTTTTAAAAATACTAGGCTAGCTATGATTTTTTTTTTTTGGTTGAAATTAGAGCATTCACAGTGGTAGTGCTAAAAATCTTAGCTTTTAGCACATCAAAAAACTATTTTATTTATTTTACCACCTTACTTTACAATACACCTAATATTAAATGTTCTATTTTTTTTTTTATCACTTCATTTAAAATAATATAAATAACTCATTTAAATAATAAAGGAAGACAGAGAATTTGAGTTTTTTAATTGAAGGAAGAAATATAATCTTAAAAAAATATTTTATTTTATTTTTAACAACATGCTACAATCAACTAGTATTTATATCAGTTTATTGTAATTGCAAAAAATTTGGCTTTAGCTTCTTCTATAACACATGATTTTTTGATTTTTTGGTGGTAAAATAAATTTTTTTTTTGCTAAAATAAAATCACCATTATGACTGTTTTTATTGTTTTTGTTAAGTTTTTAAATTAAATAGTTATTATTTGAGTTAGACTAGCTAAGCTGATTGGAGAAAATTGAGGTCTAAAGTTTTGAAAATGAGTCCAACTACAAAAATAAAATATATAATAACAATACATATATACATATATATATATATATATAATTGGACCCAGGGCCTGGGCCCTTGGGCCCCCACTTAGGTCCATCCCTGCAATAATTAAGGAACTCACATCAACCTAGAGGACGGTTAATACTAATTTACAGTCGTTTCATTATAAGAATCAACATCCTGATCATTTTGAATAAACTAAGTAAAAAAAAATCAAACTAAAGGTAGTCCACTAAGGAAGGAGGCCTGCAATTTCGTGGTCTGAATTAAGTTCTTGTTCATAGGTTGGCTCCGAGCTAGAAAGCTTTTTTCCACTGTTTAGGTCTTAATTATCGAAATTTTGGCAAGGGTGTTATCTTTTAGCTTCTTTGTTTTTATTTTTTTATCTATATAATTAGATAGTCGCATTCGCAATAGTAAAATTTGAACTTTTTGATTCTTTTTATAAAGAGAGCAAATAATGACATTAATTTGGCAGCCTTTGACGTGTTATATATCTTTTATATTCTTATTTCAATGGGAAAACTTGGCATTATTTGTCTTACAACCTTTACTCTCTTTTTTAATGATATGGTTTTGAGTTTAAAAACAATATATTGTATTTACATTTTGTGGTTCTTGCAATTTCTTTTTAAGAAATTGAAGCAAAGTGCAATATGTTAACACACTTTCACACTTATATATTGAATATTCTGCTGTATGTATAACTAACAGTAGGAACTTTTTTTATGTTTCCAATAAAGACATTAAAATTCAAATTCACTATAAGTACACAAATAAATGACATACTATATATATATATATGATGAACTGAGTCATTTATCTTTTTTGCTAATTGAAATGGAGGGGATTTAAGCTGCCTCATTCACCCCTAAATTTCAACTTACAGATGAGAGAGACGTGTCACAAGACTATATGGTCATTAACAATATTATTGAATTATATCTATTTCATTAC
Source organism: Notholithocarpus densiflorus (assembly GCA_030021035.2). Lineage (NCBI taxonomy): Eukaryota > Viridiplantae > Streptophyta > Magnoliopsida > Fagales > Fagaceae > Notholithocarpus > Notholithocarpus densiflorus. The sequence continues at coordinate 232,373 of JARYZH020000289.1, read as the reverse complement.
TCATTAGTCCCACGTTATGATTCAAGAGACATTACAAAATTGATATTTTTAGGAAAAATAAGATATAGGAATACTATTTGACCCAAAAACTTAAATCTATAGATTTGGGTCTAATATTATGTTATATTAATTATTCACTTTCGTAATTATTATTTTATGTGAGACTCTTTTATATATATAGAATTCCAATGTGTAACTTTAACACTTAAGTAACTACGTCATTTATATGTAAAAAAAAATATATATATATATATATTTCTCTGTGTGTGAACCGTACAGCAGCTTAGACATTATAATATTAGGAATTGTTGTTGTGAACTTTTAAATTATTATTTAAAAGACAAAGAAAAAAGCTACAGAAGAAAGAGAGAGCAACTTATTAATTTATTTTGAATTGTTTGGACCTCGTTAATCAATATGCTTCCATGCATTTTTGTTGGTTATTTTGGTTAAGCATATTTTGATTTCTAAATACATCATTATCATCAGGTGGGAGTCAGGACCAATTTGCATGTTCCTAAACATTCTAAACCGAACGAAGCTCAATCACATATATAGGCAGGCAGCTTCAATATTCTCTAAAACTTTCTTGCTATCATTCTACACCTTTCATCTTACATTATATCATTATTGAACTGGTCGTTAGAGTATTACAGGCTCTTGTTGGTACATCTTTCACTTTCTTATATACATGACAATTATTTTCTACATAAATTCAGTGGTCATCACAACCATTACAGCTCCCTCAAGTCCTATTATATATTGAGAAAAATGTTTCGCTTCAACCACCAATAGAAAGATGACATGTATTCCATCATGTGCAATACAAATGACTTATTTGGCTGATTGGATTAAGTGAGTTATGTGCATTATATATGACAAGAACAAATATCATCTCCCTATTAGTAGTTGGAGTCCAAAGTTCCAAATATGCTTGGCGCCAAACTTTGTCCATATATCAATAATTTTAAGAACACAAACTGCTTTTACAATTTTTGACATTATTTTGCGGTATAGATCATGGTTAATTAGTGTATAAAAGATTTGGTGTCAGTGGTGGACTCAGGTAAATGTGACGTTGCTTTAATCATAACAAGTCATATTAATAGTTACAAAAAAGAAAAAGAAAAAAAAGAAAATCTTTAACATTAATATATTTATCTTCTTTTGAAGTGCTTCTACAAGAACATCTGCTATTTTGTCATTTTCATGTTGGAAGCAATATATAGTGGTAGGTGGGATAATATATGGAAATGCAAGATTCGAACCAGGAAGGTTTTATATAAGCTTATGGTTATGGTTAGTTTAAGTTTAGACGATTAGGGTCCAAGAGATGAGATTGAGCAATCTAGGTATAGTTCTTTTGGTTTAGAACATTTTTTGTCCATGACTGACTCACCTAGTAATCAAATTCTTGTGCGTTATGATGTGTTGTCAACTAAAATTTTTAGGGTCCATGCCATAAATTTCATAGGCTTAAGAAATAAGAATAGTACAGGGCAGATTTACTTTGAGGACTATGGTATCATCAAATCAAATGATTGAAAGAGTTCTAGATCGAGACGCTGCATCCATGAACTTTGATTGGGTGTTTATGGCAGACATGTACGACGAAATTAGTTTTTTCTTTATTATTATTTTTTTTTTGGGGATAAAAAATTAGAATACGATGAAATTAGTTAGGCACCACTAATTTACTTTTATTTGGTCTGTAACTTGTTTGATAGTAGCCTGGATTTGGAACCATCTTTTAGGATAACATTTAATGAAATTTTTTGAAAATTCTTGCTTTAATATTCTAATTATGGATTGGATATCCTCATCTATTAGAAGTGACAATTCATATTGCTATTACTTTTTCTTTATTATTCTACTTATTAATATGATCCTCATCTACTTAGAGGTGACAATTCTGTCTTGCTAGATTGTATTTGTGTATATAAAGATATTCAACTATACATTGATGAACCTAAATACGATTCATTTTGTTAGTTTTTAGACCCCTTAACACAATATGTTTAATCTAATATTAAGCTAAGTTGATTAACAAGTTTGTTAATTAGATCTAGGTTAAACCAATATGTGTAAAAAGATATAATGCGGAAAAATAAAGAACACACAAATATGATGATCCAGGAAAACCTAACCGATAAAAAACCTGAGGAGGATTTAACCTAACTATCATCAAAGTAAAAATAGATCAACTATGAAAGAATTGAAGTTTTTACAATAAGACTTAGACCACTAACATCCTATTGCTATCTCGAGTAGAAAACTTACTACCACGACCACGTGACAGCTCCGAGTCCACGAACTACTTTTTTCTTTGATCTGCAGCAACCACAAGTTCTCCTACTTGTGACTTTGAGACTCCACTCAAAGGTTTCAAATCTTCTTTAAAGTTCTTTATGCAATAACTAAAGAGATCGTCAAGTTCTTGATGTGAATCTTGATCTTAATAACTCTATGTGTGTGTATGAAAGTAAACACCTCTCAGATTTCACAAAAGATTCAACACACAACTCAACAAAGACTTCTAAAACATAGTTAGGGTTTTTCCTTTTATACTTGGAGTGAAACACGAAACCCTACATGTCATACGAGCTTGGGCTGAATTGGAAATTCTGCAGAAAATTACATCTGACGACTTTCGATCGATCGAGTCTTGCAGATTTTGAATATTAATTCCTGCAATTACTCGATTCTAATTTTACATTAAACCACACTTTGAGCAAGCCTAAACCTAAACTCTATGTTTTGATCATGATTTGCCAACATAATACACATTAAAGTTCTAATACATTAGTTCCTAAAGTCTTAGAACCTAACACATTTAATAATCATTTAAAAGTTACTAAAATCTAAAACAACTTATTTATTAAATAAGTTGACACAATACAATCATGTAGCACACTTAATAAATAAGTTGTGTGTGGGTTCTTATTTTGGACAGTACCCAGGCCCAAGTGGAAACAAGGATCTTGAGCCCCCAAGGAGTTTAATACTTGTTGTTTGGTGGACTAGGCTTGGTTCACCGCAGTTATATTGGGCTGATTACGAACCAAGTTGTGCACAAAACATGGGTCCTACAACACATACACATTCATACATGCAAATATATACATATTGTAAAATAAATGGCTGAGGAACAGTAAAGAAATAAAGAAAAAGCAAGTAAGGACGTCAAGGATCCTCAGAAAGTAAAGTGGTATGTCATTATATCAAGTTTTTAATACACTAGTCCCTATTTTTACTGGGATATGCCACAAAGTTCAAATAAGTTCAAAAGTCATAGACTTGGATAGCTCATTGTAGGCTTCCAAGACTTGTGAGGTTTGAAACCCTTTGAATCCAAGTGTATCCTCCAATACTTATCACAGGATCCCTCACAATGTCTCTTTCCTTTCTCTATTTTTTTAAGGTTCAATAACTTTTTCTAATGCTTCTTTTGCTTTTATTAATTGATGTTGAATGAATTTTCCTGAGGGCTTGATCCCCCTTTTATATTACTCTCCTAGGGTTTTTGGTATGCCATTAATTCCCTCCATTTGCTACCCTGTATACCAGAACCAATGTTGTGCCAGCAACATTGGTGGCTGGTCCTTTCCTCATTTTCTCACTACATTCTTCTTTTGAGGGTTCCCTCCCAAAAGTCCCCAACTGACCTTCCTCTTTTGGGGGGTCTTGGGAGCTGACTTTTAATTTCTTTTTTCAAAGCTTCTAGAGAAACTTTTTCAGATGCCCTTTTGGCTACCTTAGCCTTTGTCTTTTTTCTCTAAATAGGCAGATTCCTCTCTGTTAGACTGAAAGATCCCCAGCCATCTTCCTTCATGGTTCACTTTGTTGCTCTTCTCGAGATACCAAGCTTCCTTTCATCAGGTGCTAGTTCCTCATCATCTATTTCCAAAGCCTTTTCTTCTGAGTTGCAGGCGGTTGATGGGACATGTCTTTATTTGTTCCTTATGTCTATGAGCATACTTCCTTGAGCTGTCCATTTCCCAGCTGATTCTTTCCTACACTTCCTGAGGATCCCCTCGCTGGTTCTGGCAGCTCCTAGGTATCTTGGTCCAGTCTTTTTTTGGGCTCCTTGGGGATTCTTCTCATAGAGGTTGGGCCAAGCTTCCTCTCCCTTTTCTTCCTTCTTTAAGGCCCAAGGTTTACCCATTTATGAGCTTGGGCTTCCTTTTACTCAATTTAAATAGGCCTTGGCTCACGGATTGAGCATTTCCTATCCTTGAGGGCCAATTAGTTTTGGATTTCAACACTCATAATATTTTGCACCTCAACATTGTGTTGGGTTGATATAGGCATAACCAATTTCAACCCATCTAAAATAAATGACCCAAAATGATTAACATATTTTTATATATTGTAAACACATAAATTATAATAATTATAAACAAAAAAATTTTATACAGAAATTTATCACATAATAAAATGAAATAAAATAGTAATAGCATACAATCTAAAAAAATCATATTTTTCAACCCGATGAAATTCCATCCATATTAAAAAAAATGCAATTTAAGAAAAAATAATAATGAAATGAGAGTATTTTATTTTATTTTTATTATTTTGAAAAAATGATTAAGGACTTTATAGAGCTTCAATATAGATTTTTTCAATATAACCATAAAATTATTTTAATTACTCAATTCTATATTTAAAATTCAAAATGTTAAATAAAATGACTTATATTATATGGATTAATCAAACTTATGTCAAGGCGGATTGCCCCGTTTATGACTATGTCAGGGAAAAATGCCTATACACCTCCTAAACTTTCAACCACTGGCCAAAAGACCCCCTCAACTTTTATAATGGCCAATTTACTCCTTAAAGCCAACTTAATACATTTGTTACTTTGGTGTTAAAAAACTAACGTTTAAATCACGTGAGAAGCACACAAAAATTACAAAGGTGAATCAACTCAGTTAGGAGGGAAAGAAAAAGCCAGGTTCAGAGAGAGGAAGACGATAGACTGTGGAACCAGAATCTTGAACCGCCGTGACAGCCTTCTCTCCAGTGCTGGAGTTTTTGTCCTGCAATCGCCTTGCCACTCTCCTACTCTCTGTTTTTCTAATCACAATCTCCATGTGCGAATTTTTGCAATTTTCTTTGTTTGGTTTAATTTTCGGGCTTACCCTTTACACTTTACACTTATCCAAGTGTTTCAAGACTTGTGGTGGATTGCATAGAGTTGGCTGTGGTGAAATTTTCATTTGATTAAAACTAGTTTTGAGTATGCTATACAACTGTTTGATAAAATGCCTAAGAGAGATATGACCAGTGTTCTAATGGGTTTTCATTGTTTGGTAGGATTTTAGATGGGTTTGCAATTACTTGAAAATAATGTTCATGGCCAGGTTTATGTGTGCTTGATTGTTTCATATAAACCAATTGAAATTACAAATTGCATAAGAAAATTTTGAAAAGCTGTGGTTATATTACATTTAGTTTTCAGGCTTGGGGTTTGATTGCCCTGTTGGGCTTTGTATTTGTGAAGTGTGGTTGCAAATGTAGCTGTCTGTACTTTGATGACATAGAGGGGGGGTTGTTTTAAGTGTTGTTGCTGGGCTATTGGTTGTCCAACTTTGTTTGAAGTTTTTCCTACTAGTTTTTTTATTTTTTATCTATATTGTTTTATTTAAATAAGTAGACCAGTAAAACTATCTAGCTTTGAGGGAACAATTCCAAGGTGTTTTTTATATTGTTCTTTTTCTTTTTTCATTAAGCTCTTTCTATTGATCTTCTTGTTAATTTTATGTTGCAGTCATGGATGAATGTCCACTATCACTCCCTCAAAATAATGCATTGATATTGTGGTTGTATTATTATTTAGGGTACTTGGCAATCATGTATGGATACTCAGCAATCAAGTCAAATTCGTACAGAGAAGAACAGTGCTAGTGGAAGCAAGAAGGACAAGGGAAAGGCCAAAGCCTAGTGGTAGCAAAAAGAACAAATTTGGAAAGCATAAGAGGATTTTGTTTAAGTCCGAGTGTTAATGTTGGATGTCACTTGAAGTGACTATTTATATTTGAGTACTGAAAAAATGGTTTGTGACATAATAAGAATGGAACTAGATTTCTGCTTACACACCTTTGTACCCAATTTGATTAATTTTTTTGATAGCATCTAGTGATTAACAAGATATTGTTGTAACTATGACAAAGTAGTTCTCAATTTGGCTTAATTTATGCCTTAAATGAGATTATTCTTAGGTGCACCTTTTGTTTTTGCATTGGAATGAGGGATAAGGAAGTCTTTGTTTGAATTGAACTTTATACAATAACTTTAAGCCTCTTCAATTTCTTTATTTTTTAAAAAAAAAACTTTCAATTTTTTACATCCCCCATATAAAAAAAAGAAGATAAATCTTGTCATCAGAATAATTCAAATTTGTAATGTACTAATATCATACCCTAAACACCAAAAAATGAATGTCTTAATTTGCCATGAATTGAAATATCAATGAGTGCTTACAAATGATACATTGTTTGCCAAAAAATAGTACTCAATGAATCAATAATTACACTTTTCCAGCAATATTGAAAAACAAAAGTATATTGGCTCCATCAGTATTCTTAAAAGGATCTGAATCTGCCATGAATTTAAATATCAAATGAGTGCCTCCTTGAAGACTACATGTGATGCAAATTTGAGATCCTTCATTAGCTGTACATTTTTCATGCCAGTGCGTTGGTTAAACTCAAAGAACCTAGGCCTTGAATTCCCTTCATCATTAGATGACCCTTCTACACTCCTCGACTCATCACTGTCCCCATGGTTTGAGTATTCTTCACCATTCCAAACTCCCTCAAGCTGCTTGCCCCCAATTGCTTTATTTATTCCATCATCCTCCATACCAAAATCTTCATTTATATCATCATCAGATTTAGAAAAATCACTTAAATTGTAATCTTCATCATCCTCGTCATCCTCCAATTCAATTGGAACATTAACAACTTCAAATTGGCCATCAGCCTCAATAGAATCATATTGGGATTGAGGAGCTTGAGCATTTGGCATAGAATGTGAATTTCCAGGGAGTGACAGTGGACATTCATCCATGACTACAACACAAAATTAACAAGAACATTAATATAAGAGCAGGAGAGAGAAAAAAAAAAAAAATATATATATATATAGAGAATAGTGGGAGAAAAAAAAAAAAAAAACTTGAATGCAATAAAAGGACAAGTCAATTAAGCTCACCAAAGCACACGTGAATACAACAGTGAGATATATAAATGTCACATGAAAGCGGACAAAGGACGTCAACAAATAGGAATGTTAGTATGACAAAAATTGTCACTAGTCACTACCTGATTAGATGAACATTGAAAATGCATCCAGTAGCTATAAGATAAGGTGTAAACCACATTCAGTAAAAAAAATAGGTTCATAGCTAACGTGCAAAAAAGGTGGGCAGCAGTTAATATCAAAAGCCTCAAAGAAACAGAGCAAAGCACATTGAACTAATTTTCAAGTACGAGCAGCAACTGGTGCTCTAGTTGGGCGTGGTAATTCTAAGCATTTATCATCCACCTAATAGAGCTTTAATCAAAATATATTCCACTCAGTGCTCCACAACAAGCCTCTAACAATCAATTTCAATTAAAATTAGCTCAGTGTAAAAATATTTCATCTAACACAGTAAGTCATATCTCTCTCAAGCATTTTAATCAAACAGCTCTATGGCATACTCAAAAGCAATAGCTCTATAGCAAACTCAGAAAATCGAACAAACAAGAATTAAACCAACCCAAGAATTAAACCAAACCAAAAAATTGCAGAGAATAATGATGTTAAGAAACAACAGAAAAGCCAGGCTAAATCCTGCTCCTGGGCAATGCCTACACAAGTGAATCCAATGAGAATAGTAATGCCAAGTTCAAATTTGTAATTTCAATTAGTTTATATGAAACAATTTTCTTATGCAATTTGTAATTTCAATTAGTTTATATGAAACAATCAAGCACACATAAACCCGGCCATGAACATTATTTTCAAGTAATTGCAAACCCATCTAAAATCCTACCAAACAATGAAAACCCATTAGAACACTGGTCATATCTCTCTTAGGCATTTTATCAAACAGTTGTATCATGTACTCAAAACCAGTTTTAAACAAATGAAAATTTCACCACAGCCAACTCTACGCAATCCACCACAGATCTTGAAATACTTGGATAAGTGTAAAGTGTAAAGGGTAAGCCCGAAAATTAAACCAAACAAAAAAAAATTGCAAAAATTCGCACATGGAGATTGAGATTAGAAAAACAGAGAGTAGGAAAAAAAAAAGCGTACCAGTGGCAAGGCGATTGCAGGACAAAAACTCCAGCACCGGAGAGAAGGCTGTCACGGCGGTTCAAGATTCTGGTTCCACAGTCTATCGTCTTCCTCTCTCTGAACCTGGTTTTTTCTTTCCCTCCCAACTAGGTTGATTCACCTTTGTAATTTTTGTGTGCTTCTCATGTGATTTAAACGTTAGTTTTTTAACACCAAACTAACAGATGTATTAATTTGGCAAGTGTGAATAGTTTAAGGAGTAAATTGGCCATTATAAAAGTTGAGGGGGTCTTTTGGCCAGTGGTTGAAAGTTTAGGGGGTGTATGAGCATTTTTCCCACTATGTCATTTTCAAGTTGTTATGAGTTAAGCAGACCAATACATAATTGACCCATTCATTTAACTTGCTTTGATTCACGTTGATAGCCTGGGTTAAGTATATGATGTTAGAATATCCAAGATAATGTTTTCAAGCAAATACATTTAAATGTTCTAACATATACATACAATTACAGTTTGTGACTACGTACCTAGAAGCCCAAAAGCTAAAGTCAAAGTTTGGTGAGGGGCCATTTTTCAAACACAATCTAAAAATCCTCCTTAACTACAAGCCTAAAGACCTTTGAGACCCTCTCTATCTCTCAATAGCCGAAGAATTCAAGAAAATGCTTAGCTGCTATCTAATAATTCTCTATTGAGAATGGTACGAGTTTACAAGGTGTGGGCGAGAGTCCATTTATAGTGTGTAGGGAATGGAGAAGTTGCAACTTGAGTGGATCAGTCAAGTTGCATGTGTGAAGCATCATGTAACTTTCGGCTTTTTGTCTATTTGTTAAGTCCGAATTGTAGCCCATTGAACCTCACTTAGTTTCCTTCTATCTAACAAAACTATACAGTAGCTAAATTAAGTCATAATCTCTCCAATTCTTAGTATGCAAACATATGCCATTGGTCCCACCTAAGTCCTTTATGATGTGTCAATTATGTGGTTTTGGAGGTTTCCAGTGGAGTTCTAACTAGGAGCTTATTAAGCTCTTGAAGCTTCCATGAAATGTATTATGGTGCAGCTTACTTCATCTAAGAATAGTTATATGGTGACGAAATAAAAAAGACTCCATTTAACAACCCAAATGACAGTAATAATTTTGCAATGACCAATAGGATTCAAGCATGTTTCTATCAATCCTACGATGGAATGTAAAAGGCACCAAACAAGAAATCCCATTTAGGAAACCAAGGGTAAATGCGCCATATGAATGAATGACTTTTGCTCATATGTTATCTAATGTTTCAATAAAATTCTCATATTAATTCTATGACAATGACTAGAAGAGAGATTAGATTATAGTATTATACTCTAAATGGGTAAGCACTACGAACTTATTACATAGCTTGTAGTTATTAACAATTTTTTTTGGAGTTGGTTATATTTGTGTGAAGTGATGTTAGGCTTACAGCTACTACAAACTTATTATCTGTCTTACAATTTGATTTGAGGGAATTCCTTAAAGATGAAAAACCAAATACATTCGAGCTACTTTTTATGGACAATTGCACCATTTTCAATTAAAAGTTCACATTTTAATTAACTTTTGTCCTTTTTGCTAACTCTTTCTTAACTAATGTCTAATGGCCCCATTAACAAAAATTTAATACTAAAGACACAAAAAATTTCACAACAGTTGAATTGACAAGTTTTTACTGGTTTTTATCTGAACTTACCATTGACATTATTTTTTTACTTACCACTAATAATCTGTCATATCGATCAACCAGGTGTAGAATTTTTTGTGTCCATATATTTTCTCTTAACAAAAGCCCTAGTATTTTCTTTTCGATAGGTTTAGAGGCAAAACAAATTTCCAATTGTTAAAGTAGCAAGTTATTATTGGTAGATAAAAAAATAATATCAATTTTTTTTGACAAGTAACGTAAGAAATTTTATTTAAAAAACTAACCAAGTACACTGGAAGTGTACTACAGTGGCACAAATCAAAAACCCAGATTACAACGATCTATAAGATCTGGGAGAGAAAGACAAGAATAGGAAGGTAAAACTAAACTCCACTGAAGGAGAGTACGGAAAAAGAAAAACTTAATGTCAAGAATAGACCATTCACAATTCTCAAAGCATCTAGCATTCCGCTTCCGCCATAAGCACCAAAACAAACAATACGGCACAAACCTCCATAAACCTATATTTCGATGTCTACCAAACTTCCCCTGCCAAGAAGCTAATACCTCACTAACTTTATACAGCATAACCCAATGTATACCAAACAAACAAAAAACCATAGACCACAACTCATATTCTGTAGGACAATGAAGAAGAAGATGATTCACCGATTCTCCACACCTTTTACACATAAAGCACCACTCTAACATTGCAATATGCCTCTTCCAAAAATTATCCATAGTTAAGATCTTACCTAAGGCAGCAGTCCAAGAAAAGAACGCTACTCTAGGAGGAATCTTGGATTGCCACACCATTTTCCAAGGAAAATCAATGACAAAAGAAGGAGATAAAGAGTGATAGAAGCCTCGAACCTCAAAACCTCTCCTCATTGCTGGCTTCCAGCAAAGTTTGTCATCACTAACACCCCGCACATTCGTGGAATAAAGCACAACCCAAAAACGATCAAATGATTCTGACTCCCAATCTTGTGGTGGACGACGGAACTGAATGTCCCTATGAAGCCTCCCATTGGAGAAACACATCACTTTTGACACAAAAAACTCCCTTGCCCGACTAATACTATACAATTCTGGAAATGCTTCCTTAAGGGAACAATCCCTACACCATACATCCTCCCAAAACTTTATTCGAGTACCATCACCCACATCAAACCATTCGAGTACCATCACCCACATCAAACCAAAGAAATTTAGAAAAGTCCAGCCAGCCACTTCTAATAAATTTCCACACACTAACACCATAGGTCCCTAACACCGGATTGGTACACCAACCACCCCCTTCATCCCCATATTTAGCCTCAATGACCTTCCTCCAAAGGGCATCTCTCTCCATTCCATGTCTCCACAACCATTTGCCTAACAAAGTCGAATTAAATCTTCTCAGCCGTCGAATCCCTAAACCACCCTTCTGCACTAGCATACAAACCTTAGCCCATTCCACCAGAGGAACCTTAGGAGCATTAATACCACTCCAAAGAAAGAAAATATAATAATATCAATGATAAGACTATATGAGAATTAGTATAAAAAACTTGTTAAGTTTAACTGTTGTAGAAAATGTTATGAAAGTATTGTATCCGTGGCATTACCCTTTTCCTTTTCATGCGTGGTATGTTAGTAGCTGCAATCGTAATGTTTCTTATTTCATAAAAAGAAATATACTCTTCTATTCCACACGGTGTGTTTTGTTATATATAAAACATGAGTTAAACCCACGTTTTTAGTAACAAAAACAAGCAGTATCATGCAAAAGAAACATCCCCTTCATAAAAAGTATTTCATTCTGTCATTCTTTTTTTTTTGACACAATTTCATTCTGTCATTCTTAAAAAACAAAAATAAGAGAAGAAGATATATACAAGGTGGGGCCTATATTAAAATGACATACTCTCTTGTAGAGTACGAGACAAGTTTTAAGACTTCCCTCTCCCCATGGAGTCCCTTAATAAGCTTTTTGATGTGTAATCGCACTTGATGGGGATTGAGCTAGTCATTATTATTGATTTGGCATAAAAAAGAACAATCAAGTTGTGAATTAGAGGCTTAACATCATGAAGAAAGATGTACACTGTCTTTGCTGTCCACCCAAGAAATACCTTTTCTTTGTTGACCAACCACGTGCTTCATATGCTAGGTTCTGTTATTTCTGTCTATGTATTAGTTTTCTGTGTACTCCTAGTTTTGGAATCTCATAGCCACTTCCTACTCACATGCTCACAATTATTTCATGTCTTCCCAAATTGTGTGTACGAGTGAAGGGGATGTTTCCTATAGAGAGCCTAACATACTTTTTAAATCATTAGCAAAAGTGAGCCGTATAATACCATTTTAATCTATCCATTATTTCTCTTGATATTTTCAGGGCTAGCTAGAAACAAGCTTTACATGCACGCTTACAATTATTTCATCTCTTCCCAAGTTGTGTAGGAGCGAAGGGGATGTTTTCCTATAGAGAGACTAACATCTTTTTAAATCATTTAGCAAAAGAGTGCCTAATAAATACCATTTTAATCCATTGATTCTCTTTGATATTTTCAGGGCTAGCTAAAAACAAGATTGACATGCAAGGACTTCACTGAAGAGTGAAGACAGCTATAAATGTTTTACAGTATTTTTCTTTCGGTGCATGTGTTTTTCAGTGGGGTTTATTGGTGACATTCGTAAGCCTAGTTGACATCAATATATAGTATTTTCCATTGGAATTGGTAACAGTTTTTTAAAAACTTTGACATCACTGATTCACTTGCTCTATATTTCAGAGATGGAAATAATCTTGAAAACTTCAATAGGGCCCATCAACAGCAAAAGAGCCCCATAAAAGGCACTTTCTTTGGGGGGTTCAAGTCTTGGGGGCGAATTTCGAAATGCATGAACTTAACACAGCTATAAATTATTTTCAGGTTTTTTTGTGTGTTGGTGGGTTTTAACGGTGACATTCATTTATAAACTAGCTGACAATATTTTGCTTTCCCATTGGAAATGATGATAATTCTTTAAACTTTGTCATTCAGCAAAAAGAAAAGAAAGAAAGAAAAGAAAAGAAAGAGAAGTTATAAACTAGGACATATATGTGTGTGGAAAGGTTGATTTGTACCCTAAGAGAGATGGGCAGGTTAAGAATATAGGATTAAATTAAGGTTCCTTAAGAGTTAAGATGATGAATAAGCATTTTGGGTTCAAATTTTTTTTTTTTTTTAATACAATGGTTAAATGAGGTCATGCCAATAAAAAAAGGAAAAAGGAAACTCTATAAAGGTTCCCTTACACTGAAATTATTACATTTGAAACAGGAAATCTTTTTTTTTTAATGGTAGAGTTGCATTTTAGAATCAATATGTTCCTATACCATTCAAAAAACAAAACTTGATCAGAATAATTAATAGATAAAGGTTACTGTAAAAGGGAGAATCATTCTCTAGCTAGAGTACTGTCTTAGTGCACTAAGGAATAATTTATGATTATTCTATTTTTTTCATATTAGTTTGTTTCCTTAAAACAAATAAGGAATAATTAACATTGCGTCAAGTTTTGTCCCTTGGTTTGAAGTGAGAGTCAGATGGAGGAGGGCTTCCACTAATAAGTGCTTTATGGTGTAATTTTTGGTTAATATTACACTAACCAATTCTTTTTTAGTAACCCTAGTAGTTCTTCAATTCCATTATTTGATTATATACGTTACTTAATTTTTACCTGTTAAATATCAAGAGATCATAGTAAAATACAATTACTAAATTTAATATCGTTTTATTGGATATATATTTCCTTTAATTAATCCTCTGTGTTGGATATATGTTTTCTTCATATATACTTGTCAAATATCAAAGATAATCAAAAGACTGTCTTATATGTGCAATAATAATTAGTTGATATTAGGATACATTCTATAATTGTTTAGGATAAATTACAATTTTCATCTTAGTGATTTGGTCTTATCCACAATTTAGTTCATAAATTTTTAATTGTTACGTTTAACTTACCAAAAACTAAAAACTTACGTTATTAGAAAATGATTAATTTTATCATTTAGCCATAATTTAACACTATTCCTCATGTGTTGAGCTAAATTCCTCTTAATAAGTGAAACTATGCTTTGTTACTATGATAACTAGCTTATAACCCGCACAATGTGCGGGATACTTTTATTTATGACAAAAGACGACAAAAGACAAACTGTAGGTGAAAATTTAAAAATTTCATAATTAGATAATACAAAAAAATATTTTAAAAAAAAATTGCAAGAAAGAAACCTAAATTCAAGGCGTCTTACATAGAGACTATGAAATCTAATCTTGAAATTTCTTGCTCATTCAACAAAATTTGAAATAGACCCAAAAAAAATTGTTTTCCTTCATCACATATGCACTCAAGCAAATGAAAGAAAGTGATTTTTTCTTTCTTTCTTTTGACTCCAAGAGTTAATTATTTTGTTTCACAAAAAAAAAAAGAGTTAATTATTTGAAGCATGTTCCAAAAGTTCCAAAAGATAAAGAAAATAAATTCAGGGTGGTCCAAGAGAGATAATAGTTGTCTTTGTTTTTGCTAGAAGCAAGTACCAGTGTCTTCAACTAACAATAATTAATACTTAAAATATCATGAAATTCAAATCCTATAGTAATAACCTATGAATTACATCAACTACAATAGTAAATAGTCGCACAGAATTCACTTAGCCAAAAAAAAAAATCACATTCTCACTATAAGAGTGATTCCAAAAATGTAGTGCCACTAATTTATACCAAATTATCAATTTCACTATTTTTTTTTTTTATGACAATACCTACTACACCAGAAGGAAAATGCAGACAATGTTTATAATGTAAAAATATGAAAATGTAACAAACCATGGGTGAAGCCTACCGATTGTATTAAAGCAATAATAAACTACTGAATAGAATCCAAATGAAGGCCAGTTTAACTATGAGAAATCTCAACCATGTATAAAAATCAAATTGAATATTACAATTTTTTGTATATAATTGTGAGAAATCTCAACCTTGTATAAAACTGAATATGTTATTCATTTAACTACTGATATAGATTGTCTATTTAAGGTAGCAAGATCATAAGCTCTACCAGCAACCTCCTCATCATAATATTCACTTGTATACAAAACGTAAATAGATGAATACACAATTTATATGAGATAACACATCTATTACCAAGTTTGTCCCCCATAAGTCTATGGAGATCCATTTGGGTTCTAAAGTCATCTTACTTTCTGAACATTCACAAATTTCATCAATAGTATCCAAAAAATATTAGATATCAAGGTCTCATTTTGGCCACAAACAATATAATATTCATATAGTGTTACCAAGTAAAAAGAGTAGGTATTTGCTTCGTAGACACCCGTAGTTCAATCCAACTAATTTGAGAGGTCAGCTTGTATTTTCTAGGGTTTTTGCTTTATGTTTTGTTTATTGAATTTCTGCCGTGTGATGCAATCAAAGCATAAATGCAATAATTGTATTTTGCTTTCAGTTGTGATGTATATTGATAGTTTTAAAAAAATCAATCAATTTTAGTAGGAAGAATAGAAGCCTTTTAGAGGCAGGGCTATAGATTTGAGTAAAAAACTATACCAATAAGGGCGTAAGTTAAGAATGATTTCTGCAGTATTTTAGAATGTCACTTGCGTCTCTAATTGGGGAAATTCACTTGCTGCATCATTGCAGTATGTTTACTTTATTCCTTTAATTGCAAATATATCCAATTATCACCTTTTTAAAAAACATAAAAACAGAATTTGTATCACTTTTAAAATATGATTTTAGAGAATCAACATGGGGACGTGAATATACATGTTTGTATGATCTAGAGGACAAATGATAGGAGACTCATTACCTATGAAGCACGGGTGCATTTCCAGACTCGGGTGCAGGTGCGGGACTCGGCAATTTTTGAAAAAATAGGATGCGGGTGCGGCAATTAAAAAATTATTTAAAATATTTTTATTTATATATTTTATATATTGCTAAGCATGCTTTTTTATATAATAATAATAATAATAATAATAATAATAATAATAATAATAATAAAGTTTTTGACACTTGAATTATTGACAGAGGTATTAAAATAGATGAGGCTTCTCATAAAAAAAATAAAAAAAAAGATGTGACTTAGTGACTCATGTATTTGGTCAGCTCAAAAATAAAATAAAGGATATATGTGGCACCTATTAAAATAGGTGCAGCTTCCCATTAAAAAAGAAAAAAAAAAAAAAAAAAGGGTAGACGTGGCTCTCACGTGTTTGGTCAGAGAGGCGTGAGAGCCATAAAGAACAAAATAAAGCTTTTAAGCTTTTAAGTTGTTCTTATCAAAAGAAACAGAACTCTTCAAAAAAAAAGAAAAAAAGAAACAAAACAAAACTCACTCAAGAAGACGAAGAAGCAAAGAAGAAGACGAAGAAGCAAAGAAAGGGGTTAAGGCTGGTGAAGAAGAAGACAAAGAAGCAAGGACGAAGAAGCAAAGAAGAAGAAGACAAAGAACAGTGAGTTACGGACCGATACGGCCCGGAGAAGTCTTTCAATTTCGGCCTGAATCGGTGGTTTTGCCCGATACGGCCCGAGTCGGTGCGAATCAGCCCGATTTAGCGCGAATTGGCCCGAGTCTGCACCGAGTTGGCACGAGTCGGGAAAAGAAAAAAAAAAAGGACGCGGCACCGACGCGCAGGCAGCGGCGTCGCTCGCACGTCGCTGCATTGGACGCGGGTGCGGCGGCCGTTTTGCCGCGTCCGTGCATCCTAGCTCATTACAAAATCATTCCCTACTGCCGTATATGCAAGAAGAGGCACTCATAAAAATAAAACAAAATAAAATAAAAGCCCAGTGGAGCTCAAAATCAAGGAACAAAAAATTCCCATATCATTTTGTAATTGGATACATATGCTTTAAAGTAAAAAAGTGGGAATTGTCAAAACCCACTACGTCTCCAACTCCATCAATCTATGAATTCAATTTCTAATTCACCCATCATCCAAGTTTATGCATAATGAATTAAAATAAACAATAGCCAATACAACAGAATTAGAAGAAGACAAAAATTATTAAATGATCACCCAACAACGTTTTCAAGACATTAAAACATGCAAATCAGAGCCAATTGAAAGACAAATACACTAAATGGACAAAATCTAATACGAAGTATGAGATAAATAGAAGGGAAATCAGACTATCCTAACCTATCAATTTGTTCCAGCAACATTTCTTGCAAAAATGTCTGGTGTAAGGAAGTTGATAACATCTAAAAATCTGTTGCAAAGTGTATAACATACGTTAGTTAACAATCTGTTTATTTGTTATTTTAAAATGCAGTAATTAACCCAAAAAATCCCATAATCCCACTTACAAAAAAATTATAATTACTATACATTCTAAAGCATCCATGTTGAAATCTGGTTATTAAAATCAAGGGTGAAAATCCCTAATGTTACCAAAACTTAAGGCCAGGAAAATAATAATTTCAGACCAAAGTAAAAGATTTTTCTCATTTAAAAGGTAATTCAACAGTTCAACAATTACTATCTTTTTTTTTAGCACAATTCAACAACATTTAGATCTATGGAAACTAAACAATTGTATCTATTATTGCAAAAAATATCTAGATGAACAAAAAAATCTAGAAGAGCAGATGATACTCATATTCTACATGAGCACAACAAAGTTAGAATATAAGAGTCAAAGGAGGAAAAATATCAAGAGAATACATTTTTCCCAAAAAAATATAAAGGAAGAAACTCATAATAAACTTTAGGGATAATAATTTAACGATTTAATTAGTTTTAGAGATAATTTTATTACTAAATTCATACAAAATAAGTTATAAACACTCCCTCCCTTGCAAACTTTAAAAACTACTATTCAAGCAAAAGTAAATAAAGATACGATGACAACCAAAATAGCTTTGACGGAAATATTTAGAAATTCCCATGGTCTTTATACACAAAGGCAAAACAGATCTCCAATGTACAACTCCTAATTTCCATTTGAAAATATTATATGCAAAATAAGAGAATTCATTCCTAAAAAATAATTCATTTAGAAGGAAATTAAAAGAATCAATATATGTTTTCTCCTGTTAATGGAGACTTACGATTAGTATGCACATTGTTCCCTATACTACCCATCCTAAAACAATGGGAAGAAAGATTTTGACTTATATATATATATATATATATATATATATATATTCGTAAGTGTACTTTGCATAAATCCATGAACTGCTTATACTGAGGAGATAAAACAATTATGAAAGGTACTATTTATTTCAACATGAAATAATAAAAATAAAAAGAATAATCATAATGAATTGAAAAGCAATCAATATGGACAGGTTGAGGATGATGATCCAATATGTTTTTCATAATATTGAACATCAATGCAAGAACCTTTAAGTAATTTTCATTAAACATTACATTTATCAAGAATTCTACCCAACACATGCTAGAATCTTTTAATTCAAACACTTTTCACAAATAAAGAAAATCAAATATGACTACAAACGATGTGAAATTTTTTTTAAACTTTATTAGCAAAATATATTAAATAACAAACATAGACCAAGTACAATATAAACTGATAAGGAACTTCATTAGCACAACTTTCCAATCAAATCACAAAGCGTACCAAAAAAAAAAAAAAAAATGCTAATTGTACTACTAACTTTACAACAAAACACTCGGACAACATACTTCAATGTAAAAATTGAAGGGGTGACATTTCAGAAAATTTCCACAAATGAGTCATTCTATCCACTACAATGACAACTTCAAATTCTAAAGTATAATCTAAGATGTCGGATTTGTGAACATAGTATTATACAAAATATGAATGATTCCAATTCATGGGCAACTTAACAGGCCTAATAGATGCGCCCAATGAGGGAAAAATGAAAAGAAAAAACCATTGTCAATTCGAATTTTATTTGCCCTAGTCAAATGAGTTTGATGTTAATAAAACATAATTTCTCTACAACTAAAAGTAATGGCTAATAGGGATTTATCATGACCAACTCTAGAACGTGACAGAGAGACTTTCAGAGGATGTTACAGACCCTAAGAAATTGTATGTTGGAGATGGTGAATTTAACCCGTACTTATGCACGAGAATGGTCAATTGTAGTGATGTTATTAATGTTAAGCTTGGGTTATTAAACAATTTTTATGATATTGTTTTAGACTACACTTAAAAGATAATTTGGGTTTAATTTGAATTCTGATTGTACTTCTACTTAATAAAATATATATGATTATATTTTTGTCCACTTTTAACAAAATGCTAAATTGAACAAACTGAAAACTATTGAAAATGAGATTTAAGGAAATATTAGGTTTATTTTTCTTATTTTGTTGAATATTTGAAAGAGTTGTTTTACATCAAATTAAGTTATCATTCAAACTATAGAAATAGCTAGAGATGACAGCAAATCTAGACGCCAAAGAAAAAATAAAATAAAATTGTGCAAAAGAAACACAACTTGACATTTCAAGAATCGACATACACTTTCAAAACTACAACTATACACAAAAATAGTCCCTTAGAGGACCTAAACGACACGACACTAAACACGACAGCAACATACACCCCACTTATTCTCTTGAAAATTGAATTTGTTCCACTCTTAAAACAGCATTAGAGATTCCCGGTAGACTGCAAACTATCTAGATCAATAGTGTTTTTCTTTTTTGCTAAGATAGTTCAATAGAATTAGAATTTACCATTAAATTAAATTTTATTCTAGATTCCCCACCAAATCAATTTCATAATGTCTTCCTTTATTTTAACCTTGCTTTGATCATTGGTAACATTTCTTTGCTTCTGAATATGGTAGAAAATAAACTTCAATAAGAAACTTTGAAAGTGTACTATCCAACATATATTGTAATTATGGTAGAGTACTTTAAAAGGGCACAATGTTTAACAAATTTGTTTTTTTAACATGTATATGAATGTTTCATTATATATATTCATTTTACAAAACCATTATTGCAAGTGCATTATTCTTCTTCAACGAATAATTCCTTTTATTCCTTTTATTCTTATACAATCATTTGAAGCAAAGCTCACATGTTAAAAACGTATCATGACTATGCCGATGCAATTGAAACAAATCAGTTCAGAATCTCAGATTGGTAGATTCGTAAGACTAAAACAACTTATATTGAAAAGATTGCAACATGAGCTATCTAATGAGTAATGATCTATATTGTTAATTTTGTGCCTACTGGCTGGGAAAATGATAAAGCCTAATGCTAACCCAAAATAACATCAATTATGCCAAATTCGACATTAACATTAACAATATTAGAAATATTCTATTCTTTTACTTTCTGGAACTTCCAGCCAACCAAGGAGAAAGAAAAAAAGGTACCTGAAATTTGAGAAGGACGGACTAAATCTAGCCAAATGAAGTGTAAATTGCATAAATGATTGACACACAAATAACCTTAAAAACCCCAAAAGCCCAATCTTCTCCTTTTCTTTTTTCACAATTTCCCATTAACCAAACAGAGAAAATAGTAGAGTAACATACTATCTAAAAAAGCACCTGAAATTTGGGGAATATATGAGACTCCAATCTACCAAACCATGTAATCCTCAATTAAACAAAACAAAAGAACATATCAGATCATTTTATTAAATAGCCATAAAATCATCAAATGATTGTAGAAATATTACTTGGTAAGCCCAAAAAAAAAAAAAAAACAGCTAGCCAGATAGGTTAGTTTTGAACTTAACTTTCATCCAATGAAATCAAGACATTTCCCAATTTTCATACACTATTACATTGACAACCCTGCTTTTACGCTTGAACTCAACATGGTTTCATTTGATTTAAGTGCTGCATAGGATTAAATGCGTTTTTTTTTTTTTTTTCTAGTGTTGAGGCTTCTATATAACTGTGTTGTTTTCATATTGTTAATACAAAATAGTATACAAAACGTGAGGAAGACATATGATTAATTGGAAAAAAAAAAAAGCCAAAAAAGAACTATAATCAAATTATTTCAGCAAAACAAAATTATTGACTCACCAAAAACCAATTCGAAAACCTTTTCATGTTTTGCTGGTTTACTCTGCAACAACAAACAATTTTTATAAATTTTTTTGACTACTTAAATATTGAGAATTTGATTTTAGAGAGAGAGAGAGATTGTAAATAAAACTCCACATAGGCAACATGCGTAGCAAGTCAATGACCATCCATCATTTCAGAAGCAAGCAATACAACATATTAAATCAAAGGCTTCTTCATCCTCTGCAATTGAGAGAATACAATTCATGATGCACAAATTATTCAGGATAGAATATTATTTTGTCCAAATGGTTGTGTTATGCAAGCCTAGATTGATAGTTAAACCAATCTTATGCAGCAGTGGCAGCCACTGTTGTTGTCTGGTATAAATCTTTTTTGTTTGGACAGAACCTGAGACCAAACTCTAAAATTCAAACCCATAGCTTAGTTTCCCCTAAAATTTCAAATACACAATCTCAATGTCCATTGTGATTCCATCTTGGCTCAAATTAAAACCTATAAATCCCAAATGGAATCAAATAAGAATTGGAATTTAAAATTCCTTATGAATTTTGAAATTATATCCAAAATTTAAAGGCACACAAATCAATGCCTGCAGAGAAACTATACACTAAAATCAAGTTTTCTAAGTGGTAGCCACATGAACCCAGATAAGAATTCACAAAATTAAATCCAAAAAAAAAAGAAGAAAAAATATAACAAAAGTAGAACTAACAATATTAGCAAAAGAAACTGAATATAAAATATCACTTAGAAAGAGAGGAGAAAGATTGGACACACATGATCTTAAGAGCATCACAAATACATAAACTGGGGCTAGAGCTCGAACCATTGGTAAAAGTGCCTGCTTCCTGATGCTTGCATGTATTAATGTTCCCTACGAACATTTCAAATGAATTAGCCCTTGATCAAAAACCATATATGTGCTTAAGATAGAACCAGAAGATTGATTATAAAGCAATAACATTTGATCTCTGCTTTCTAAAAATCTAACAAAAATCTACCAAACAGGGAAAAAAAAATTCTAACCAAAAAACAATAATCAACAAAACAAAACCCAAGAAATTAAAATTAAGAACAGAAATTCCAATGATTTGGCTTTCCACCTACAAACCCAAAAAAAAAAAAAAAAAAAAAAAAAGCTAAAGAAAAACCCATTAATTTTTTATTACACAGATAGGAATTAAAATCAATCAATGACAAATGAAATCTACAACTGAATCCAAGAGAGAGTTAAAAAAAAAAAAAAAAAAAACCTAAATTTGTTTACCGTTTCTGCCTCTTTCTCTGTTTCTTTCTCCTTGTCCCACGCCTCATCCTCTCTCTTTCTCTGTTTTTTTTTTTCCGTGTCATCGTCGCTAATAATGATTACTATTTATAATGAGAAGCATTATTTATAATGAGAAGCTTTTAAACGGTGTCCTAGCTTTACCAAACCGTTTATGTTTACATGTGTTTAAAGTTTTCAGACACTTTTTTATCTATATGTATTTTTTAAAAATACAAATACATTACTAGAACAACATTACTAAATAGACCCATAATTTATCGCTTTTTAACTTATTCGTGACTGAAAATTAGAAAAGCTTTTTTTCTTATGTGGCAACATAGCCTTAATTGTAGGAAAAGACTTATGTTTTTATATATAGTATTAGATTAGATTAGATTATAATTTATCTCAAAAGTTTGAATTGTTAAGAACGATGAATTTAATCATTTAACATTATATTCAAATTTATTTTGTATTTCAATTTACAGAATGTAATTAAATAATGCGTTAGTCTTTGATGGAAAATACCATAGGATAATGTTTAATTTGTTACAAAGCTAAAATGTATGGGTTAATTGTTCAAATTAAAATTTCAAGAATGAAATTGTTACTTACATTAATGGCTGACCTATGTAAAAACCCTCAATTATTTTTTACAAACAATTAATATTTTTTAGTATTTTTAATAAAGACATCCAGAGTTCAAACCCTTTAACCTCTATCGTATTATCAAAAAAATAGAAAAAATTGTAATCGTTGTTTGATCATCTTGACTCATTACCATTCTTAAGATTAAATCTTGGCCCTAAAACTACGAAGTTCTAAGGACTATTCTTTCTACTGCATGCACTCAAGTAGTTCTCCAACTATTTTGTTTTTGGTCTATAGATAAACAACACAATTCATGGAGGCCATGATATGGGTCATTATATGCGAATATCATGGAATTTAATAGTACATTCGAAATTTTCTATTATTATTTTGACGTAAGATTGGTTTCTTTCCAGTTTCCTTCTGTAGTCATGTACTGAGATTATTGTCTGCTAGTATAGAAACTTTGTGCAAGACTGATGGAATTTAAAATTTATATCCATAACATGATATATATTTAAATTTATTAGGTTTATTATGATCTATTCAAGGAAAATTAATAACAATGAAAGAAGCACATAGTTGGAGATGATAAACTATATGGTCGAATTGAGAACACGTGCATAATTAGGATGAATATGCCTTTTCTTCTTTAAAAAAAGGATGAATATGCTTTTTAGGCTTTTTATTTATTTTTTTATTTTTTATGAGAGCTTTTCAGGCTTTTATTATTAGTATTTGCCCTTGATGGAGTCATTATGTTGGTTCTATAGGGCTCTAGCTAACTAGCTACTTAATTTGTAAACTAAATGGATTCTCTAAAAAAAAAAAAATTTAAAATTGTAAACTTGATTCTGTTTTTTAGTTCACTTAACTAACTTGACTAATACGGTTTATTGGTTCTCAAAAAAAGGAAAAAAAAATACTAATAATTTTTTTTTTTTGAGTAACTAATAAAGTTTTCTGTTATTAAATAAGCGAGTTGAAATCAAATATTGTCTATAAAAAATAAATTTATTAATGTCTTGATTCGATGATAAAGAATAATAATTATAGAGATTATAAGTTCTTATTGTATTTATGAATTTTTTTAATATAATGCAGTGATGTCCAATATTTGGCTAGATTATTCTACTCTATGTCCATAAGACATCCCAAAAATCCTATAGATTGATTGTATGGTGGATTAAATATAAAATTTTCAAATCTACGTTATGTTTTAAACTAATGAATCCACCTTTCGAGTCTCAGTGGGAGTATCATACTTACAAAGGTTAAGCACAAGTGTTGCTGTATAATCATTAATCCACCCTACTATAATATATACTACTTTCGTCCCAATTTGTTGATCTATTTAGAAAATTCAACTTTTTAAAGATCATCATTTAATATGTTATTTTTTAGTTAAAAGTATTCAAGTTACCAAAACTACTCATATTAATTTAAACTCTAGCGAAATAATAATATTGACTTTTTAAATGAAGTAAAGCGTAAATTAGAAATTTTACTTATTGATTTTTCAAAGATGATTACATTTTGGAATATCCCAAAATGAAATAGAAGACCGACAATTTTGGACGAAGGAAGTAGTATTATAAGCCATCACATTTTTTGAACATTACATGGTCCACTGGATTACACAAACATAGAGAAACACCGATAGATTAAATAACACCGACCATTATGTACACGGTCTTCTCTAGTACACATTCTCTTACAATACTTGAGAGAGAGAGAGAGGTACAAGCAAATCAAACACAGCATGGAGATGGGTTTGGTACAAGTCGAGTAATTAAACTTCACACTTAACAGATGACTGGCCTTGGTTGGAGGCTTCCTTGGTTTTCACATCTTGATCTTTTTGTTCATGCTCATTTTGAGTGTCACTGATCCCTTTTTCATCCGAATTGGACTGAGAGCATACATTTGATTGCTTTTCATCGTCTTTAACTGTCTTGTAATTCTTGTATCTCATATAAAGTACCATCTGAAGCACCCCAAAGATGAAACCCAATATGTTTGGAAGCTGTAAAGAAAAGAGACAGAATATTATTAAGGACTTGCCTTGGTGTATTGGATTTTACTTAAAATATTATAGTTTATTTTCAAGATCTCTATCTTAGAGCTTCAGCAGCGGAGAGGGGGAATGCCAAATGTAAGCCCATTTTACCATTCAAGCCCAAAAGACCCACTCCATTAGAAGTTGTAAAATTTAACTATTGCAAAAAAAAAATACAATTGAGCTACAATGCGATTCTAAATGTAGAATCGCAAAGTAGCTCAATGGTAAAAACAAAAATTATTTTTTAATCGGTTTAGTCTTCTCTCTCCTCTCTCATTATTTCATAATTTTCATTATCTTTCTCTCTCTTTCTTTCTGATCTTTATTCTTTCTGCTCTCTCTTCTTCAACGGCATAGAGGCAACGGCGTGAAGGCTCGATCAGCTTTTGTGGTGGAGGCATGGAGGTCGTGAGTTTGTTCATGGGTTTCTAGCGTGGGTTTGTTCATGGGTTTCTGTGGGTTTGTTCATGGGTTTCCGGCGTTTAGGTCAGATTTGGGTGGCGTTTGGGTGGTTGGATTTAGGTCCGGTGGTTGTGATTTTTTCCAATGGGTTGGGGGATTTGTTCCGATGGGTTTGATGGTGGGTTTCGGTGTTTGCTGGGTTTGTTTGGTAGTGGGTTTCGGTGAAGATGATGATGATGATGAGGAAGAGTTGGTGAGAACATATGGGTTTGGGATGAATGGAGACGGCGACGGCAGAAGTAGGGGATGGCGACGGTGGCGGTAGCAGCGGCTTGAAGACTGGGTCAGTGGTTGTGGGTTTGCTTGGGGGTTTGGGATGAGTTTCTGTGTTGGGTTTTTTTTTTTTTTTTGATAAACTGTGTTGGGGTTTTGGGTCTTCACGGTGGTGATGGATGTGATGAGAGAGAGAGAGAGAGAGAGGGGAAGAGAGACAAAAAATAGAGAGACATAAATATATTTTTTGTATAAATGTATTATTTTAATGTATTGTATAAGAAAATAAAAGTTGGGATGCTGTGAGTATTGTAAAATGGTATGGTATAATTGATAAAATAGTTTTTTGGTATAGTAAAATAGGATAGGATGGGAGAAACCAATGTGGATGCTTGTGTGTTTTTTTTGTTGTAGTTTTGAACAACATATTTAATTTTTTTAACCAAAGCAGACCAATAAAAATAATTTTATTGTCCCCCCGCACTTTAAGAAAAGTATCTTTTGCCAAAGTGCCAAAGAAAAGTAACTTTTCTATCTTTCATCTCAAAAAAAAAAAAAAAAGTATCTTTTGGAATAGTCATTGCTATAAAATTCTTAGGTTTCCAAATTAATTTCACTATTTTGGAAAAACATTTACAGTATGAGAATTTGATCACAACTCAAATAAGAAGTTGATGAGACATCACTTTCTATTACCTTTTTGATGTGGTAAAATTTTTTGATAAAGCAAAGGAATTGTCAGTTGTTTTGAATCTTTTGATTGCTTTTATTAACATAGAAAGCAAAACAATTTGTATGTATGTTATATATACAAATTAAAATACAGAAATATATATATATATATATATATAAATATAAACACATATACACCACACACACGCACAAATATAAAACACTATATCAGCAGCCAACAAGTATTAGTGGATTCGCTCTAAAATTAGGAGCAAAAGAGGTATAGAGTTTTCTTTTTGCTTAAACTATAACAACTTTTGTTGACGGCGGAAAATTTCATTAATATTTTATAGTATTTAGCAGGAATTCAGGAATTTCAGAAAGATGTTTCTCCTGTTAACCCTCTCTCTCTCTCTCTCTGTGTGGCTGTGAGGCTGAGATCGAGAACTTACCGCAACATACAAATCCTTCTGTAGTACACCATATAAAAGCCACATGATTGCGCTGAGTGTGAGAAAAAGTGATAAATAAAATGGCATGAACTCTACGCTTTTCGTGCGTATGACCACCCTCTACAAAAGTAGTAAAATCATGCATGGATAGTTAGTTAAACATAAATGAAAAATATAAGCAATAAATTAAACAATACAACATTTTTTTTATAACTGTTAATATGACCTGGTGTGATCAGTGTATAATAGAAGTACTGTCGGTGATAAGTCACGTGAAAATTATGTTACACCAATTATAACGGGTCATAAAGTTGTATCATTTGTATTGTTCAAATATAAATTAAAGAAGAAAGAGTAGGATTAGGTCTGTACCATGATGCTTAGAGGTGCTGCAAAGACAGACACGGAAAAAGCTACACAAACCCAACCAAGAACTCGGACACGGATTTCTCCTTGAGCTAAGAAGTGTGAGAGAAGAAGAATCGAGCCAAATCCCCCGAAGTTCATCAGAATAAGAATCCTCAACGTGAAAGTCTATAATCTCAAGTCCAAAATTTTTTGTTAGTGCATTATTTGAGAAATAGGTCACTTCAGCATGAAAGGGAAATATATGGTTCTAATTGTAACAAATGTATGTACCAAAAAATAATAACAATAAATACAGAGAGAGAGAGAGAGAGTTTTATTAAGTACCCTGGCTTGCTTTGGTGCAAAAACGATGTAAATGGCAATGTAAATGGTTTCCACAACACAACCGACTATGTTTGCAGTAATAAGAAGGATTTCATCAGATTTAAGTGATGCATAGTATAACCAAAGCATGGCGCTGAATAGTGCAACTACATATGGAACTGACTGAAACCCTTCTGTTGATTTCTTCTTACAAACCCTAATAAAGGTTGGTCTGCAATGGATTTGGAAGATTTTATTATAATTGAGCAAAACTTAGGTACAGTATTTAGGTGTTGTTCTTTAGGTTCCCCTTTTAAGATTCTGCCATGTGGATTTTTTCTCATGGGATGGAAGTGTATTTTTTAATTAAATAACTACATGGCTGAATCTTAAGAATGGAACTTAAGGAACAGCACCTCCTTAAGTTTTGTTCTATTGTAATTAGTACTTCATTGCACTGAAGCTAAAAACTTGTAAAAAAAAAAAAAGAGCAAGAAACTTACACTGGGGCTAGAAAAACCACGAAGGATATAATGTTACCTGTAAAATTGACATTAAAGAGAGAAATTTAGCTCTTCTAGCTTCTTGCATCAAGAAAATGTAGGCTTTTAAAATATACATGCAATTGTAAGGAATAATTTTAATTATTTAACCATTATTCTAATATAGAATTATGTTATATAATAGAAGTTAGAACTCTCTAAGTTTACGTATATGTTTTCATACTTGAAATATTTTTGTTTCTGTTACGTGAGACAACTTGAAAACGAAAAAGCAGAGGAAGAAGAGAGAGAATATTGATAGAATTTAAGCATAGCTATATACCAAGAATGCCAAACGCAAAGACCAAGGGACTGTGAGTGGAAACCATCTCTATCTCTTTGGTTAATTCTTTCTCTTTCTTTGTGTCAAACACAAAATTGAAAACCAGCACGGTTTAAAGGTGAAGCCCTAGCCCTAGCTCTCTTTGACTCAAACTTTGCTATATACCTATAGACAGTTGTTCATATTTATAGAGGTAGTAATCCATGTCGTTGCATGAAGAGTAGTTATCAGTGAATCATTCCATCAAAAAAAAGTGATCAATGAATCATCACTATGTGATCAAAAAAAAAAAAAAAATCAATGAATCATCACTTAGGTGGCCACAGTACCAAAAAGCCATGCACCCAACAATCAACATGTGCCAACTCGACATAATAAATTAGTTTGTACATAAATATCTAAAAAAGTTTTTCCTACCCTTAATTAATGCCCCTCTTTTATGTTACTGACATATTCATAATATTTTATTGGGGTGACAATTCGTGTTCGCGGGTCGAGTTTGTGTCGTGTCGAGCCATGAGTATTCAGTTATATGGGTTGACCCGAACCCGACCTGTTTAGTAAACGTGTCAAGAATTTTCAACTCGAACACGACCTGTTTATTAAACAAGTCAATCCGACCCGACACGTTTAACTCGTTTAATTAACAAGTCATGTAAATGTCAATATAAATGACCCATTTAATAATCTATTTGATGAATAGGTCATACCAAACCTATATAACTTTTCTCAATTCCCATATATCTAAAATTAAAATACAATTGCAACTATAAATATAGTAATAAACATATAAAAACAACCATTAATTAAACAGTAATATCAAAATAACTAATAATTTTATAAGCTAAACGGGTCAGATGGGTTCACATGTTAAACACGAACACAACCCGTTTATTAAACGGGTTAGCCGTGTCAACCTGAATATGACCCAAATCCGTTTAGTCTCAACCCATGACCTGTTTATAAAAGGGTTAGTTGTGTCGGATTCGCAGGTCGTATCAGATTTTGTCGCCCCTAATATTTTATCATTTTTTTCACAATTATTGAAATGGTAAGTTATAATTACATCACGTTTATATAGACCAAATAACTGATAATTAAGTCTAATATCATTTTTCATTAGTTATATTCCATAGTGAGAAAGATTGTGAAAACTTTTTGTCCCTATACTAATTATTCTCCTCACAAACCATTTAGCAATACTTTCATCATGTACAACTACCAAAAACAAACCCAACATCGCCACTTAATGACCTATAATTGCACAAATATTTGATACATTGGCAATGTTCAGCTTATGACATGTCACATGTGTACGTAACATGAGGTAGTCATGCACTTTTGCAAAGATAACCTTATTTTTTTTCCAGTTAAGCTTGTTTATTTGGCTAATATATTATCAATGTTATTGCGCTCTATCTCATATAGCTTTCGACTCGCGTGAACAGGGGATTCAAAGTCTTGTTCTTGTTGTTCCAAGTGACAATTATGTGTATCTACCTGTTTCGTTAAGAATATTGGCAAACCCTATCCCACTCAATTGTTTTTTTTATTTCTTTTTTTGATGGAATGTAGAAAAATTGTAATAGAAAAAGTGAGAAATATTATATTGAGTTTGCGAATGCATTTCGTTAATTATTAATTAGTAAGTACAGATGAAGGTGTGAGCTTTGAAGTGGTAGGTGGAAGGGTTAAAATTTAAATAAATTTGGGCACCTGGGAGAATAAGATCTGCTAAATAAATACCACTTATGATTCGAAATAATTAAGATTAGCTAAGCCGATCCTAAATCATTAGTATAATTATAATGCATTAAATTTAACAATATATAATGTGAGATATTTTCATCACAATATCTTAGAAGATTGACAATGATCTCTGCGCGTGTCTTATAAGCATAAGTTTGGAGATTCACGATGGTATTAGCACTTAAAGGCATTTTGATTAACTTTTAGTGAGTCCAATTAATTGACCAAGTTTAACTAATTTGCCACTTAACCCATATTTATGTTTTGATTTAAATGCATTATGATTAATTATTAATGAGTCCAATTGACCAAATTTAACTTTGCCACGTATTTAACCTATGTTTAGGTTGTGGTTAATTATTAATGAGCCTAATAGACCAAACTTAACTTTGCTACTTAACTTATGTTTAGGTTGTGGTAAGTGGTAACTACAGTAACGAAACTATTCATATAGTATAATAATTTTAGGTTGTGGCAACTACAAAAAGGAAACTTTTCATTTATAATTGATCAACTAGTTCAGATTTGTGGAGGCTAGAGGCTCAACGTTTTGTACCTCACCTTTCCAAGTTCTTTGCCAAATTGAATTTGAAAACTCTGTATCAACAACTAAATGTCCGTGGCCTAGTTTGCAAATCAATGCAGCTTCATAATGCTAATTCGATTGCGTATGGTAGATGTGAATGATTAACGAGAACAGTCGTATGAGGGTCCTATCTTTTTCTTGGTGGTGTATGATCTGATGATTTAAAGTTATTGTCCCTAATTAATAATCTTTTCTATAACAGTAGATCAGTCCAATTGGACAGGTGTATATAACAAATAATTGCATTTCCTCTGTGATTTTGAGATTGATACGCAACTATCTCTACATTTTGATGTTCACAATGCTGCCTCACCTAGATACGCCAAGGGGGATTCAGTACTTTATTGGGAAGAAAAATCGTAGAAAATCATGTGATAGTTAAACAATAAGCATTTGTGGCATGGAAAAAAAAAATACCATTGTTATTAGGACATGCTAGAATTGTTCGATGTAAAAGTGATATTCTCCGGATCATAACCTATATATTCTACACAACTTGTAAAAATATTTTGTGTCTCTAACTAAGACCTAAGAAAGAAAGAATAATGCACCAAAATGCAGATGCTACACCAAAACATTGGTGGTTGTTTCTATTTTTTTATTTTTTTAAATCAAGAAATTTATTGATGAGAACAAGCTGGAACCCAACAACAAAGTACAAACAACAAACAAATAAGGCTCCTAGAAAGGCAAGTCGATCACCAGCAACATTGGTGATTGTTTCTTGTAGAAAGTGAATAAAAAAGATCCAGAAATATCGAATAATAAAACAATTAATATATATATATATATTTATATAACGGATGTCCTAAGGGCATTTATTAATAAATTATTTTTAAAAAAAATTTACGTAAAAATGAAAAAAATAACTGATCTTTTGATAACCTTTTCATTTTTTCATAATTTTTTTTTCAATGGATGATAATAGATATACTAAGAGCACCCGTTAATAGAACTCATATTTATATATACATCGACATTTTGTTCTCATAATAAAATTAGAAGTTTCCAGCATGTATGAATTATGAGCCTTGTCATTCCACAAAGATGGCTTGCATGCATGATGAATTATTGCGAAACTTTTCCCTACTGGGGTTCCAAGTTATCTTCAATGAAAAGGAGTGGGTTGCAAAATTTATTATGTGATTAAGGACAAAAAAACTATTAAGGCCAGGTGGAGATTCTAGAGAAATTGCATCGAAATTAATAGAGGATTTTTGACAATTGGAAGACTGTACATACACAACATTTTCCAGAAATTGACCCCGTAGCTATACACCACTCTCAGTTGTGATAAGCGATAACCCTTGTGTCAAATTATCAATTGCGAATGTCGGACAAGATAGGATCAGCGAAAAAAAAGAAAAAAAAGAAGGTTGGACAAGAGTAAAGATAAATTATCCCGAAATTTTGGGAAATAATTTTCTTTTTTCAAAACAATTAGGGCCCGTTTGATAAGGGAGTTTAAGTAATATTGTTTGGGTGTTTTTGATATATGTGTGAATAAAAAAATGTGTAAAAATATATGTAATATTATTTAAAATGTGAAAATGTGTATCAGAACTAAACTACGCATGGTCTTGACCAGGATCATGATCATTAGCTTTTCTATTTATGTTGTCTTTCATGTCCACTTTGTAATCTAGATTACCAATTAAAGTTTGACAAGACAGATATTATCCCAAGCGTTTTTGAATTAAATTTTCTCTTTTTCAAACAATTAATAATGTATGATGTCACATGAAGCTAATCACGATCATTAGCTTTTCTATTTTTGTAGTCTTTCACGTTCATTTCGTCATCTGTATTAAATTATCAATTGCGAATGTCGGCCAAGATAGGATCAGCAAAAAAAAGAAGGTTGGACAAGAGTAAAAGATAGGTTATCCCGATATTTTGTAAATAATTTTCTCTTTTCAAAACAATTGATGATGTACAAGTGACATGAAGCTGATCATGATCATTAGCTTTTCCATTTTTGCTGTCTTTCACGTTTAAAGTTAGATAAGGCAGATTATCACAAATGTTTATTAATTTTCTCTTTCCCGAGCAATAAATGATGTAAGACTTCCTATCAAAAAAAAAAAAAAAAAAAATGATGTAAGACTTCACATAATGAAGCTAATCATGATCGTTAGCTTTTCTATTTTTGCTGTCTTTCATGTTCACTTTTTAATCTAGATTACCAATTAAAGTTTGACAAGACAGATATTATCCCAAGCGTTTTGAAATTAAATTTTCTCTTTTTCAAACAATTAAAAATGTAAGATGACTGGTCAAAAAAATAATGTAATGATGTCACATGAAGCTAATCATGATCATTAGCTTTTCTATTTTTGTAGTCTTTCACGGTCACTCTGTAATCTGTATTACGAAAGCTGGACAAGATAGATTATTCCAAATATTTGAAATTAATTTTCTTCTCAAAATTGTCAAAAGTCTTATACCTGAATTGACACCTTCATATGTACAAAATTTTTGAGAGTTTAAGAGAAAAATGATTCGAGTTGCGAGGTTAGCAGCATATTGTAATTATCTTTCAAAAAATTTTTTTTTTCTCCTCAAAACAATTAAGGATTATGATCTGACATGAAGCTAATCATGATCATTATCTATTCTTTTTTTTTTCTTTTTTTTATATCTATTCTATTTTTGTTATTATTTTTATAAATAGATACTAGGAAGTATGAGATTTAATAAATCTGTTAAAAATATATACTAAGATGTACTGATTGAATTACAAAACTTTTAGCTTATTCTTGTTATTTTTATGGTAATTTACATCTTCTTTGTTAATTTTGTCATATTAGGTTAGTTTGTTTAGTTTAGAGATGTGTTAGGACTTAGGTTTTGAATTTTTTAAAGATATATATATATTTATATATATATTTTTTTTGCATATTGATTTTCTCTAATTTTGTATAGATTAAGAGTTTTTTTTATAAATATTTATAATTTTTTGGATAAAATGTAAAAATATTTTAAAACTAACCAACTTGGTTGATAAACAACTAAATTTCCTAACTAAAGGGGAGAGAGAGAGAGAGAGAGAGAGAGAGAGAGAGAGAGAGAGGGGGGGGGGGGGTTACGGGTTTCGCCAGTATTATTGTTTTCGCCAGCAACTGAGCTTATGGGTTTTGCTAGTGACTAGGATTTGGTGAGAGAGAAAGGAATAAATAACAGCATTTAGCCATTTAGAGACCAAGTTAATTAGTTTTGAAATGTCTTGAACTTGGTTAGCATTAGCCTAAACCTTAGTGATAGTTAATATATTTTAAGAATTTGATGATTTGCATTTAGTTTAGCTATATAGGTCTTTTGTTTTGTATTAATTAACAATTTATATGTTGAATTAATTTAGATTTGTCAAACAACAGTGGTGAATGGACTCTAGTCTAATACTGTATGAGAAATGCTTAAGCTGGTTAACGAAAGTTATGAGCAATAATTAAGGAACTCACATCAACTTAGAGGACGGGTAATACTAATTTACAGTCGTTTCATTATAAGAATCAACATCCTGATCATTTTGAAAAACTAAATAAAAAAATAATCAAACTAAAGGTAGTCCACTAAGGAAGGAGGCCTGCAATTTCGTGGTCTGAATTAAGTTCTTGTTCATAGGTTGGCTCCGAGCTAGAAAGCTTTTTTCCACTGTTTAGGTCTTATCGAAATTTTGGCAAGGGTGTTATCTTTTAGCTTCTTTTATTTTTATTTTTATTATCTATATAATTAGATAGTTGCATTCGCAATAGTGAAATTTGAATTTTTTGATTCTTTTTATAAAGAGAGCAAATAATGACATTAAGTTGGCAGTCTTTGACGTGTTATATATCTTTTAAATTCTTATTTTCAATTGGAAAACTTGGCATTCTTTGTCTTACAACCTTTACTCTCTTTTTTAATGATATGCTTTTGAGTTTAAAAAAAATATATTGTATTTACATTTTGTGGTTCTTGCAATTTTTTTTAAGAAATTGAAGCAAAGTGCAATATGTTAACACACTTTCACACTTATATATTGAATATTCTGCTATACGTATTAAGGGAGTCAATCTTATACCGGAGGCTGTACCGATTTGATCAGTGAAATGATATATTTCGGTACTGGCCAATACCGGTGTACCATTTCGGGTTTACCGTTATTTTTTATATTTATAAAAATATATATATTATAATAAATATAAAAGTTTACCATAAAACAATACATTAATTCAGAACAAATTATTCATGATTTTAGATTTTAGTATTAATTAAAAAAAAAACACAATTTTAAAAATAGAAAGCTTAATTATTCATTGCATACTAAGAAAACAAATAATACTAATAAGTTACAATATTTACTATAAACAACAAGTGAAGGAATGAATTAAAGCCAAAAAAAAAAAAAAAATGTGAAGGAATGAAAGAAAAAGAAAAAAAAAAGGAAAAAAAAGAAAGAAAGAAAGATGGACACGTGATGACTCTAAAGTAGCAAAATATATACAGTAAGTGCATTAAATTGCCACACCACTTCCACCTAAGCATCTGACATCATTGACTAAATAATTAGATAAGAAAATTTGAAAGACACAAAGCTTTTTTGATAACGAAAGACACAAAGCTGAAAGCACACAGTTGTAGTGCATGAGCAGTGAAGAAACCAAAGATGCAGTAAAAAAGAAGAAGAAGAAGGAGAATAAAGAAGTTGCAGTGGCAGCTACAATGGAGAGGAATGGGATCTAAATTAGAAAAGGGTATAGAAGGAAATAAAAAATAAAAGATTTGGGGCACAGATCTCAGTCATTAAGCACCAAGTCAATGAGTCCACAGACCCATTTTTCTCATCTACTTCTTCCTTTTCTTTTTCTTTTTTCTTCTTGTTTGTACCAGTTCGAAACCTCTTTACCGGCCGAAATGCCCGGAATATCCCGAATTGACCGAAACAGACCGGTACGACCCGATAACTGAGGCTGTACGAATCACAGCAGTTTCTGTACTGGTGATGGTTCCGATACGAAAATTTTCGGCCGTATCGGCCGGTACGGTACGAAATTTACTCCCTTAGTACGTACAAGTAATAGTAGGAACTTTTTTGATATTTCCAATAAAGATATTTAGAATTCAAATTCACTATATAAGTACACAAATAAATGAACTGAGTCATTTATCTTTTTTGCTAATTGAAAATGGAGGGGATTTAAGTTGCCTCATTCAACCCCTAAATTTCAACTTACAGATGAGAGAGACGTGCCACAAGACTATATGGTCATTAACAATATTATTGAATTATATCTATTTCATTACTCATTAGTCCCACGTTATGATTCAAGAGACATTACAAAATTAATATTTTTAGGAAAAATAAGATATAGGAACACTATTTGACTCAAAAACTTAAATCTATTGATTTGGGTCTAATATTATGTTATATTAATTATTCACTCTCGTAATTATTATTTTATGTGAGACTTTTTTCATATATAGAATTTTAATGTGTAACTTTAACACTTAAGGTCTGTTTGGGTAGTGCGGCTGCGTCCGCGTTTTGGGTTTTTTTTTTTAAGTCTAGCGTGTTATGCACTGTTCATTGACCATGAACAGTGATTTTAGGCCAATGAACAGTGCTGAACAGTAATAAATAGTAAAAGAAATTATTTTTTATTATTTTCAGTTTTCAGCAAAATAAGCTGTATCCAAACGCACACTTAAGTAACTACGTCATTTATATGGTAAATAAAAATAAAAAAGCAACATATTTCTGTGTCTGAACCTTACAGCTGCTTAGACATTATAATATTAGGAGTAGTTGTTGTGAACTTTTAAATTATTATTTAAAAGACAAAGAAAAAAGCTACAGAAGAAAGAGAGAGCAACTTATTAATTTATATTGAATTGTTTGGACCTCGTTAATCAATAGGCTTCCATGCATTTTTATTGGTTATTTTGGTCAAGCATATTTTGATTTCTAAATACATCATTATCATCACTTTCAGGTGGGAGTCAGGACCAATTTGCTTGTTCCTAAACATTCTAAACCGAACGAAGCTTAACCACATATATAGGCAGGCAGCTTCAATATTCTCTAAAACTTTCTTGCTATCATTCTACACCTTTCATCTTACATTATATCATTATTGAACTGGTCGTTAGAGTATTACAGGCTCTTATTGGTACATCTTTCACTTTCTTATATACATGACAATTATTTTCTACATAAATTCAGTGGTCATCACAACCATTACAGCTCCCTCAAGTCCTATTATATATTGAGAAAAATGTTTCGCTTCAACCACCAATAGAAAGATGACATGTATTCCATCATGTGCAATACAAATGACTTATTTGGCTGATTGGATTAAGTGAGTTATGTGCATTATATATGACAAAAACAAATGGCATCTCCCTATTAGTGGTTGGAGTTCAAAGTTTCAAATATATTTGGCGCCAAACTTTGTCCATATATCAATAATTTTAAGATGGCGTAAATGCACTTTTAGTCCCTACATTTTGACGTTTTTCCATTTTAGTTCATACATTTTATTTTTACCACTTTTAGTCCCTAAATCAATTAACGCGTGTTATTTTCGTCATTTCCGTCAATCAACCGACGGAAATAGCTGAGGTGGCAACTGGAGGAATTAAAAAATAATAAAATTGCACAGTCAGTATATAAATTTAAAAAAATTAATTTATTAATTTTAATTAAATAAAAAACAGAAATAAAACCAAAAATAACTAAAATTAAGATCTAAAAATAATCTTGACTCTCTCTGGGAAGACATTACAAACTGGATTCAAATTATTTTCTCTTCCATCTCACTTTGTTAAATTAGTTTTTCTTCTCTCTCTCTCATCCGTGTCTCACTTTCTATCAAATCTTCTCATTCTCCTCTCTCTCTCTTTCTCTCTCTCATTCGTGTTTCTCACTCGTGTTTCTCACTTGTAGTAACTGGTGGTGCAATGGCTCGTGGTGGCTGTGGTGGGTTGAGATCGAGGTAGATGGGTTGAGATCGGGGTGGGGTGGATGGGTTAAGATCAGGGTGGGGTGGGTTGAGGTTGGTCTAGGGTGGGTGGGTTGAGATCGGGGTGGGGTGGGTTGAGACCAACTGGGATGGCTTGAGTCGGGGTGGTTGGGGTTGAGTTCGGGGTGGCTGGGTTTGAGGTTGG
Organism: Notholithocarpus densiflorus; assembly: GCA_030021035.2. Taxonomy (NCBI): domain Eukaryota; kingdom Viridiplantae; phylum Streptophyta; class Magnoliopsida; order Fagales; family Fagaceae; genus Notholithocarpus; species Notholithocarpus densiflorus. The sequence goes on along the minus strand of JARYZH020000289.1, from coordinate 194,647 downwards.
GTTGAGGTGGGTGGGTTGTGAGCCGGCTGGGGTGGGTAGAGGTCGGGTTGGGTTTAGGTCAGGTTGGGGTGGGTGGGTTGAGACCGGCTGGGGTGGCATGAGTCGGGGTGGCTCGGGTTGAGGTTGGCTTGGGGTGGGTGGGTTATGAGTCGGCTGGGGTGGGTAGAGATCGGGGTGGCTGGGGTTGAGACTGAGTTGGGTTTGGTTGTGGCGGTTGGGATGGTGGGTTGTGGCGGCTGTGATGGTTTCTCAAATTTGTGGGTTAGTTTCTCGAATTTTTCTGGGTTTGAAATTTATAGGTTTGTTTCTAGGTTTCTCGAATTTGTGAGTTAGTTTCTCAAATTTTTCTGGATTTGAAATTTATGGGTTTGTTTTTGGGTTTGATGTTTGTATGGAGGGTTTGATTTTTCATGTGATGTTCTGGGTTTGCTAGAGATTGAGGGTTGGGTTTGGGTTTGGGTTTGTATTCTTTGTGTTTTGAATCTTTGAAGGTCTTTGTATTTTGTAGATCTGTGCCCTTTGATTTTGCATGTTCCATGTTGGCATGTTCTTGATTTTTTTAAATTTCCTCGGCATTTGATTCATGTTCTTGGGTTTGATTTTCTGGGTTTGTATTGATGTGTTCATAGGCATTTGATTTTGATTTTATTGTTTTTAATTCTTTTTTTTTTTATAGTTAAAATTGACAATTTTTTTTAAAAAAAAAATAGATGCTGACGTGGTATTTTTAATAATATTTTAATTCCACCGGCTGTCACCTCATCTATTTCCGTCGATTGACTGACGGAAAGGACGAAAATAATACGCGTTAATTGGTTTAGGGACTAAAAGTGGTAAAAATAAAATGTAGGGATTAAAATGGAAAAAAGTCAAAATGTAGGGACTAAAAGTGCATTTACGCCTTTTAAGAACACAAACTTCTTTTACAATTTTTGACATTATTTTGCAGTATAGATCTTGGTTAATTAGTGTATAAAAGATTTGGTGTCAGTGGTGGTCTCAGGTAAAGGTGACGTTGCTTTAATCATAACAAGTCATTTAATATTTACAAAAAAGAAAAAGAAAAAAGAAAATCTTTAACATTAATATATTTATCTTCTTTTGAAGTGCTTCTACAAGAACATCTGCTATTTTGTCATTTTCATGTTGGAAGTAATATATAGTGGTAGGTGGGATAATATATGGAAATGCAAGATTCGAACCAGGAAGGTTTTATATAAGCTTATGGTTATGGTTAGTTTAAGTTTAGACGATTAGGGTCCAAGAGATGAGATTGAGCAATCTAGGTAGTTCTTTTGGTTTAGAACATTTTTTGTCCATGACTGACTCACCTAGTAATCAAATTCTTGTGCGTTATGATGTGTTGTCAACTAAAATTTATAGGGTCCATGCCATAAATTTCATAGGCTTAAGAAATAAGAATAGTCCAGGGCAGATTTACTTTGAGGACTATGGTACCACCAAATCAAATGATTGAAAGAGTTTTAGATCGAGACGCTGCATCCATGAACTTTTTATTTTTTTTTTATTTTTTTATTTTTATAAGAGATAAGCATCCATGAACTTTGATTGGGTGTTTATGGCAGACAGGCCAGACATGTACGATGAAATTAGTTTTTTTCTTTATTATTATTATTATTTTTATTTTTTGGGATAAAAGATTAGAATACGATGAAATTAGTTACGCACCATTAATTTGCTTTTATTTGGTCCGTACCTTGTTTGATAGTAGCTCGGATTTGGAACCATCTTTTAGGATAACATTTAATGAAAATTTTTGAAAATTCTTGCTTTAATATTCTAATTATGGATTGGATATGATCCTCATCTATTAGAAGTGACAATTCATACTGCTATTACTTTTGCTTTATTATTCTACCTATGGATATGATCCTCATCTACTCAGAGGTGACAATTTTGTCTTGCTAGATTGTATTTGTGTATATAAAGATATTTAGCTATACATTGATCAACCTAAATACGATTCATTTAATAATTATTTAAAAGTTTCTAAAATCTAAAACAACTTGTTTATTTTGGATACAAGATAGAAATTTTACACTTAATAAATAGATTGTGTTGGGTTGATATAGGCACAACCAATTTCAACCCATCTAAAATAAATGACCCAAAATGATTAACATATTTTTATATATTGTAAACACATAAATTATAATAATTATAAGCAAATAAATTTTATACAAAAATTTATCGCATAATAAAATCAAATTAAATAGTAATAGCATATGTAAGGACCCAATTTGAGTCCCTATCTCAAAGGACAAATGAACTTAGGCTCAAAAAGTCCAATAAAGAGTGAGTTGAAAAACTGGGCTTTAATGAATCAGACAACAAGTAAAGTGGATTCAGATGACAAGAAAATAAAGATAGACTAGTTTATTCTAAATAAAATTGTCCTCGGCACAGTCTGAGGAGGTCAATTCTTATATATTTCTCTCAAGTTAGATTACAAGTTCAATTCTTAATTGCTACAGTGTTTTCCTCTTAATTTCTCGATCCCTCTCTCTCAGGGTCTCTCTTCTATTTTATACTATCTTTCCCTTTCATCTTCACCTTCCACGTGCAGATCAGATTGTTGGTGTTGATTCTTGTCCCATCAGCACCTTCCTAAAGTCTTTGGATAGCAGCTGTAAGGCTAAAAGTTACTGTTTAGGTATCACTTCCTCATCAATGCGGCCAGAGAGTTAGCTGCAGAGCATTTAATGCGGTGGTAGCAGCTTTCCCTTTAGATATTTGTAGCTTTTCTTTGTCATGTTCCTTCCTGTTACTTATCCTCATCCATGGAATGATCTGGAACGTTACTCTTGATGGCAGTCCACACTCTCTGACCTCGGCTTTGCTCAATCGAGGAGGCACTCCTCCTCGGACCACCCTCCTGGACGGTTTTGATCGGACTTCACTTCTTCACCTACTAACATGGATCCTTATGAAAGTGTTTTACCCATTTTCAGATTACCTAACGTCCTCGGATTGGGCCCCTGACCCAATATATACATAGATATGAGCTATTGGGCCTATCACCCCTACAACATACAATCTAAAAATTCATATTTTTCAACCCGATGAAATTCCATCCAAATTAAAAAATATTCAATTTAAGAAAAGATAATAATGAAATGAGAATATTTTATTTTATTTTATTTTTTTTGAAAATAGGATCAAGGACTTTAGAGCTTCAATATAGATTTTTTCAATATAACCATAAAATTAATTTAATTACTCAATTCTATATTTAAAATTCAAAATGTTAAATAAAATGACTTATATTATATGGATTAATCAAATTCTATATTTAAAATTCAAAATGTTAAATAAAATTACTTATATTATATGGATTAATCAAACTTATGTTAAAGTGAAATGCTCCGTTTAGGACTATCATTTTCAAGTTGTTATGAGTTAAGCAGACCAATACATAATTGACCCATTCATTAAACTTGCTTTGATTCACATTGATATCCTAGGTTTAGTTCAAGTTGTTGCAAAAGAATTTGTCAAAGTGTGGAACAAGCTAACCTTTTAGAGAAAGGGGAAAATGAATTATTATTATTGTGGGGGGGGGGGGGGGAGGGGGACAAAACCAATATCGGGTCAGGCCTTGAGCCGTACGGGCCTAACAGGTGAAGTATCAGGCCGACCGAGGGAGATCCCCTTGCACTCCAAGAAAGGTGAGACAAGCTACCACCGTACCAAGGGACATAGGCCGAAGTTGACAGCCACGTGTAGGCCTAAAAAGGGAAAAGGGGGGAGGCGTTTTGAGGAAGCACCCATCACCTCCGCATTAAATGTCCTGCATGAACCAGGACAGTCGCATTAATGGAGGAAGTGATGCCTAAACAGTACTTGGATAGCTTGTAACTCACCTGGCACTTCCCCTAAATGGGGGATGTGACTAGTATCTAATGAACAATTACCACCCTATAGCTGAAGGGTCAGGATTAAGGACAGATTACTATAAAAGGAAGGGAAAATCCCATTAATGGGGAGGAGAGAGAGAGAGAGCTACTAAGACTCGTGTTGTTGTTAAACTTGGAATACCTTCCTCGGTCAAGCCGAGGGACAAGACTATTTTCTCTTCGCCTAATCCTGTTGCTTTCTTTTTGGCTTCCCTTCTTCTTCTTCTTTTATTTTTTTTATTTTTTTAATCTTTACATTAGGCCCATTTTTCCTGACTTAGACTCTAGGCCCAAGAATTCACGAGTTGGTTTGCCATTCCCATCTCTGAATCCACTTAAAAATAATAATTGTTGTGGACCCGTATCCAAGGTCCAAGTTCCTAGCCTTTGGGTCCTCGGGTAGCCAAACACTCCCCCACACAATTATTATTTTTAATCTAAGTGGATCCATTAATCCAATTTGAGAAAGAAATGAAGTCTTTCATCTTTTTAGGGTAGTCAATCTTTCATCCTAGTTTTGAAATATGCTATGTCAATATAACAATTATTGCTTTCGGGTTCTTTCCCCATCCATTCCCATCTTTAATCAAGCTCAATTATAAATGAAAAGGCTCCAAGATTACGAGTCATGATCTAAAAAGTGATTGCCCCAACCATTGACTCTTCAATTTTGTATAAGCCAAGAAGCAACTTTCCCTCATTCAATTGAACTAGCAACTTCCCCATCACCTCCTCTAGGTTAGGATGGCATAATCAAAGTAGGGGACCTCTCTCTACCACTTGTGTCTATTTCTTGTAAAGTATGCCTCTAGGATTGGATTCCTTAGTTAAGAAAAGAGAAGACTAACCTAAGTGGACATGGATAGGGAACGAGACATGAAGCCATTTATACTAAACTTTTACCCAGAACAAATCGTGTCATGTCAAACAAGGCCATCCTTTTTTTTTTTTTTTGAGTTAAGGTGTCAAACTAAAATCAATTGTATCGCTAATGAACTAAGTTGTGTATTAAAAGTTTAAAATTATGTATTTTTTTTTTTTTTTTGAACATGAGCCATGTTTACACTCATTAACAAACTAAATTATATATTCAGCTTTGGTTCATTTTATGGTTGAACAAGCTCAAATTTGTGTTACAAATTATTTCATTAACTTATTCTTTTATCATATATAACAAAGACGGTGTACAATTCAATCTAAAGTATATATAAGTATTTAAATTTAGCCTTATGTTAATGAACACATTATTATATTTCGGTTTAACTTATTAATGATTAAGTCGAAACTTAAAGTTGAATTTGGCGTTAAATAAATGAGTATTAAAGGCAAATTATCGAACTGGATTATTTGCTGAATGAATTTATGTTTGCATTCTTATTGTAGACTTTAAAATTCGGTATTGGGCAGATCAGGAAAAAAATTAAAAATCCATATTGAGAATACCATGGCTAGCTGTTAAATAATAACATTCCTTATCTCATCTCAACAAGGGTTCTATGGTGTAGTGGTTAGCACTCTGGACTTTGAATCCAGCGACCTGGGTTCGACTCCCGGTAGGACCTCCTTTTTGTCCTTTCACTTTTTGTGTCTTCTTCAAAATTTTTTTTTTCATTTTGCTTTTTGGGCCATCAAATAGATTTTGGTCTAAAAAATGGGCTTCTTTTTAACACACTGGTTCAGTCTCAAACAAATAACAAAGCAAGACCCATGTTCTGTTCCTGTCTGTGTTCTTCTTCACCCCAAAACTGACTTCTTTTTTCAATTTTTTTTTGTTCCTTTGTTCTAAAGCTTGTGAGGTTGTTTCATATTTGATAGAATTTACTGGGTCTTATATATGAAATTATTAATATGGTTAAGTGTTTTTTTTTTTTTTTAAATGCTTTGGATGATTCCCTGTAATCTTACAAGTTAGTTCCTTTTGTATGTGAAAGAGTTTTATTTAACATGCATTTACATGGGTAAGCATCCATTTATTCAGAAATGCCATAATGCCAATGTTAAAATTTACTATGTGTTTGAAACTACAAGGGTTTGAGGCTTTTGTGAATAAAGTCGGCATTTTTATATGTTTAGAGCAAGTGGGTCTTCGAGATCCAGCTCAATGATTGAGTTACATGCTTGTATTATAACATTTTAGTTTTTTTCTTAATGGGTTGAGACTGAAATTTTCCTTTGCTGCTTCTATTTTCTGCAAGTCTAAATAACCCATGAGAAAATATCTTATTAGATAGAGTTGGAATGGGGTTCTTTTTTGGTAGACAAAGTTTTGTATTTTTCTGGTTTTCATGGGTGTTTTACAGAAATGAAAGCTTTGTTGGAGGTATTTTAATGAGAGTCATTAGTAGTGCTTAGTGCTTTTTGGCTCGGGAAAAAGCTTCTTTATGTTTGTTTATTTATCAAATGAGGCAAACTCAAGCTTGGTTTTAGGCTTGGCCATTAAAAAATTCAAGCTCAGGACTTGAAACTTTCTCTCTTCCTGATTTTGTTTGAGTGGAAAAATGCTTTGTAAGTTTTTATTTTTCCTTTTTTGCCTGAGTTGCTAGATAGTTGTACTTCCCATGCTTTATGGTTTGTCTTTTTGATGGGTCCTTAGGACCTTAGCACACTGCCTATGTGCTCTGGTTTTTTGTATTCTTTCAAGTTTTTTTGAATGGAACATTATTTACTTATAAAAAAACAAAAAAAATCCAAGCCCAAATATTATAATGTGTTCATGAAACAACTCATGAGTATGAGACTTGATTTGAGTATATGTAATGTTATATTTTATATGTATAAATGTATAGAAATATTGTAACGTCCCAAAATCATAAGCAATAAAAGTCTATTTAATCTGAATAATTCATAAAAAAAAATATTAAATAAAAGAAACCAGCAACCTAAAATCTCATCACAGATGTCAGAGCTCTAATCCACCAAAGACAAAACATCCTCAAAACAATTCTCCAATATAATGTTTAATGCCATAAAAATAATAATAGAATACTTAATTTCCACAAGATAGTTCGTAACTGCTGTCTCCCAAGAATCTCTACTCCAATAATCCCTCTAATGTATCTGTAAGGGGAAATAAAAGGGGGGAGGGGGTGAGATAACTCAATAAGTGGAATTCACTAACATTGGGGTGTGGGAACAAACCTTTCAAATAAATAATTCTTACAACAATTTCATAACATGTAACTCATCAATATTTATCATCAAATGCTTCATATATATAAAAATATTTTTATATTGTGAGCCATCATAATACATATACCAATACCATCATATAAATAATTTCCTAGGCTTTTCTCGTGGTCAATGTTTACGCCCCGTTGACAGGGTTGTGCTGTTCTCTTTTAGGACTAAAACCTCCTTTTCATCCCTTTTCTTAAGGATGGTTCCTTTGGAACTTAAAGGTGCACTCCCTTGCTAAGGAGCTTCCTTTTGGATCCTCAATAGTATACTCCCTTGCTAAGGAGCTATCAAATGTGCACTGTCCTCTTTTCTAGGACCGTCCCTTGCTAAGGACTAGCTGCAGTATGATTGTCCCTTGCTAAGGACTAAATACCATACTGAGCTTTTAATCACGACTTGCCATAGGTTTTCAAAACATATTCAATATGCTCATAAAAATAATCCATTCATAATTCTCAACAATATAAAGGTATATTCACACATACAAGTTTAAATAAGTTTAGGTTGTCCCATAAGTTTTTCATAAAACGAATAGTCAATGTGCACATCAAACATTTATAAAATATCAACTTATATATAGAATATCAACATATTTCTTTGATATAGAATGGTTTAATAATCAACACTATTTTGGGAAAACCCCCAAAATTAGTAAACACCACTTACCTCTTAGTTGCAAAAATAAAAGAAATCAACCTCCTTGAATCACAACAATTCAGTAGAATTAGAACCTAGCAACACCAAAAATAGGTTCATCAATACACAATTTTCCGCTTAAAAATCTATTTTCACACTTAAATGGTTTTATCCTAGACAATATTGATATATCCAAAATTTTCCGTTTATTCACCTAACTTTCCAATTTACTTTCAGCTTTGATCAGATTTTTAGACTTAAAAATATTGTTGCCTAATCAGATTTTTTCATTAATGTAATCATAGATATTCATGAAACTTCAATATAGCTAAAAGATAGCTAGTGCAATAATATAGTTCTGCCAAATCAATCTTAGGGCCAATAGAGGTCCATATGACTATACATACTATTCATACATAATCAATTTCAAAGCCTGGACCATACGGCTATATAAACAATTCCTACTATAATATTGTAATCATCAACCCAAAGACCCAAAATCCAGTATACGGCTGAACTAGTGTGAATGCATAATAACCGGTCAACAATTGAGGCTTTGTGTGAAAGCATAATAACCACAAACACTCTTTTCCCTTTAACATGGTGACAAAGTCCAAGCCTATTACTCTATTTGGTTCAACTCAAAGTCTTCCTAACATACAGCCATATTACCATTCTTAATCAAATATAATAACAATTCTAGGAGCCCTTTTTCTATTAGTATAATCATAGAAACCGTACCTGTAATCTCTACTCATAGCCACAGTGAAGAGAAGCGAAGTTCAGTAGTGAGATGCGGCTGAAGCAAACAGGAAGCCTCATAAGTATAAGAGCATTAGCATCAGGAGATGCTAATGCCATATCTAAGAGCATTTTAGCATGAATGCACCAAATAACCACTGCATCAAAAAATGTCAAAAGGGAGTATTGCAAAAATATTTAGAATTGTGCTACAGTACAATTCTAAAGGTAGAATTGTAATGTAGCACAATTCTAAAACTTATAATATTTGTTTATTATATGGGTTTTTGGGTTTTTGTGTTTATTTGGGTTTTGGATATATTATTTTATTACGTAAAAATATTATTTTAATGTGTTGTATTGTAAAATAAAATTTTGGGATGTGGAGATATTGTAAAATGGTATGGTATAATGATAAAGTAACTTTTTAGAATGGTAAAATAGAGTAGAATTGGAATTTTCCAATGCTAATGCTCTAAGCACGTGTAGCTTAAGAGGTAAAAGACTAGGGTTTTCAAGGCCCATATATTTACTTATGCCACTTCATTTGGGCTTCATATCCCATAATATTTATCTTATTTTTAATATCTTAGGCCCAAATCAATTTAATCCATTTAATTGTAGGCATTTTTTATAATTTACGCATAGTAATTAAATTGGGATCAAAATTATGGGGTGTTACATCCTTCCCCCCTTAAAAAAATTTCGTCCTCGAAATTGTACATATCTTTGTTAACGAACAACTTTGGATACTTTGATTTCATCTCATCTTCTTGCTCTCAAGATGCCTCCTCCACTGTGTGGTTCTTCCAAAGGACCTTAACCAATGAAACAACTCATGAGTATGAGACTTGATTTGAGTATATGTAATGTTATATTTTATATGTATAAATGTATAGAAATATACTTATATATATACTTGAGATTGGATTGTGCAAGTTTGTAAATAAGTTCATAAGATATCAAATTAACATGTAATTTATTGATAATAGAAATAGTCCATTTGCAGTAAAAATTCCGTACTTGTTTTTTACTATACAATGTTTGTGAATCTTATTTCATAAGTTCTTAAGTGAAAGTTTATCTTATCTCAAATGATAAATTTTCAGCTATAATTTAGTTATTAATTATTAGCACATATTTTCATATCCCATGAGGCCATGACTGTATTCATAGGATGCGGATCTTGTCTCATGAAGTGGAAGTCTCACATTCCCTCTCCCACTGGGCCAAAATTCACCAATACAAACATCACTATTGTTATAAGAACAAGCAAATCACTGGCATCATCCACATGGCAGTGCCTCACTGTAACAAAATTACAAAGCCACACTTTATTTATGACCATAGATGTTATTTCTTACCAATTCTGCTGTACGACTTGTTTACTGCTCCACCTCATTCACATCACCACCACCACCATGTTGCCCTGTTTAAGCTGTTGTGTGCTTCTGTCTATACAAAGCTGAAAAGCTCAAATAATTGATAACATGCTAGATGATTTTTTTTTAATTGGTTTAAAACATGTTATATGATACATGTTGGCAAGTCCTGTATTTTTAATTAGTTATACTGATCTTTCTCATGGTTGTGGAAACAGCTGCTTGGTAAATGTTGCAGCTTTTCTGTTCTCTGTAAAATGCACTGTTTTTACTTCAATGGATAAAAATAAATATTTTTAAAAAAAAAAATGTTATATGACACATGAGGTCCTCAAATATTTGCGGAATTTTGTTTTTACTATTGTTTGTTTGCTTATGATCTTTTGGTGATTTCCCATATAATCTTGTGAATTTTTAATACAATGGTTTCTTTCAGCTATTGCATATTTATATGGTCCATCCTTGGCAACTGTTTATTTTATTTTGATGACTGCCTTCTCAGAGATTGGGACACTTTGCAAAATTTAAATCGAGTTTGCGCACTCATGGTTATCGTATTATTCTTTTGGTTTATGAAAGGTGTAAGGAAAAAAAAATGGTTCTCAAAGTAGAGTAGCCCTAAAATGTGATAATCCTTACTGAAAATCTGGATGCAAAAGGATTGCTGCTTTGGTGGTCAATTACTGTACCCCTGATGGAAAACCTTGTACAAGGAAGGCCACTAAGGAGCTTGGATATTTTCTTGCTGTCACTGCTCTGGAGAGCATAGGAGAGGGTAGAGACAGCACACTAGAGATGTACTGTTTCTGGTTGTTTTTTAGCTGCATCACCTTCAAGCTTTTCCAAGGAGATATTTTAGAGGGCGTTGTACACAAGGTGCTGAAGCATGGGGTCTTCCTGAGTTGTGGACCTGTGAAAAACATCTCTCTCTTATGTGAAATGCCAGATTACTGGTATGTGGCTGGGGCGTATCCTGTCTTCTTGAATGACAAGCTGTCAAAGATCGAAAAAGATGTTGTGATCCGTTTCATTGTGATTGGAACGAAGTAGCTTTGAGGTAGAGAGAGAATTTCAAGCATTGGTTAGTTTAAAAGGAGATTATCTTGGACCAATTTCTTAGTGTTAGTGATACTCCCTTTGCATATGTTTGGTTATAACCTGTAACTATGTTTGTGAGCCTTGTTGATGTTTGCTTGGCTACTACTTAAGTACTACAATTAACCTTTTTGAGTTTTTGTAGCCAAGTATCTGGCATGTTAATATATGGTTAGCAACTTGTAGTTTTCATCCATTAGCAGGTATGCAAATGTGTTGTTATTTAGTTAGCAGGGACCTTTTTTTGTTAGTGATGGTCTTTTGTTGCAACTATTTTGGCCACACGAGTGCCAGTTTTCACATTGTTTCCTTGATGCAAACCAAGGCCAACTTGCTGCTGTGTTTTCTTCGAACCAATAACACCATTTTCCCATCAAGGACCTATTTCTTTTTTTCAACTCCCTCTTGTCAGCAACTCTTCTGTCATATGTCCAACTGTGGGAGCTAGCTACTGTCTATGTCTTCAAGTGGAAGGTTACAAGGCTTACGCGCCAAGTGATAATAATAAGACTTTAGCTTTAACCCCAAAAATACCAGTATAAAAGTACTGCACGACCAAACTCCCAACCTCTTTGAAAGAAATAAAAGTACTGCATAACCATTCTCTTTTAGTAAGTTACGATTTCATTTGATAGAAAGAAAGCAAACGTCCCTCCAAAACAACTGGAGGAAAAGAGTGCTTATTACAACAAACAAAAAGCCTATTAGCAGCAGAAAATTAAAACAGTACCACATGACCATATACATTAGTATAAAAAATTATTGCATGAAAATATTGGGGACATAAAAACCTAATATTTACACGAGATCATGTCAAATCTGGAGTATAATGTTGGTCTTTGTTTTCAAACGGAAAAATGTGATTCAAACATGTAAGTTACTAGACAAGATGGAATATCATTTCGCAGCTTAATTATACAAGGAAGCTGAAGAATCTAATTAGTAAACTTTTCTTCTTTGGAGCCATTGGAAGGGTCACTGCAATTAATCAAGAGGGCATCTTTAGCGGACAGTTCCAAAAGTCCACTTGTATTCAAGATTTTATAATTGTTTCCTGATTGTAAATGCTGAGCAACAGGAATATTGGACAAGGTCTTTGAGGTCTTTTGCTGAAAATACAATAGATTTGTACCACAAACAATAAGGCACTCCTTCGTATCAAAAAAAAAAAAAAAAAAAAAGGCACTCCTAATTAATCATGAAGATAGTCGCTGTGTTAAATTTTGAGGGATCTCCATTTATGTTACTGCCTTTTAACTCAGACATACTAATGTTCATTCACAAACTGTCTTTTATATTTTTATAGCTTCTTAGGAAGACCACCAAACCATCAAGCTGCATAAAGGCTTAAACAGAAAACTCATGCAACTGTTCACAACCATACAAATTAACAAATTTATTCATCATAAAATGTTTGGGAATTGATTCTAGAGTGCAATAAAGTTAATAGAACATCTTAATAAAATAGTTTCAATAACATGGAAAGAGATCTACTTCCAAAAAAAGAAGAAAAAATAAGAGGAAAATAAAACATCTTCAACAAAATTTAACTGAGGACAAAGGCAAAAACAACATCTTGTGATTGAGATAGCACATCAATGCTCCTAGACCTTCACTGCATGTTCTGGACGCGTTTCACAATAAGGAGGCTCATATCCATATAACGCCGAGCACAGTTTGAAAGGCAACTAGATTCACTGGAACTGAACTTGCTCCCTGGTGTACCAGTGATGCATTTGTCCCAGCAGACATTTGTGATCTTTATCACCATCTCACCAACCTTGGCTCTTTGCTCTTCTTGCTGCACAGGCATTACAAACTGATTCAGTCAAATCACATAAATTGAACATAAATCTTGCTACTAACACGACTTACTATTACCAACAAAATAATGACTACCACCCCTACCACCATGAATTGTTAAAAAAGTCAATTCTATGACAGGCTGAATCAGTGTCCAAAAGTCGTGCAAGTTAAAGTTTAAGTCCTAAAACAATACCGACATATCTTATGATGCAGGAGCATGGGGTAAGTTGGGTGACAAATGGCAAAAGAGTTCTTTGAATAAATTGAAAATTTTTATTGATAATAAGTCATTAGTTCCTTTTCATATGGGCAATGCTATTAAATTTATTACTTGAAAATTATATTGAACTGTCAAGTGAGTTGCAGAGTGTGCAAAAATTGTACTTAACCACCTGCAAGTCTCAGCATCTAGCATCTTAAATAAGAACAGCTATAGACAAAGAGGTAACATCAATGACTTTTTGATAAGTAAATAATTTCATTAAAAAAGAAAAAAGAAAAAAGAAAAAAAAAGAGAACGGCCCAAGAACATGCTGTATACAAGAGGCAATGCGAAAACAAAAGGAACATGAACAACAAAAGATAATTAGTGAAATCCAGAAAATCTAGAAACCCTTCTGCAGTAAACAAAGAAGTTGGTGAAGTCCACTCATATATGTCTTCAGAAAGAGATATTTGAAATTAACCATACTGATTTCAGCTCCCTCAAAAGCACCAAGCATTCCTCTCTCGCCAAAGGCACCAGATTAGACACAATGGAACAACTCGCCATATCGTCCCACTACCTCCCCTGCCAACCCACCCCTCCTTCCATGCCTCCAACACAACCCGCACCATTAAGGGCATGACCCAAGAGACCAAATAAGCAAAATATCACTGCGCATATGTCTGAAGCCAGTAGGTAACATTAATGTTTAAACCATCCAAAACTGAATATTGTAACACTCCAAGTCCTTCAACCCCAAAAAAGGCTAGCCCAATGTGGGAAGGGACGTCCAACATTTTTATAACCTCTCCGTCACTAGTTCATATGGCACTCCACCATGCTCCCGCACACATTTTCCCTTTCATACATACAACTCATGACAAGTAGAACATAGTTCTGATACCATTTCTTCAAACCTATGGAAGCACTAGCCACATTTGCGCCTAATAGAACCGGTCAAGTTCATTTGGGACTTCTCGTAATCACTTATATAACCCAGTTTATTATAATCTAGTTCTACCTAGTAAAAACCCGACCCCGATTCAAATGACACTCACTCCTCCAACAAAAATTAATGGAAAAAAAAGGGTAAAGATCATGGGTTCAAAACCTCCTAAGTGCATGTTTGTAGTAGTAGTGTAATGGGCAACTGAAAACAGTTAATCTTAAACACTAAAATTATTAAATCAATAATTGCAAACAAGACATCCTGGTTTAGAACAGCTAAACAGAACACTCAAAAAATCACATGACTATACATTCCAGTTACCAAACAACATAAGAGACTTTTGTCTATTTTAACAGAATCCTTAAAAACATAATATATATATTTTCAATCCTTAGATTTTCTGTTTGTATTTTCCTCAGCTTTCTGAGAGACCAAACACACACACACACACACACAAAAAAAAAAAAAAAAAAAAAAAAAAAAAAAAACTTACAGCGAGAAATTGAGCAAATTCAGCGGATTGGACTTGTGAAGGATCCATTTAGAGAGAAAAAAAGAGAAAGATTGGATTTTTGTTCAGTTGCTAAAACCCTCAAATCTGAGAAAACCTAAAAGCTTCTGATTCTAAAACCCTAGATACAAAGAACGCGGTGGCTGAGGAAGATGGGATAATGGGCCGAATGAAATGGCCAGGTTTCCCTCAAATTTGTGACTGTTTATATGGGCCCAGGGCAAGGCCCATTGAACTTTACACTGACACAGCCTAGTAAGACTGTACTCTAGACCCATTGGGCTTTACATTGACACAGCCAAGTAAGAGTGTTCATATAGGCCCATTGGACTTTACTACATTGGACACGCACTAATAATTGTAAGTTACCATTTAAAACTTCTTGATATTAATCATTATTGTCTATACCCACAAGTAAATAATGAATTCTTGTTGCATCAAATGTTAAGTCAATCAGTTGCCAAGAGTTTTGAAACTTAACTGATATATATATATATATATTTTTTTTTTTGTGTTTACAATGAAAATGTCTAAGGTTTAAATTCCTCAATTGTTTATGCATAATTGATGACATGGTAGTTATATGATGAGTCTTGTTAATCAGTACCTTTAGGATAATTTTTAATAAACAATTTTAAAAAAGTTTTGTTATCACTTTAATTGGATAAATAAAAAGCCGTAAAAAATTAATTAATTTTTATTTTTTCATAAAATATTTTTTTTAAATATTTCATAAACCAATTTTTTTAGGTATCTGTTAACTTTTTCCTTATATGATTGAAACAACAATTTGCTTCAATGATTTATAAACAACAATCATTAATTTATGTTTGGAACAGAGAGAGATGGAGGGAAGGGGGAGGAGAGGACAAGAGAAGGAAACTTAGAGCATTATGTTAGGGTTAGAGTCTCCTCTCTCTCTCTCTCTCTCTCTCTCTCCTCCTATCTTTCTCCATTCAAACATAGATTAGGAATAGTTAAAACAAAAAATAGAGCGTTTCAAAATGTCAAATATATATAAGGATTTTGATATTAAATTCTAAAAGATGCACGAAGATTTATGGTTAGATCCTAAAAATGATGTGGGATGATACAAATCATACAATATTTCTTGAAATGTTAAAAATTAAAACATTTGTGTTTTTTTTTTTTTTTTTTTTGGGATATGTATTGGACTTCTTTTTTCCCCCTCATGATTGGTTATAGCAAAGACGATTAAGAGACCCAAGTCTTAGGCCTGTTTGGTAGAGAAATTTAAGTAATGTTGTTTGTAGTTTTTTGAAATACGTGTGGATAAAAATATGTGTGAAAATGTGTGTAATGTTGTTTAAAAACTGAAAATGAGTTATTTAACAACTCTACCTAACGCACCCTTAGTGTCTGACACTTTATTCATAAAGATGCTCAAAGCATAAGTTCACCTTGAAGAACAACTTGATCTAGACAATTTCAGTATAGGTCACAACTCTCGAGTCCCAAAACCATTCACAAACTTACTTATGCATTAAGCATAAAACTTGCTTTTTCTTAGACCATGATATATAAGTAAATTATGAGCACATGAACCGTGATACGCCTAAAGGAAACACAAGTTTATTTTATAATATTGTGAATAATTGTCAGGAAAGGCTCCATTTCTTGTCTACTATCAACCTTTAACTTGAGTAGTCTGTCTTTTCAGGATGGAGGAGGAAAGAAAATAAAAAGATGAATCTTGAGAGTAACATTCAATGGCTACTTTCACTGCAGAGAGTGGGGAAGATTCGAGAGAGACCATTTGTAAAATAATTGAATGGTGATACGGACATAATAATTTCACAGTAAAACATAAATTATGAATTTTTATTGGTTCTCATTTAAATTTATTATTAATATAACTTTTTTTTTATTGGCTATTAATAGCTTGACAACTAGATTTTTTTTGTGCCCATAATTTTATATAAAAGCATTACACATATAAGTGAAAAAGGACATTCATGAGTGTTGAGATATGTTTTCTCCCAAAAAAAAAAAAAAAAAAAAAAAAAAAGAGTGTTGAGATGTGACATCAGACATAAGTGAAAAGACTTGTGCCCAAAAGGTCATAAAGACATTACTTTTGTTGCTGTGGCCTTAAGCAATACTTGCAAACCATGTAAACAAATTGGCTATCTTACATGGAGAGAGAAAAAAAGGCGACATCTTCGCAACTAAGAAAAGTAGTTGACTGACTCTTCTTTGCTTTGCAATTGTAAGGGTTCCCCTTACTTTTATGGCTTTTCCTTCTAAACAAATCATTTAAAAACAAATAATCAAGGTGCAGCAAAAAAAAAAAAAAAAAAAAAAAATCAAGGTAATATTGATTATAAGAAATATTAAAAAATAAAAAACGCTGCTCTTTAAATCGCTTACCCGTGGGGCTAAAGTGCTGGTTACAAACCTTTACGAGTCACCCATCCATTCATGATCTAAAGCTATAGTTTTTTTTTTTTTTTTTTTTTTTTTGTGGGATTAAAGTTACAGCTTATTATTATTATTATTATTTATTTATTTATTTAAAAAGGAAAATTTGAAGGAAGAAAACATGAAAGTAAAGAAAGCTATGAGTCACTGTACATTTTGAAACTTAGTGAGTCATTTGAAAAGCTATGAGTCACTGTATGACTTTGGACTCAAATGTGATAAAAAAAAAAAAAATTCCCTTCCCTATGTTTGGACGGGAAAGGAGAGAAGGGTTCCCTCCTTGCCCCTCTCCCCCTTCAAACATATATAAATTGCCTTTTCAAGTTTAAAATACTATCAAAGCTTTATATGATACACCAAAAAATTTAATGCCATAAATTTAGTCACAATTCTTTTGTATGACTGGTTATGAGTGGTAGAAAAAAAGTGCTGAGCTCATATGAAAATGACAAACAGTCAATCATAATCTGTTACGCAGAAAAATTGTAAAAAAAGTTGTAACTAAATTTGTGGTACTAGAACTACTCATAACACAATTATAAGTGCAAGTATGACATGCATCTAAAAAGGAGATCTATTTGGCTTTTAACACTGTAATATAATTGCTGTTAAAATAATTAAATTTATACATTTTTAATAGCTTAAGTTTATATATGACTCAGCACAGTTTCTCAATCATAGAATCAGTCGGTACAATCCAGATTCAGGTTTGGTGTGTTAGTCAAATTAGGCCAAAAATAACAAAGTGATTAAGGTTTTTATAATGTGTAATTAGTCAAATCATACATTCTTCTCACATATAAGGAAGTTTCCAATATGTGTTCCCCTGCATAAGACCCATATTTATGAGGGGGAAGGCTTAATGCACCCAATAATTTCTTATGCTGGAGGTACTCAGAATTCAAAGTTTAATTTGCAGCCGAACCCCATTTGCAACTGCATATATAACCTCTCTTTAGATAGACACATCTCATTCTAGTCACACAATTTTACTTGAGAGAGCAGGTAAGCATGACAACAGCTGACCTCAACTTAGTGGTACTATTCTACTAGTCTACTTCCATCCAACATGGCAACAACCCCTTTTGAACTATCAGTTGAATTTTGGATACATGAACTTTGAAAAACAATCCTTCATCAAAGTCTTTTCCAAGGTCCTCCAACCAATCAAATATATAATACAGAAATGCTACTGCCAATTATCTTTGATTGATTGTTTACACATCAGAGAGGTTTTAGTAAGATGTGCTTTGAACTACCATGAAGACAATTAATAAATTCTGCCAATGACAATTTACTTTATAACTTGTTTTATCATACAATATTAGGCATTGAAAAACAATATATTGTCTTTCAATGCCTAATATAAGCTTAGAGATATATAACATTTTTACAATGGTTAATATAGTTTGTACGTTTTGGTTGATGCATAACGAAAGTAAACGAAAGTAAAAGTAATATTACTCCAATTTTATAAATAAATATCAATGGCTAGATGTGAAAAAAAATTTATTAAATTTAAGTGAAAGTAATTTTATTTTAATAAAAATAAATAAATACCAGCTGTTGTGAAAGAAATTGGCCTTAGCATTGCTTATTGAAAAATGAAAAGGATGAGATATGAGCTTTTTTTTTTTTTTTTTTGATGAACGGTATGAGCTTTCTTTAATTGTCAAACATAATATCCAAATGATATCTGGTTACTATTGTGATACAATCCCAATCTTTTTCCCTCTGTCCTACCAATTTACAAAGACCATAAAGAAGCATCTCTTTTCTTCAACAACCCCAGCCACCCATCTCTCTCATTCTCACCCTCTCATGGCTATAAAAGCTCAACATGGCTTGCTTGATCTCAACTCATTTGTGTTGACTGAGGCTAAGTAGTAAAGACTAAAGAGAGGTCTTGATCATATGGACAAGTTGAGTTTTACTCAGGAAGGTGTAACCAGAATATTGCCTCCTGGTTTTCGCTTCCAGCCCACTGATGAAGAGCTTGTCTTCCAGTACTTAAAATGCAAGGTTTTCTCATGCCCATTGCCTGCTTCAGTCATTCCTGAGATCAACGTTTGCAAGTTTGATCCATGGGAATTATTGCCGGGTTAGTGAAAAACATTATCATTCTAATAATAGTTTTGAATTTTTATTTATTTTTTTGATAATATAATAGTTTTTGACTTTTATAACTATTTTCTCAGCTTTATAGGTGTAAGCTCACTGCTCATAAACTCACTAACCAGTAATAAAACAATAACTCTAGGGAAAAAAAATTTTGCACAATTATTTTCCCAACGGCCGAGTAGCATATTGTAATTGATACATAATAATACAAGTGATTAAATAATACTCCCATGGGAATGACCAGTGGTTTGTCAAATGATTTGTAAGTTGTTTGTTATTATATATATACATATACATATAAATATATATATATGTATGTATGTATATAAAACTAGTATTGCTAGCTTGTAATAAAAAAGCATGTTAAAAGTTATTGAACTTCACACCATCTGCAAGAGGTTGCATGCATGCATGGGTTTACATATATATCTTGACCTTGTAAGTAATAATATATGGTTGTTTATTTACTTCTGCATGGTACGTATGAAAATGTGCTGCCTTGACACTCGTAATATAGAATTAAATCATATAGAGTTTATATGTATGTGTAGGTGAACTCGAGCAAGAGAGGTACTTTTTCAGCCAAAAGGAAGCAAAATATCCTAATGGAAACCGAACCAAAAGGACAACTAATTCTGGTTATTGGAAGACAACTGGGACAGACAAAAAAATTGTATCTCCAAGAAGAAATCATATTGTGGGAATGAAAAAGACTTTGGTTTTTTACAAAGGGAAACCTCCCCATGGGTCTAGAACTGATTGGATCATGCATGAATATCGTCTTGTCTATGCAGAAACTACAGGGTGCACTTTCCCACAGATACATAACTCAATCCAGGTGAGTTCCATCCACACAATCTTCTTTATATATACATACATACCTAACAAAATTACAAAATTGTACTTATTGCACAAAAATCCCACTCCTATACTACAATGTTTGTGAGAGGTGATTGGTAGGCAGATGAACTCTTGAAAAGTTTGCACAAAGCTTACATACATAATAATATATATATATATATATTTATATAGAGTTACTCATATTTTAGTCAATCCACTATATAGAAACATCCCTTACACATTTTTATCACTTGTGTGAATTTATTAAAACTTTGGTTTAACTTCTGGCAGAACTCCTTGGTCCAAATGGAAAATTGGGTTCTTTGTCGCATTTATTTGAAGAAAGGAAGTGTCATGAAAAACAATGACATGCTGATTAAGCAAACTAGCTCAAACAACAAAATCGAGAATGTTGGGGTGGCACAACCTAGATTCTTTAATTTTATGTTGGGATACAAGTCTAGTTTGCCTCTTGCTTCTTCAACTTCTTCGTCATCATCTTCAAGTTCCAGTACTACGACTGAGGTCTCTTCTAGTGGTGCAGATCATGAAGAAAGCACTAGTGCCCGCACCACTTATTGATCTTTTAACTAGAAAAGAGCAAGTAACTCTATTAATTTGTTTGTGCTAAATGAATCTTGTTGAAGAAAAACATATCCAAAGAAGCTAGTACTTTGATGGAGGAGAGATTTGTCAGGAGTACGAAATGGCTGACTTGCCATTCAACTTAAATGAAGCTAATTAGTTAATTGCTTCCACTATATATGTATCTAAACAGTAGTATGCTTATGCCTGTTATAATATGATATATGTTCCTTTGTTTTATGAAGCTGTTTTTGACCAACCTCCTAGAACAATTGAGAGGGAGGAGTTGGGAAGAGAGAAAAATTTAATTAAAAAAAAAAATCTTCATCATCCTTTTTGTTCAACAGAAACTTTACAAATATAGCCAATTGGCTCTTCTACCCAATGGGATTGGTTGTTGAGAGAGAAACACATCCAACACCCTCACCAACTCCTAAACCTAATGCAATGACATCCTTACTCCTAAACTGAAGGAGCTTAACTTATATCACATTCTTAAGGAAAAAGCTTGATCTCCTTCAACCTATTCTCTTGATCATTACCATTCATGCACTCATGCAACGTAATGGGCTTCTGGATTCACTAAAAATATTAACGTTTAAATAATTAAATTTATTATTTACTATAGAGAACTTTTGGATAGATAATACTTTTTTTTGTTTTTTTTTTTTTAAATTTTATAACTCAATAGTTAGGTGGAGGTATTTGAATTCGTAATGTGTCCGTTGGAAGCACAAGAAAGTACTATCTAATTAAGCTGAAGACTCTCAGTAGATATATAATAATTTGTCATGAGTATTAGAGTGTATGATATTCCATATAATAGGCTACGCACATTCACTTGAGAGAGTCTAATTCCATATGTGAAGAAGACTGCCAGACTATTAAGTTAATTTGCATCTTTTATATGTTTAAACTTTTGGGATGAATAATAATTTATTAATTATAATATACATGAGAGTTAGGCCTTGTTGCAATTCTAGGAATCTAACTTTTCATATTAAAAGGTACTTAATTTTCTAAAGATAGTCATATAAAATAAAAAGGAGGGAAAAAGAATGTAACGCGTATATCAACTTTGTATAAAGAAATTCTTTTGTAAGGATCATGGCCTAGGATAAGAACTAGAAGATTTGCACATGGGTTTCACTTCAACTTCTCGCCTTATATATCCCGTCTCTAACAAAAGATACCTTAGAAAATTAAATACCCATTAGGTATTTTGTTCGGTGTCTTTTGCTTTATACATTTTAAAGTCAAAGTTAGATATCACAACAAGGTGGAGTGAAATTATTGGATCATAGGTGCTTCATTCCTTCTCTAAGGATGGGAAAATTTGGATGGGAAAGGAATGGCCATAGGTCAGGGTGGGATGGAAGCATATTGCATCCATTATGAGGTGGCATTGGTGCTAATGAGAGTAGTAGAAAGGTTGAGAGAGAGAGAGAGAGAGAGAGAGAGAGAGCAATTTAACAAATTAACCAATTATAAATTTAGATTCATTACCCATTAATTTCCCCTAAAACAATATGGTAAAGAAGTGGAAAACTCAAGGACAACAACCCAAGAAAAAAAAAAACCACTACAGGGGTTAACTACCAACCTTAAAGAAAATCCACTATTAAGAATTGAATTTCTTACAACAAAATTAATCATAACTTTATTGTTACCTTTAGTAGTAACTTATGTGATCAAATGTTGCTCTAACCTGGTTGGATTCTTCTACCATGGATTTCCTTCATCAATCACGTTCATGACTCCAAGAATCTCTTAAGGATTTGGCAACAATGACACTATAAAAGATGGTTCTCTATTTGCTTTTGAACTCATAGGTTAAATAGGTGGAGGCTAGGGTTTTCTCTATTAATAGCACAAGCTTCTTTTTTTTTGCCTCTCCAAACTTCTAAAAATCATGCTTAATGGATCTTTATATAGGCACTCTAATTAGGATTACAATAACTCACCTTAATAGCCGACTTAATGTAAAACAAATACGATCAAAACAAAATTCGTGATTCAAGATCAATCAGGACTCTGTTGAGGTTGCTATCGCCAAAGATAGAAGCATCATTTCTCTTGAGAAGTTCTTGTTTCTTCAACTTGATCTTGGAATGCACATCTTTAACACACAAGACTTATAGTTTGAGTTACAATTTGACATGATTGGCCAACACATTAACATATGGACCTAACAAAGTGTTTTACTTTGATGCTAATTTCCGGACTCGAACCTGTGATCTATTGTTTTTGGTGGAAGACACTTATCATTGCACTAAGTTTGACCTCTTATGATATTATGATATGCATAAATAAATTAAATTATATTCACCCTTGGGGTGGGTCAGACAAAATCCATTCTTATCCCATCCCTTTTTTGGGTAGGTAAAATCCATGTTGGGTAATTTAGAGTGGGACAAAGAATTTTGCCACCCTACCCAAAGTTCAAGCAATGCTTTAAGGGGTATTACAAACTATTGAGGATTAGTCTTTAATTTCTTGTTTAAATCTCTTCTAAATGTGTAGGTTCAAGTTAGCTTAACTGGTAAAGTCTCTGATGGTTGAATAAGAAATCTGGGGTTCAATTTCTGCTTACACAAAAAACCGACTGGTGTCTTGTTATGTTCTTGGATATACTGGAACTAAGTGGTAAGAGAAGAAATGAGGAAGAAGAAGATAGTTACAATGGTTTTCAGACCCGGACCGTTCAATGAACCGTTAAAGGAAAAAGTTCAAGGTTTTGAAGGTCGGACCGAGGTCGAATCGTAATGATGTCATAATTAATTTAAATTTTTTTAGAAAGATAAATAAATATATTAAATTAGTAAAAGGAGAAAAAAAATGACTAAAATAGCTAAAATAAATATTGAAATTTATCTTTCAAATATATTTTTTATATCATAACTTTTATAAGACAAATATGAAATATTAAATTATAAGAAAAAATAAATTAGATATCAAATTTCTTAATCAAGGGAGTTGATAACATAATGGAAATTGTTTTAATTTAGTGAAGAGAGGGAATATATATATATATATATATATATATATATATATATATATCCTTAACATTTTTGTGCAAGCCTATATTTAAATTAATCTTAAGTTTTCCCCAATGGCCCAAGTCCATTTAAATGGTCAACTACTTATGAAATTTAAAATTTTAAAAACAAAATTGTAAAATCTAGAAGATTGGCAGACTTAAAATTAGTTAAATACTAATACAAAGCCTAAGTAAATGGTTGACAGCCAAGCATTTGGTACAAGTAAAAGAAGTAAGTGTTGACACTTTACACTGCGACAGCCAAGCATTTACTGTCTAGTAGGAGACCGTGATAGAAAAAACTAAAAGCTCATCCTCATTATCTTATCTGCAAAGAATAGCAAATTTCAAAAGAGCGAAAATGTAGAAATAGAAAAAACGTAGAAAGAAAGAGAGAGAGAAAAAGAAGAAGAAATGGAGATGCAAGCTCAAGATCTGACAGCACCTCACCGTGGTTGAGAAGCTTCAACAGCATCTCATCGTGGTTGAGAAGCTTCAACAATGGCTGTAAGTATCAAAAAAAAACTGACTTGGTTGAACCTCTAAGAACCGTTCACTGTTTTCAAAATCGGGAGGTTTAACCGCGGTTGATAGGGTTCACTGCTTTTTCTACATATGCTAGTTTTGGGAGCTAAAAGAACTGTTTTGATGAACGGTTTTTGGTTAACCCGGTCGGACCGTACGGTCCGGTCCAGGTTCAAAACCATGGAGTTACATTCGAGGGTAACAAGCCTCCAGAATATGGGGTGGGATTAGAATAGTGTTTAGCTAATTTCTTTCATAACATCTCATTGATTCTTTCATAACTACTAAGTAACTGCATATCAGTCTCAACAGTAATTGGCTTAACAGTGTAACTAACTGAAACCGTAACAACTAACTGAATCTCATAGCAGCACTAATCTATAATACTCACGTGAAATTTTAGTACATACACATATAGGCACTAGCTAATATAACTAGTTTCTTAATATGTTTTAGTTTGATAATAAAGAGTTGCATATCAGTTTCAATGACTTAAGGTTCATTTAGGATCCATTTATTTTACTGAAACTGAAAACTTTTTGCTGAAAGTACTGTAGATAAAGGTAAAAGTTAGCTGAATAGTACAGTGAGACCT
The DNA here is from genome assembly GCA_030021035.2 of Notholithocarpus densiflorus. Lineage (NCBI taxonomy): Eukaryota > Viridiplantae > Streptophyta > Magnoliopsida > Fagales > Fagaceae > Notholithocarpus > Notholithocarpus densiflorus. The sequence goes on along the minus strand of JARYZH020000289.1, from coordinate 170,080 downwards.
ATGAATAGTATTAAAAAGTGCAGTGAGACCCATGAATAGTATCAAAAATAAACTGAATAGTAAAATAAGTTGGCAAAAATAATCTTTGCCAAACGGACACTTAACAGTGTAACTAACTGAAACAGTAACAACTAACCGAATCTCATAGCAACACTAATCTATAATACTCGCATGATATTTTAGTACATACATGTATAGGCACTAGCTAATATAGCTAGTTTCTTAATATGTATTAATTTATAATAAAGAGCATACACATATAGGCATTAGCTAATATAACTATTTTTTTTTTTTTTTTTACAAGATAGAATTTTTACTCTAACCTAATCTATGTGTATATGTGTGTGAAGCTCCCTCTTGGAAATTTGAATTCTAGCCTTTGCCCCTCACACCTCACACCTCACAAGCACTTATACTTGTAGAGTGACCACCGTACTAAGGGTGCACGGTGGTAACTAGTTTTTTAATATGTAATAAATAACTATCATTAGGAGTAGATGTTATAGGTTAAAAACTCTCTAAAAAAAAAAAAATAGCAATCATCATGAGTGGACGACATAAATGATATTTTCTTAAAAGTCAAACCACCCAATTTTATTTATTTATTTTAAAAAAATACCTGTGTACGTAGTTTTTTTTTTTTTTTTTTCTGCAACTAAGATTCAATTTAGGAATTAGAGATGTCCTTCAGTTACTTCTTTACGGATTATCTTCTAATGGAACATTGTCGGCCTTAAGCATCCTAAAATATTTTAGGATGCTTAAAGCTGACAATGTTCCGTAAGGCTGGTAATCAGCTGAGGCAGTGATAGAGGACTGGTAGTCCCAGAAGCCCAATTCATGGGCCTCAACTTCAAGTGAGTTACGGTTTGAGAAAATGTTCTCAAACTGTTAGCTTCGGAAGTAGTTAGAAATGGCCCCGCCACAGCATCTGATTAAAGCGTGTTACAGCGACGACACGCATCTGTTTCATATGGCCCCTTCAACGACGGCTTCACAGAATACTCCTTATAATTCACAAGCACTATTAATGGTTCCTTTACTTTAATTTCGTGTGCATTTGACAGTTGCTTAAAAAACTATTTTTTTACTATTTAGATTATTTTTACTACTATTTATATTATTTTTATTACTATTTATGGGTCTCACTTTACTATTTTAGTTTTATTTACAGTACTTTCTGTAAAAAAAATTTCAATTTCAGCTAAATAAGTTGTTTCCAAACAGACACTTCAAATGTGAAATTATTCTCTCACTTTGTAAAAATAAGTTAATTTAGTCATTCCATCCAAATTTATTAGCAAACTTGCTTAATAATTATTTTTTAGTTAAAAATTTAACTGAAAGCATGCGTTATTTAAAATAAAAAAAATGTTTAAATGGCTATATTTGCTAACAGATTTAAATGAAATGACCAAATTGATTCATTCTGACAAAGGGGATAAGTTGACAAAAATTAAATTGCAAATCGAAATAGAAGTCAAGGGAGTTTTTATTTTTATTTTTAGGGTAAATAGCAAAGTACACCCTTGAAGTTTGGGATTGCTTAGATTTTACACCTTGAAGTTTGGTTCCGTTAGCGAAACCCCACCCTTGGTTAGTTTTGGCTATTAAGTGACACATCATCATATTGACGTGTTTTGTTTTTTGCCAACTCATCATCGTGTTGATGTTTGGAGATGACAACTCTTCCTTTTTTTTTAGTGAACTGATGTCATTTGGGGCTGAGTTGGCAAAAAAAAAAAAAAAATGTTAACACAATGATGTGTCACTTAATAGCTAAAACTAATCGAGGGTGGAGTTTCGCTAACCAAACTTGAAGGTGTAAAATCAAATTTCTCAAACTTCAGGGTGTAAAATCAAAATTTTTAAACTTCAAGGTATAAAATTCAAGCAACCCCAAACTTTTGGGGTACACTTTGCAATTTTCCTTTATCTAGCTATTTTATTTCTATATCTGTAATATTTATAAGATAATTCTCCTCTTTGGACTGGATTTTTATATGGTTAGAAAATATCCTTAAACTTTACGTTTAACAAGTAAAAAACTTGAGGACAACCTGGTAAAAATATATCTCAAACTTTACTTAAAATGCATACAAAATAGGAATAGGACACTGTTCTACTAATCCATGTTTTCAAAATAAACTTATCCAAAATTAAAAAGGGGAGGGGGGGTGGGAATTATGACACTAGGCCAAAAAAAAAAGAAGCCTCATTGCACGCGCAAAGCACGTGTGATAAGACTAGTTATCTATAACATGATTCACTTCTTTTGACTGAACTTTTATGTGGTTCAAAAATACTCCTTACATTTTAAGATTAAGCTGTGACAAACTTGGGGACAAATACATAAAATAAAAACTCACTAACCCCATTGCACCACTTCTAATTTTCAAATACACATTCAAATCCATAAAAAACATGTTAAACAAACATCATTTACCCCACAATTCATTCCAATTCAATATCTGTGTTCTATTTAAATTCAAATACTAGGCCTTAGCCTACTGATCCTTTAAATAAAAGTTCTTATCTCTATCCTTATCTCAATCTTTTCTTTATATCACTGTTTAGAAATAGATTTCTACAATCCAACACACCACGTTGATCACCTTTTAATTGAATTCAAATTTCTTAATCCCTCATCTAAACAAAAAGAGGAATTTTATTTTTCAGAAAAAAAAAAAAAAAAGCTAAAACGGAAACACACGATAAAAAAAAAAAAAAAACAGCACCTTAAAAAAAAACTGCTCTTAATCTCCTAATTTTTAAACTTATTCAAAATTTTATCAACTCTACAAAACTGTGTACCAATGTTATTTTTGGGGAAAAAAAATACCATCGAAAATCCATCCACCTTTTTACCCATGTTCAACTTTAAACTCCTCATTATCTAACGCGCACACTCATGTTTGATCACTATTTTTATTTAAATTCAAATTTCTTACTCTCCCATCTAATCCCAATAAATAAATAAATAAATAAATAAACAAATAGATATCAGCCACTAGGAGCTTTAGGGGGTGTTTGGTAGTGTATTTTCAACAACAGTTTTCAGTGTTTAAACAACATTACACGTATTTCCACACACTTTTTCACTCACACGTATTTCCAAAAAATACAAACAACGTTACTAGAACAACATTATCAAACGGGCCTTTAAAATCCTTGCTCTATTTGTATATATTTTACTTTCTAGTTTTTACTTTCTTTGGACAAAGACTTTGATTTACTCAATTTCTTTTTTCAATTCATCACCATCTTTTCATTGAGAAAGATACATTTCCTTTGATATTGTTTTAATTACTACTTTGTATTTTTTATTGTATTTTCCTTTTCCTTGAACTAATCTCATATTTGATTTAATTTCCTATTATCTATTTTTTTTCATAACTTTTATCTCTCTTTTCTAGGTTCTTTTTACGACTCCACTGATTTCCTCTAATTGTATCATGTTAAGTTATGGTTTTTCACATAACATTTATATTGGCTTTATTTCATGACAAAAAGTGTTGTAATCTCATTAATTCATTTTCTTGTATTTTGTGGGATTTAATTGTAATGAGTTTAGTCTTAAGTTGTAAAGATTTGATCAAGACAGTTGAATGTCACATAAGGAGCACATGCCGGAAGCTGAAGAGTCAGTAAGTTTCGCAACTCATCTCGCGACTTGGCCAACTTGCAAGATGACCCGCAAAACACACTGGCAGCTGGGATTTTAAGTGTGACTCTTACACCCTTCATGCATACTATATATACCCTTATTACCCACAAAATTGAAAAGGGGGCTATTTAGAAGAAAACCCTAGAAAGGTTTCTACAACACACCCACCTTTCCTCTCCCATTGTTATACCTTGAGAGGAGATTTGTACCCAAACACAACTCATACCTATTCAGAGTGTAGAGAGTGTTTTGGAGTTTGGGAAGTATTGGGTATTAGCCAAAAGAAGTCGGTAAGGCTTGTCGGTGCAATCGAGCGGTATTACAGGATCTAGGAAGCTAGTGAAGATAAGACTCCGAGAAGTCCGTTGGTAGCTCGAGCTTGGATGGCTCAAGTACTTTGGGTAGATTGGGCTTGAGGGTCTTTTTGGTATCTTTGTACTTCAACTTATTCACTAATGGATCATTTCAACTTGGAGGGTCGCAAAAAGATTTTTCGCCGAGTTCTTCGGTTTCTTATTTGATAACACATCTTGGTGTTATCTTGTGTTTGCTATTCTTTTACCCACTGTCCTTTCCATTTTAACACTGCACTTATTTGTTCATCCATGCAATTGTTGAGTGCTTAGATTGATTAATTTGCTAATCACGTATATTCCGCATTAAGTACGCATTTGGATTGCGTTTCTGGCCATGTTGCGTTTACGTTTTCCTTTTTTTTATTGAGAAGCTCATTTCACGTGGAAATGTGTTTGTCAGTGGGTCCCATGCATTGTGCACGGGACCCACTACCTCTTTGACCAGCAAAATTTTCATTGAAATGTGTTTGTCAGTGGGTCTCGTGCACTGTTCACGGGACCCACAAACCTCTTTTTTCAACAAAACTTTCATTAAAAATGGGTCTCATGGTACTATTCACATATTTAAAAATTTTGCTACAGTGTTTTCAGTTTTCAATAAAATAAGCGGTATCCAAACGGACTCTAAGTGTGTTAAGCATAAAATTAATCAAGCTGCAATTAAAAATTAGGAATCTAAACAAGCAATAGTGTTTTCACACTATTTGAGCTTTCATATCTCACTATACACCATCTCCTCTTTGAAAAAGGTATTTTTCTATCACTTTTTAAACATTCATCATTCCCCTAGAATTTTGGTGAAAAGTTTTGAACTAAAAATAAATAAATAGAAGAGCTTTTATATAAAGGCTAGTTTTTAATATCCTCTTCTACTTCGATTTATTGAAGCAAGGTGAACTGATGTCTCCAATTTGATAAAAAAATTTATCAACCAAACATCTTTCTGCCCCACATTCTCAAAATATTAGATTTGTTTGAGTTTCTGCTACACTTTGGTGTTCCACATTGAAAAAGGAAAAAGAAGAAGAATTATTACTCAAATATATCAAAATAATATAAGGAAGAAAATTCCAATCCACCTCCCTCTTTTAAGAAGGAATACATTAGAGGACAAAAAAGAGAGAGATATTAAACCAAAAAAGAAAAGAAAAAGAGAGAGATATGGACCCCTCCACATTACAAGGATCAACCCAGTGGGCCAGCTTATAGGATCTCACACTCCATTCTCTTTAACTCAAGGTACAAAAAATGAATCCCAAAACTCAAAATCTTCTGGTAACATATTTATATGCGCATAAATCCCTTTTATTGTCTTTATTTATAGCCTAATGTACCTTTGCAAAATCTACTTTTCATTATCTTTATAACATTATTATTACTAGAATCTCCTTCAAACAAAACATGTTTGATACCAAGATCCTTAATGGAGTGCATAACATCCTTTTCATGAAACTTGACTGCTCCACGTTATAAGATGTTCATCATTTTCCTCACAAATCCACCTAGTTGCATGGGACCAATATGAAAATATGCCTTTTTTTTTTTTTTTTTTGTGCGTAAGTATTTGTAAGTATGTATGTATATATATTATAATTTATATATATCTAAAAGTTGAAACGTAGTATTTATTGTTGCTACACTCTTATTGAGCCACATCAACAGTCATATCATCCATTTATTTCTTATCTCTTATTTTCTCTTTCTAAAATTTTATTTTCCCTATTATAAAAAATAAATAAATAAACTCTTATTATTCCTCTTAGTCTACATTTATTATTACATTTTTTTCAACTTTTTCCTTCCCTTTTACTTCTTTATCTCCCCACTACTCTTTACTCTGCCTTTTTTATCTTCTCACTACTTTCTACTTTAATATTACACTTCATTCATCATTTTCTTTTTCTTATATTTTGACTCTTTTTTCCCCCATTTTATTTTGTATAAATTTGATATCATTTCTCACATTTAATTCGTATTTTCCCCACACAAAACTGTGAGTACTCTCTCTCTCTCTCTTGTCTTGTGGATTTTTATTCTTTCTTATTATTTTGATTAAGGTTGATGATTTTTTTATATAAAAAAATGTGCTTTGGTATTGTGTTTTTTAATTTCCCATTACAAAATCTTCTCTCTCCCTTTTATAGATTTGGTTGAATTTTGATTTGGGTTAATACTTAGTTTATTTGGAAATAGGAAATTGAGTTTATGTCAAAACACAATCTACATGGATATGAATTTGAATATGCCTACCAATATTTTGGGTAATAAATTTGTGAGGTCAATGAATCTGACTACCCCGGCCCAACTTTATACTAGGCCCAAGGCCCACGCCGAGGAAGAAGAAACGTCTGAGTACGAACGGAGAAAGTCCTAACTACCAAGAAGCATCGCCGAGGACAATCATGTCCTCGGCGAACCGAGATCATAGAAGGGAAGGGCAGCGCACCATCAAGGGCGGTTTCGTAGAGCGTCCCAAGAAAGAGGACAAGTACCGTGGGTCAGCCATGAGAGCTTGGGAGAGCAATTCAGGGAGAAGCTGTCACCTCTACATTAAATGTCCACAACTAACGTTCTGGCCGCATTAATGAGGAAATGACCCCTGAACAGTGCCGCTTTGGTCGCTGCAACTCACAGAAGGTTTGGGACGGCGGTTGATGGGACAAGCACTCAAATAGTGACCTGCACGACTAACAAATAGAGGGCCAAGATCAACCTAAAGAGGGTATAAAATGTAAAGAGGTCCTCCAGAGAAAAGATGGGAGATTGGAAGTAGAAAACACTGTAGCAACCTGTATCATATTTGTAACCTCTGTATCCAAGTATTGAAGAGATAATAAGAACAGGATAGCTCCTCGGACCAACGTCTAGGACAGATTCTAACACTTAAGGCCCATTTTCCTGCTATTCAGTTTACCCATACCCATGTTAACTCGTTGCTATCCTCACTAAGGCCTAGCTCTTAAATCCATCCTCTAAAAATTTATTGTTTAGGGCAAATTGGGTCTGAATCCACTTTTCCAATAGCAGAAGTGCTCAGACTCAGTCCCTACAATTGACGTCGTTTGTGGGAAGAACTTGTGTGTTAGTAAGTGCAACGGTTAATCATGGCAGGATCAAGCCCCCATCAACAAGAGTCCCTGGTGAAGACCATTTTGGCGATGGCGCATGCTACACGAAGGCTTCCCTAAAATTTCCAAGAACGCACACAGTTGTTATCATAACTCGGCCTTCGCTCAGGTCTACACTTCTAAGTGCTGATTACGCGGAGAGGATTGCTAAATGGCGGACAGTTCTAGGGGCTTATGACATAAAGTACATGCACCGTACCTCTGTCTAGGGGCTAGTTCTCGAGAGTCTAGTAGCCCGGTTCGCTGAAATCCCATTGGAGGAAGAAGCCGAGAATCAAGTCATTGATATCTTTTAATATTTTGAAGCGGTTAAACAGAACCTTAGCTATGCCGGGTCCTCGGACTTCCTGCTTTGGGGAAATTAACACGCACTGCCAACTTTCTAAGTGTTTAAACTGAATTCAATCATGCCTCGATTCTCGGATCAGATGATGTGGGAAGGATAACACTTCATGTCAACTTTTTAAGTACTAGACAGAACCAAGGTCTTGCATGGTGCTCGGACTCAAACCTATGGGGAAACTAGCTACTTCAAGAAAAATCTACTTCATCCCCTACAGCGGCAAGACAGACCCCGTGGAGCACGTGAGCCAGTTTAACCAAAGGATAGCTATCTATTTTAAAAACGAGGCACTGATGTGCAAGGTCATCCTATCTAGCTTAGGGCCAGTGGCAATGAGATGGTTCAATGGCCTAAAGGCGAATTCTGTAGGTTCGTATAGGTAGCTAACTCAAGCCTTTGGCTCTCGCTTTGTTACAAGCAGCAGAGCTCCTCGGCCCATGAGTACGTTACTATTGCTGTCCATGGATAATGGAGAAACTCTGAAGGCCTACTCGAACATATATTGGGAGATGTATAATGAAATGGACGGCAATTGTGATGACGTCGCCCTCAGCACCTTCAAAAACAGTCTCCCAGCTGAGCACGGCCTGAGGAAGTCTCTGACTGGCAAGCCTGCCACCAGTGTGCGCCAACTGATGGATCGGATCGACAAGTATAAGTGAGTAGAGGAGGACCAGCTGCAAGGAAAGGGAAAAGAGAAGGTTATCCCTTAGGAGATGAGGGATTTCAGGTCGGACCGACATAACAGCAACCGCCCGAGGAGAGATTTCATGGGGCAATCAGGAGCAACCAGCACACAGACCGTCAGTGCTGTATTCCAAGAACCAGTGCACTGGGGTGTTGGAGAAAATCAAGAACGAGCCATACTTTAAATGGCCGAACAAGATGGCGGGAGAGTCCATGAGGCGTAATCAGAACCTTTATTGCCAATACCACCAGGACCACGGGCATACCACGGAGAACTGCAGGAACCTCTGGAACTATCTGGACCAGCTGGTCCGAGAGGGAAAGCTGAGGCACCTTCTGCATCATTCCAGTGGTCATATGGGCCGGACCCACTAGGAACCCCAAAGGGATAACGCCCTAAGGCCACCAGTAGGGACAATCAACGTAATCTTGGCCGCGTCAGGAAGGACAGGCACGCGCCCCTCACGAGTGTTATCTGTGACTCAGCTGCCTGCAGAGGAATCCCACCCAAAGCTGAAGAGGGCCAGAGTGAATTCTCACCCAGTCTTGAGTTTTTCAGAAGAAGACAAGGTTGGAACCACCCAGCCCCATGACGATGCGCTATTGATCACTCTCAAAATTGGGGACTACGATGTGAAAAGAGTGATGGTGGATGGCGGCAGTGCTGCCGAGATAATGTATCCCGACCTCTACAAGGGGCTGAATTTGAAACCGGAAGATTTGACGCCCTACAGCTCTCCTTTGATAAGCTTCGACGGGAAACTTGTTATTCCAAAGGGCATGATTAGGCTGCCAATCCAGACCGGCCCAGAGAGAGTGGAGGTGAACTTTATCGTGGTGGACACCTACTCTCCATATACTGCCATTGTTGGCAGAACCTGGCTCCATACTTTGGGGGCTGTTACCTCCTCCTTACATTAGAAAGTGAAATTCCCGTCTGGAAACCAAGTTCTCGAAATTCGCGGTTACCAGTCTACGGTAAGGCAGTGTATGGTGGCTGCCATTTCACATCGGCTCGATGCAGAGTCCTCGGCCTCTGCTGAGATGAACTTATAGCAATCAAAGGACCCGGTGTCGCCCCTTGATACGGCCGCCAAGGAGGCAAAATGCGAAGACCTAGAGAGAGTGGTCATCGGTGGTGACCCGGAGAAGTTCTTTCAAGTAGGGGCTCAACTGCCTTCCTAGGAGAAGGGGGAGTTGATTGAGCTTCTCAAAAGCAATATTGACGTGTTCGCATGGGATACCTGTGACGCTCTGGGGATTGATCCAGCCTTCATTTGTCACCATCTCAACGTCAACCCATTCATCACACCCAAGAAGCAGCCACCTCGACGCCCCTTAAGAGAGCATGCCGATGCGATTAGGGGTGAGGTGGAGAAACTTAAGCGCGCCGGGGCTATCAAAGAGGTTTTTTACCCTGAATGGTTGGCTAACACCGTGGTAGTCAAGAAGAAAAGCGGGAAATGGCGGGTTTGCGTAGACTTCACGGACCTAAATAGAGCGTGCCCAAAAGACCTATTCCTCATGCCTCGGATAGACCAGCTGGTGGATGCAACGGCGGGCCATCCTCGGATGAGCTTCTTGGACACCTTTCAAGGCTATCATCAAATACCACTAGCCTTGGACGACCAGGAGAAGACAACCTTTGTGACGCCTACTGGGAACTATCACTACAAAGTAATGTTGTTCGGCCTGAAGAACACAAGGTCCACTTACCAAAGGATGATGACGAGAATGTTCGAGCCGCAGTTGGGCAAGAGCATCGAAATCTATGTCGATGATATGGTGGTGAAGAGTAAGGTAGTGTCCGAGCATTTAGGAGACCTCGGCAGTGCCTTTAGTGTCTTGAGGAAGCACAAGCTGCGCCTAAATGCCTCCAAATGCTCATTTGGTGTGGGATCGGGCAAGTTTTTAGGCTACATGATTACTCATAGGGGAATTGAGGTTAATCCTGCCAAGGAGGTTCAAAAGCTAACTGGAATGATTGCAGCCCTGAATTGATTCATTTCCAGGTCGGCGGATAGATGCAGACCGTTCTATCTCTTGATCAACAAGTGGAAAGGGTTTGAATGGTCCGAGGACTGTATTACGGCCTTCCAGCAACTCAAGGAATACTTGTCTCGACCCCCTATCATGTCCAGTCCTGAGGCTGATGAAGTCCTATACGCATATATTGCCGTGGCCCCTCACGCGGTGAGCTTAGTGTTAATACGGGATGACAACGGCCTTCAAAAGCCAATCTATTACGTGAGCAAGTCGCTGCAAGAAGCTGAGGTCAGATACTTACCCTTGGAGAAGGCCATACTAGCTGTGGTCCATGCTACGCGAAAGCTTCCCCATTACTTCCAAGCCCACACAGTGGTTGTCCTAACTCAATTACCCTTGAGGTCCGTACTTCGGACTGCTGATTATACCGGGAGGATCGCCTTATGGAACACAATCCTGGAAGCTTTTGACATCAAGTACATGCCTCGGACCTCCATAAAGGGCCAGGTCCTAGCTGACTTGGTGGCTGAATTCATTGAACCACCAGTAGAAATTGTAGCCGAGGATCGAAACATGGGTGGAAAATCGGTTGGGATAGTCTCTATGCCAGGACCCCCATGTTGGAAGGTGTACGTTGATGGCGCAGCAAATCAAAGAGGATCCGGAGTAGGGCTGGTCTTGATATCTCCTGAGAAGGCAATCATTGAGAAATCCTTGAGATTGGGGTTCTCGGCCACGAATAACGAAGCCGAGTACGAGGCCTTGTTACAAGGAATGACCATGGTGCAGAAAATGGGAGGAAAAGCAGTAGAGGTGTTCTCGGACTCAAGACTGGTAGTGGGCCAGATAAGGGGAGAGTTGGAAGCCAAAGAAGCAAGGATGCAAGCGTACTTAAGCCAGGCCAAACTCTTGCAGTCAAACTTCGACCTGTTCAGCTTGTCACATGTCCTCAGAAGTGGCAACACCCATGCAGATTCATTGGCCACGCTCGCTACCTCTTCGGCAAAGGGTCTGCCTCAAACCATCATTGTCGAGAATCTGGATAGAGTAAGAAAGGTGGCAATTGGCATGGTCCCTATCCATGAAGTTAGAGTGGGTCCCAGCTGGATGGACCCCATAGTGAGGTTCCTCAAAGATAATACCCTACCCGAAGAAAAGCCAGAGGCTGAAAGAATACGAAGAAGCGCTTCTCGGTTTTAGTTGTCCGAGAACCACAAACTGTATAAGCGCTCCTATTCTGGGCCATATTTACTTTGTATTCACCCAGAAGTAGCAGAATTACTGCTTGAGGAACTGCACGAGGGGATCTGTGGTAGTCACACAGGGGGAAGATCTCTATCGCACCGAGCCCTTACCCAAGGATATTGGTGGCCGGGGATGCAGAAGGAAGCCCTGGAGTATGTTAAGAAATGTGACCAGTGCCAAAGGTTTGCCCCAAATATTCATCAGCCTGGAGGAGTCCTTAACCTCTTGTCCAGTCCATGGCCGTTCGCCTAGTGGGGCCTGGATATTGTAGGCCCTTTTCCCAAGGCAGCCGGGAACAAGAGATATCTGTTGGTCGGTACAGATTACTTTACCAAATGGGTTGAAGTCGAGCCACTGGCCAACATCAGAGATGCGGATGCCAAAAGGTTCATCTGGAGAAACATCGTTACACGATTCGGGGTCCCTCGAACCCTCATTTCAGATAATGGCCTCCAATTTGACAGTAAAGCCTTCAGAAGATATTGTTGTGAACTGGGGATCACAAATAGGTACTCAACTCCAGCTTATCCCCAGGGAAATGGGCAGGCCAAGGCTGTCAACAAGGTCATAGTCAATGGGCTTAAGAAAAGACTGGATGAAGCCAAGGAAAGATGGGTAGAGGAGTTGCCACATGTCTTATGGACTTACCGGACTACCCCACGACGGTCAACAGGAGAGACACCCTTTGCCATGACTTATGGAGCCGAGGCTGTTATCCCTCTAGAGACAAGCTTCCCAATGCTGAGGACTAGCTCCTTCACTCCAAGCAATAACGATGGACTGCTGGGGAAGAGCCTAGACCTGATCGATGAACGAAGAGAAAAGGCGGTGATCCAGTTGGCCTACTACCACCAGAAGCTTAAGCAGGGACATGATGCCAATGTGAAGCTGAGACCATTGGCACCAGGAGACTTAGTGTTGAGGAAAGTCGTGGGGGCTGCCAAGAACCCATCTTGGGGAAAGTTGGGTCCCAATTGGGAAGGACCATACCGAATTACCGTAGTAGCAGGAATAGGTGCATACTACTTAGAAGACTTAGATGAAAAAGCTGTACCTCGTCCATGGAATATAAATAACCTGAAAATGTATTATTATTAACAAAGGCATTTCTCTAATTCATATTTTTAAGTCCATTTCGATTACATGTCTTATGTTTTGGCAACCATCTAAGTGTTAGACAGAACCAAGGTCTTGCATGGTCCTCGGACTCAAACCTATGGGGAAACTAACTACTTCAAGAAAAAACTAAGTGATTAGACAGAACCAAGGTCTTGCATGGTCCTCGAACTCAAACCTATGGGGAAACTAACTACTTCAAGAGAATCTAAGTGTTAGACAGAACCAAGGTCTTGCATGGTCCTCGGACTCAAACCTATGAGAAAATTAACTACTTCAAGAAAATCTAAGTGTTAGACAGAACCAATGTCTTGCATGGTCTTCGGGCTCAAACCTATGGGGAACCTAGTCGGTAGCTAATTGTTTCCTTGAGGTCAATAAATTTTTGGAACATACTTCTAAACACACTTGCACTTTAAAAGTATGGGATCTAAAAGTTTGTCTTTTTAAGTAATACGCGTTTAGCATTTTTAAACCCGATATAATAACCAACTCGTGAGGTATAGAACTCATGTTATAAGGTCATTGCATTTTATAGTCCGTTCAGCAAAAATAGGTCGTAATAAATAGAGTGGCCCAATTGCTAATCACAGTCTAAGAGGAAATTATCATTATGGACTTTACATTTTTAGGTTGCTGTTTCAAAAATGGAAAACAAGTCACACTGATGAGACTGTTTAGCTAATAGTCGAAGCACAAGTTATATAAATAACAAATAATCAAAACACAAGTTATGTGAATAAACAAAACCCATCATAGCGACAATTAACACACAAAGGGCGAAGTGCATATATTCAGTCCAAGCGTTCCATTACAACAATAAAAAAAAAAAAAAAGAGAAAGAGAAAAAAAAAAAAAAGATAACGGGGTGGCCTATTTCTTTAACTTGGTCTTCGTTGCACCCTTGGAAGGCTGGTTTGAAGTGGCTTCAGGGTCCTCGGAGCTTTCACCTAGAGGAATAGCTTGCAGAGGCACTACAAGGAGAGCTGTCTCTTCAGCATGAGGGGCTTGGGAATCAGCTGGAGGCTCTGCAACATCCTGGGGTACTCCCTGGCTAGGGCCCTTATCTGCCTCGGTTACCCTTGATGGCTCGGCCTCCTTGGCAGGCTCATCAGAAGAAGTCAAAGCAAGGGCAGTATCAGGATGGCCTGCCTCAGCCACCTCGGGAGAAGTGCTAGCCTCAGAGCTAGTAAGGACGGGCTCTCGGATGGCAAGAGGGTAGTATACATTCTTTGCCTTCTAATGGTCAGAAGAAGCCTCAACTCCAGCTTGTTTGAGGGTTTCATTCCAAACCTGGGAACAGTAGAGCCTACACACCCCAAGTACTTGAGCCTTGAGAATGGCCTGTGTCTCATCCATTCCCAAGGCGTAAGCATCTTCCTCGGCCTTCTCCTTAGAGCTCTCGGCCTCAGTCCTAGCAAACTCGGCCTCCGCCTTAGCCCTCAAGGCTTCATCCTTGGCCCACTCTGCGGCGTTCCTGGCCCCCTCGGCCTCGGCCAGCTTTTTCTTTAGATCAGCAATCTGCTCCTTGGCAATCTTCAGCTGATCCTCAGCCTCGAGTAGGTGTCGTGTCTAGTCTTCAGCCTGTTTTTGGGTGCTGGCAAGACCTGATTCAGCACTGTCTCTGGCCCTTGTCATCTGCTTCAGATCCTCCCTTACCTTCACAAGATCAGCCTCGGAGTTCTTAAGGGTCTGCGTGGCATCCAAGCGCTTGTCACGCTCAGATTCCAGGGCCCTACTCTGATCATTGGCCAACTCTTCCAACCTGTAGGTGGCCTGGACAGCCTGCCAAATTGAAACAAGGTCACGATAAGATGGAAACTAAGGGACAAGGATCAATAGAGTCGTAAATGTTAGAAGTCTTACCATGCCCATGTACCTCTTCATGCTAAGGAAGACCTCCTGCCTCCTCATATTCCCCAACTCGGCCATATCGCTAGGAAGCAGTAAGCACCTCTCCAGTGCATCAGCCACATAGGCACCTTCGCCCCCTCGAAAGTCCCTGAGTGAGATGTTTTCCATCAGGGGCTCCCCATGGAGCATTGGGGCAGGAAGCCAGGCCTGAGGCTCGGACTGCATGGCAACTTCCTTTTCTAGGCCCTGGTGCCTGACCTTCAGTTGTTTTTATGGGGAAACTAGCTACTTCAAGAAAAATCTAAGTGTTAGACAGAATCAAGATCTTGCATGGTCCTCAGACTCAAACCTATGGAGAAACTAGCTACTTCAAGAAAAATCTAAGTACTAGACAGAACCAAGGTCTTGCATGGTCCTCGGACTTAAACCTATGGGAAAACTAGCTACTTTTAGAAAATCTAAGTGTTAGACAGAACCAAGGTCTTGCATGGTCCTCGGACTCAAACCTATGAAGAAACTAGCTACTTCAAGAAAATCTAAGTATTAGATAGAACCAAGCTCTTGCATGGTCCTTGGACTCAAACCTATGGGGAAACTAGCTACTTCAAGAAAAATCTAAGTGTTAGATAGAACCAAGATCTTGCATGGTCCTCGGACTCAAACTTATTGGGAAACTAGTTACTTCAAGAAAATCTAAGTGTTAGATAGAATCAAGGCCTTGCATGGTCCTCGGACTCAAACCTATGGGGAAACTAACTACTTCAAGAAAAATCTAAGTACTGGACTGAATCGAAGTCTTGCATGGTCCTCGGACCACAGTCCGTGAGGAGATTAATTACTTCAAGTATCTATCTAAGTGATGAGCAAAATCTAAAAGGAGTTCGCCTCCTCGGATCACCTACATTAAATCCAACATTTTCTGACGGTCGCACAATTTGCGATAGAGAGCACATGGTTATGTTCTTAATTGTTCCTACATAGTCAAACTATTTAAAATTAGCAGCCGGGTGCTACTGCAGGATTTGTTAAAGTCAGGATGACAACCTTTTGTTACCGTCAACAGCATCAGTTCTAAGTCCCAATAAAAAATAATAATAATAACAAGAAAAAAATAATAATAATATAACAATAAATAAAATTGCAGGAAAAGAAAATTTCGTAAAGAAAAAATTACAGTCTTTTTTATTAAATAAAGGAAAAGTACATCATATACCGAACAACATAGGCATGCTTGTTTCAAAGCTAACTATAGAAAGAGAGGCTGAGGCAGGCTTGTTTTAAAGCTAGCTATAAAAAAATAAAAGGGGAGAGAAAGTCCATGGGAATGGCAGATTCAAAGTCTTGTTCCAGCAGTAATCGAGCCAGTATGAACGGTACACGCGATGAGAAAGAGGAAGAGGCGGAAGCGCCTGAATTGGTTCCCATCTGCTAAGGCTACTCTGAAGCGTACTCTTATCCAGAAGCTAATATCTGTACTCCTAAAAAATCGTCCTCCAGAAGTCTCGTCAGCTACTTGCAATGACGAAGATGACCTCCTTTTTCTTCTAACTGCAAAATGTCCCACCATCAGGGCGAGATCTAAACCTTGCCGCACCGAAAGTCTGATGCAATCTACGCCTGCTACGGCTCCTGGCTGAAGGAGGAGGGTTTTCTTTCTTGCCCGGTTGAAAGGTAGGAAAATCTTTGGCCTCTGCTTCCTTCACCTCAGCTACGGCAGCTAGGATCTAGGCGGCATTCTTAGTCCCAGAAGGGTTGAGAACTTAAAGTTCCTGCAGAACTCAGAGGGTCGAAGACATGAAAGAACGATTCTCCCAAGGTGCCTTATATATAGCAGGCGAAATCTAGGGGAACTTAATTTGAACGAAATTCAAAAGAAGAATTACAAGCGAAATAAGTTCTGCCCAATTTCCAAGGAAATCCTCAACCGTTAGATCCGTGTCGCTTCATAAAGGCATTAATGACGGCGTGCCTCGTATACTAAAGCGCCAGGAGCATGCCTTGGGCAGGTGAAGAGGCTCTGTCACTCGCAGAGGACAAGACTCGACCAGCTGTGACATAGGCCCGAGGACATCAAAACCTTCCTCTCCGTCCGAGAAGCCGGACAACAGGATTTTGAGGGGATATTGTGGGGTCAATGAATCTGGCTACCCCGGCTCAACTTTATACTAGGCCTAAGGCCCACACCAAGGAAGAAGAAACGTCCGAGGATAAACGAAGAAAGTCCTAACTACCAAGAAGTATCGCCGAGGACAATCATGTCCTCGGCGAACCGAGATCATAGAAGGGAAGGGCAGCGCGCCATTAAGGGCGGTTTCGTAAAGCGTCCCAAGAAAGAGGACAAGTACCGTGGGTCAGCCATGGGAGCCTGGAAGAGCAATTCAGGGAGAAGCTGTCACCTCCACATTAAATGCCCACAACTAACGTTCTGGCCGCATTAATGAGGAAATGACCCCTGAACAGTGCCGCTTTAGTCGCTGCAACTCACAGAAGGTTTGGGACGGCGGCTGATGGGACAAACACTCAAGTAATGACCTGCACGACCAACAAATAGAGGGCCAAGATCAACCTAAAGAGAGTATAAAATGTAAAGAGGTCCTCCAGAGAAAAGATGGGAGATTGGAAGTAGAAAACACTGTAGCAACCTGTATCATCTTTGTAACCTTTGTGTCCAAGCATTGAAGAGATAATAAGAACAGGATAGCTCCTCGGACCAACGTCCAGGACAGATTCTAACACTTAAGGCCTGTTTTTCTGCTATTCAGTTTACCCATACCCATGTTTATTCGTTGCTATCCTCACTAAGGCCTAGCTCTTAAACCCATCCTTTACAAATTTATTGTTTAGGGCAAGTTGGGTCTGAATCCACTTTTCTAATAGCAGAAGTGCTCAGACCCAGTCCCTACAATTAAACTGAATAGCAGGAAAACGGGCCTTAAGTGTTAGAATCTGTCCTGGACATTGGTCCGAGGAGCTATCCTGTTCTTATTATCTCTTCAATGCTTGGATACAGAGGTTATAAAGATGATACATGTTGCTACAGTGTTTTCTACTTCCAATCTCCCATCTTTTCTCTGGAGGACCTCTTTACATTTTATACCCTTTTTAGGTTGATCTTGGCCCTCCATTTGTTGGTCGTGCAGGTCACTACTTGAGTGCTTGTCCCATCAGCCGCTGTTCCAAACCTTCTGTGAGTTGCAGTGACCAAAGCGACACTGTTCAGGGGTCATTTCCTCATTAATGCGGCCAGAACGTTAGTTGTGAGCATTTAATGTGGAGATGACAGCTTTTCTCTGAATTACTCTCTCAGGCTCCCATGGCTGACCCACGGTGCTTGTCATCTTTCTTGTGACGTTCTATAAAACCGCCCTTGATGGCGCGCTGCCCTTCCCTTCTATGATCTCGATTCGCCGAGGACATGATTGTCCTCGGCGATGCTTAGGACTTTCTCCGTTCGTTTTCGGACGTTTCTTTTTCCTCGGCGTGGGCCTTGGGCCTAGTATAAAGTTGGGCCGGGGTAGCTAGATTCATTGACCCCACAAAATTATTATAAAGTCTATCTTTCATTCTTTTTGTTTCGTTTTTTTAATTTTGGTTAAGATAACATTATAATTTTGTGATGAATTATTATTATTATTATTATTATTATTATTATTATTATCATCTCATTATTCCTTAAGTGATGAAAATTTTGAATAATACATTTGAAACTTATAAAGTTTAGATGTATATCAAATATAACACAT
Source organism: Notholithocarpus densiflorus (assembly GCA_030021035.2). Lineage (NCBI taxonomy): Eukaryota > Viridiplantae > Streptophyta > Magnoliopsida > Fagales > Fagaceae > Notholithocarpus > Notholithocarpus densiflorus. The sequence continues at coordinate 151,955 of JARYZH020000289.1, read as the reverse complement.
TACAACAGAAGTTAGAAAAATATAGTTCATTTAAAAAAAATATTAATCAAACATACAAAATATACCTTCTCAAAAAAAAAAAAAAAATAAATAAATAAATATATATATGTAATAGTATGATATATTTGTACTTTGTAGAGATAAAAAGATAAAAAAAAAGACTTGAAATAATTGTTACTTTTTATATATTATACCTCATTACGTAATATTTATATATTCCTACGCATAACATAGATCTGTAGCTAGTTCTATAATAATAATGGAGGAGTGAAGATTTAAACTTGGACATCCTTGTTTTGAACAACAGGAAGTACCAAACTACCAATTAAACTATAAGGCAGTTGGTTATTTTCTAGGATATTAGGCGCCACAAAAAGTATACATTTATACATAGTTATTTTGTCTTCCTCAAAAAAAGGGGAAAAAAAATGCTATGCACATAAATTTTTTTTTTTTTTTTGAAAGATAATTATAATAATGCTGCTAAGTTCACAACTCTAACTCTTTCCCCCTCGACCCCAACCACTTAGCTATGCACATAATCTTAAAACGTTCAAATTTTTATGGTTTTTGGATTGTGATCAAGCAGTCTATGCTCTGTTATCCTCCATGTCTGCTATGGATATCCAGTCATGACACAAAGCTATGTTGTCAAGGTCTAATAACAAGTTTATCGAGGTCTGCTGTATTCCTCTCTCATTGGCCATGGCCGTTTACTTCATTTTTCAGGTTGTGGGCCAAGTAGTAATTTTGTTTTTCCTTCTATAAAAAAAAAAAAAAAAAAAAAGGTTGAAACCTTCTTAAATTAGTAAATTCCAAGAAGGATAGCCTGTGATACAAAATGAGCCATAAGAGTCTGATGGCACAAAAAAGGGTACATCCTGTCACATTACTTAAAAATTTTAAATGATTGCTATATTAAATACATCTTTAAATTTGTAATATTTATTCCGAATCACAAAATAATTTTGTTTGTAATGAAGAAGGTTTTGGTTAAGTTCAAAGTAAATAAGATCCGTTGCTTGCAAATGGTTGGAATATAGATGTCTAAGGACCAATGGCTATAGTAGCTCCTCCAGAGAATAAATTTGTAATATCTAATCCAAACCATGAAATAATTACGTTTGTAATAAAGAGGGTTTTGGTTAAGTTCAAAGTAAATAAGGCCCGTCCCTTTGCAAATGGTTGGAATATAGATGTCTAAGTACCAATGACAATAGTAGCTCCTCCAGATTTTCAGCATCTAGATGTATAATAGCACTCATTAATTTCCCCATGGGAATAAAATGAGGTTCCTAACCAATTTTTAAAGATAAAGATATCCTAATACAGGAGTTGGCAGTTTCTATCTTACAAGGGTTATGAATGAGCATATATTGACTCTTTCCACCAGTAAAGCAAGATCATTTTCTCCACAGGTAAAGCCATGAAAGCAAAGAATTCTAAATTTGGAAGTCAAGGAGATAGTCCTTGTCCTTCAAAGCTGAGTTGCAAATACTCATCATTTTCCTATATTAGTCCCCTCAACACCTGTAAAAAAAAAACAGAAAGAACAACGAACCAATAATTTCAATGTTGCTATTTATAGCAAACCCCATCTTTGAACCATGCTTTCAAATTCTCAAACTCTTAACATCATCATTTTTCTATCAAAACTTCTTCATACCCAACCCTTAGTTTTTTCCTACATTTTGTTTCCTACATTTTGTTCTGATAAGCAATGGGGATAGGGAGTTCAAAGCTCAATCCAGAAAGGGAGGCAGTACCAACCAAACTCCGTCCTATCATTCGCCGTTTTCTTGAGCAGATGAGACGACGTAGACATGCTGACATGTCCAAGAAAGAACTACTTAAAGAAGAGGTGGTAGACGATGAAAATTCCCAGGCTCAATCTCTACAAGACAAGGAGAGAAAGAGCACAAACTCTTCATTGGATAGGACTGTGCCAATAACAAAGGAAACACCCAAGACTCGTTTGCTACCTGAAGAGGATAGCAAGAGCAACACCTCTTCATTGAATGAGACTGTACCAATTTCAAAGGAAACGCCAGTAGAGGAAAAGAAATTGGAAGTGTCACCCGTGCTGGAGTCTGAGTTTGAACCTGACACAAGTAAAAAGCCCAAGGAGCATAAAGATGAGAAATATGCAAAAAAGGGTGGAAAGGATTGTAAAGACGGAAAAGAAGAAAAAGAAGAGGACAAGGTGGTTGAGAAGACTGTGGTTATAGAGGATAAGGTTGTGGTGGTGGAACAAACAATGGCGGGTGAGGAAGAGGAAGAAGATGAGGAGGATGAGAATGATAAGGTTAGATATGTATCCCCTGGATCACCAAGTTTTAGGGTATATTGTGTCCCATATGAAGATAATAACGAGGAGGAGGGTAAGTATTCTTGAATCTTTGAGTCGACACTCATGTTTTGTCTATGAAATTTGGGAAGGCAATACAAACGGGTGTTATAATGTGTGCAGGTAAGGAGGACAGCGTGTACACAAAATGTCTCAGTGGTGAGAGTGCTGAGAGTGCAGAGAGTGTTGTATCAGTGACTTCTGATGAGGTATGTATTATGAGCTCTCTCTCTCTCTCTCTCTCTCTCTCTCACACACACACACTGATTACAAAAATAGTAATGACAAGGATTTTTGTAACCACATTTTCTTGCAATGGTGTACTTAAGGCCCAGGAGACAAAGACAAAGAAGAAAACAAATAGAGGAAGGCGATTCACAAAAGCCATCCGAAGGAGTGGACCTGTGAAGAATTTGTTGAATGTGAAATCATGCTACTACCCGAGTTGCTCTGGAAATGAAAGAGCTCGTCTTCTTGCAGAAAAAGCTTGATTACACTCTGGGAAGAATGAAGACAGCTTTTTAATTTGTTTCTGCTTTTTTCTAACTTCATAGGATTTTCAGGATTTCCTCTGTAGTTCATGGTCATGAATCAAGTTCTTTATAGAAGATAGGATTGTATATGTAATCAAAGATTGAGTCACTCTATCAACAGTCAGTGATAGGATGTAACCTGATTAAATTTATTCTCCATGTATTTAAGTGCTACATTAATTTTTAGTAATAGCACATTTGCCAGCAATTCCCCTACATCTTCCACATGTAAGATTTCTCCATCCAACAAGTTTCATGAAGAAAATTGAATATAACCAATACTGGAGTTCAAATTTAACATGAAAAGAAAGCTTAAATGCAAAATCAAGATGGTGTATCGTTGATTGGGATGAGGACAAGGTTTGAAGTAGTCAAAATTGAGCCAAAAAGAAAAAAGAATGACACAAAATTATCTAAACACATCTTTTATATTTTTAAATCTTATATGAGCAGTAGTTAGTTCCTCTAAATAGCAACAAACACCACATGCAGGATTCGGATGACTAACATTAGAGCAGAATCTTCAAACATATTATTAAAAAAATATAACAATTGCACATAAGAAACGAAAAGAGATGCAGAACAACATTATTTCTAGACTATCAGAACCAGCAATGTAGCAAGTACAAGTAGCAACTAATCCATCGAAAATAATATATAAATGCCAATACCAAACATATTACAAGATTTTCCCCCCAAAATAGAAATACAAACAAAGGAAAACCTAGGACAAAACAATATAAGGTTAACACCTTATGACTGACCAATATAATCAGAATAGCAGCAGCTGATTCATTCTTTTTGACGTTTACGCCAAAAACACAGAAACACACAAGAAATATATGAAAGAAACGCTTACAAATATTAATAGTTCATGGTATGCATCTAACTAGTCAGAAGGGAAGACAGTTGCAAGGAACTCCTCGTCCTCCAAGAAAATTTGCAAATTCTTGAACTTCATTAAAAACCTTACTGCTTCCTCATTAAATTCCACCATGAAGGCAAGCTCGATCAGTTCAGAGAGTGCACCAATATGATCACTGTTTTCCCATAACACGCCCTCAGATATTGCTTCAGAAAAATATGTAGTATATTCCATTTGATTCTTATATCCACTAGATCTGTCCAACTTCTGTGTGAAAAACTTTGAAGACTCTCTATCCCAGCATATCATCCGGCTTGCTCTCGCATTTATGATCTCCCCTGAAGAAAGTGATAAACTGTAGTTTACAGTTATCGGTTCAACTATCTCAAGGAAAGTAATACTCAGAAGCCCTCGGATAATTTCATGCCTCCTTTCTGCTTCCATTTTCATCACAGGATTTGCTAGAAAACCAAGGATGAGCATAATCAGATCTTTTGTAATCAAATTCTCCTTTGGATTCACCTGATTGAGTTGAGCAACATCCACTGTGTATGATTCTTCCTTCTCTACAGACTCGGATATAGTGCGAACACCTATCTTCCTGTAAATGTCAAACAACTTCATCTGAGGTAAAGAAGGCTTGCTTGGTCGAGGGTACCAGACAAATAGAGATTGGGCAGAAAACTGTTCAAAAAGATCTTGCAGCTGAAGATCATCAGCAATAAAAACATCATGCTTGTTGAACAGCACTCATTATTTTACAACAATTTTTTTTATTATTTATTTTTAATTTAGAGCAATTGAGCAGCTACTAATTTTGCTTCGTTTCCCCTCCCATTCTCATCACTTTGATGTACAAAATTTTTAAGCGACAATTCTCATTACATGAATGAAACTAATGCTCAGTCTTTTCTTGGAGAATCAGTTTAACAGATCATAAATGAAGCTAATTCAACCGAACCTTAAAATGGCCATGAGGTTGCTGTAATGAACACGGTTGAATCATATATTACAAAGTATTAAATTTAGACTACCCAAGCATTCAGTGATATCCTTACTCCCATAACAGCTTCAGATTGGTTGAAATCACAAACATGTATTTTATGATGTAACTCAATGAAAATTTCATTGCAAAAATAAATGTGAATGATAAATATGCAAAATGCTTTTTTTTTTTTTACAAGATAGAATTTCTACTCCAGCTTAATTTAAGTGTATACGTGTGTGAAACTTCCTTCTGGAGACTTGAACCCCGGCCCTTGCCCCCTACACCCCACAAGCATTTATACTTGTGGAGTGACCACTGCACCAAGGGTGTGCAGTGGTGAATATGCAAAATACTTTTGATTCACTAAACCTATGTGTATATTGATTTCAATAATTAATAGTAATAATCCTTCAACAAATATTTAGGAGGCTGAAACCTATGACAAAATGAGGATATACCCCTTTGGGGAAAAGTTCTAGCAAAATGCCCAATTTCTGAAACTATTTAGAAATATGCCTCTTTTTTGAAACTCGATTTTATCAAAATTGAGTTTTAGTGTGGAACTCGAGTTCCTTGTAAGGAACTCAAGTTCCATAATTTTTTATTTATTTTTTATTTTTTAGTTTAATTTGGATATAACTCGATTTTCTAAAAATCAAGTTTTACGTTGAAACTTGATCTTTAAAAAATCGAGTTTCAAAACAGGGGTATATCCCTAAATAGTTTCAGAAAGGGGGTATTTTGTTGGAAGTTTTCGCCGAAAGAGGTATATCCCAATTTTGGCCTCGAAACCTATATATACAATTATACACACATCATATTAGAAAACATTAAAAAAAAAAAAAATGAAGAAAGATGATGTAGTGAAAGAAGTGTAATAGCATAACTTATGTCACAACTCTCCCACATGGCGAGTTGTGTGTGATAGAAGTGTGTTGGTAAACCTTTACCACTCACACCTCTACCATTCACAACTCGCCATGTGGACAAATTATACCATTTTATGTGTGCCTAGCATTACTCGTGAAAGGATGACACATGACTTCAATTATTTCTCTTGAAGGCAAAAAAGCATTAAAAAATCTTTTTTTTTTATTAAAAAAAAATGAACAAAGTGGGATCAAATTTTATCCATCCTCAACATCAACTTATCCTCTAGTATGCTAAAGCATTCCTGCATAGATTCTTAACTCTAGAGTATTGTCCTTATTGAACATTTGTATTTTATTTTCCTCTTTGTCAGTTTCAGGGATGCACTTTATTTCAAACCACTTTATTCTTAACAGTTATTTACCCTTTTACTGATACACTTCTCATCATATGGGTATTTTAAACCACTCATATTATTAAATTTTAAAAAATTCTCAGCACATATAAATATAATAAGGATAATTCTGTTTTCAAAAAAAAAAAAAAAAAAAAAAAAAAAAAAAAAAAAAAAAAGAAAGAAAAGAAGGAAAATTCTAAGGATCCTAATTTCGTGTCAAACTTGCATACTGGGCTGTTTAAACTTGCATGGTTTACTTGACCTGGAGATTAGACCCTGAATTTAGGGGCCCTCTTTTCATGAGGACTACCTTAAGTTTCCTAATGGAGGCAAAGTTTCAGATAAAACTGTTGAAAATTTCTGCAAAACAATTTGTGGAAAAGATATTTAGTAGATTATATAACGCGTATTGAATATTAGATGTTGCTGTCCTTTGTCTTTTCATGTGATCTATGTTATTTAGACCCAAAAAACTTACGTACAGAGGATGATTTTGTTGAAAAGGATGTCGTACCAGAATATGCTATGTACCCATTTGTCTCTTTTTTTTTTGAAAGGATGTACCCATTTGTCTCAGTAATGCAATATGCAGTTTCGAGATTATTCAAAAAAAAAAAAAAAAAAAAAGAAAGAGAAAGAGAAAGAATAACGTGTGTTGACGTTGGTTTACTTGACTTTTCACACCGCTGTCCTTCGTAGAGTACGTATATATCACAGAAGTAATGAAGTGTTAATTCAGGTCTCTTACAGCCATTAAGCCATAAATGGATTCCAAGACTTCCATTAGGCTTATCAGAATCTCGATGCTTTTCTTTCTGTTTCTCTCATCTACAATGGTGATTGCTGACCCAAGCAATCTCGTCCCACCAGCCAGTGAGTCGTTTAATTAATCTAAGTGTGTTCTCGCGTGCATGGTTTAATTGTTTAAAATTTTTTTATGAACTAGTTTTATATTTATCCAATTTTTTGTTTTGCTTTCAGAAAAGAAGAGCTCCTTGCCACGAGCAATTGTTGTCCAAAGGAAAATTGATGTGCAGCCCCCGGATGTGCCATCACCAACCGACGGTAACCATTATTAAGATGGTCGTGTAATTCTTCAACACTTTGGGATGTGATACTTATTTCTCTCACAAGAAATTGATTCATGACATTTGAATTCCTTGTTCCAATCAATCAGCCATGAGATATGATCAGAATGACGGGATAAGGACACCACTCTGTCACGACTCAACTGCTTGGATTCATTTATGCTGCACAAAGATACATCGCCATAAAGATCCACATATTTTATTAGTGGAATGTCCTTGATTTTGGTTAATTCAAATTTGAACCTCCAGTTATCAGACATAAACAGTAAAAGCTCCAAGTACACGTCCTCTGACACTCCTTTAACAAGTTTAGAACTTTGGATGCACTCTGCGTACCATTCATTGTTGACTAGTTCCACACCCAAGAAATTCAATATGTTATCATATTCTGTTCTATCAAATGAGGAGCTCAAAATGTGCTTTCCATGTGATGAAAGATGAACCAAGCTCACCTTTTGCTCCCTTGCCTTTTCCAGAATGGCCCAGAAAGCAGGTATAAGCCTACCAACTTCACGAGGTTGATGAAAGGACTTCTGCTCTGTGTATGACTCACTTGGAAGAATACTTTTTTCAAGAAGCTTTGATTTGATGGACTCCCTGACAACATTCAACTCTTGATAAGAAGAGCTGTTGATGGGAATGAACCTGAACATGGGAGCCAAACTAGACACTGGCGCATTCACGGAATTTATAACTAGTGAATCAAAAGCATCGACAAAAGCAGAGGGCACGCAGTCAAGAATCCCTTGGTTCCACTTGTTGTCCAAGAGAATTGTTTCCCTTGATGAGGCAAGAAGAAAATCGGCCTGAATTATGAAGGGAAAGTTAGTAACCATCTCTGTAGGAAGAAATGCATAGATCCCAGGTGAGCTCATTCCCCTGTGGAGGCGCTCATCAAAAGGAAAAGCCAATGTGATCACCAACTCTTCAACTTCCATTCTCCTTTCCACTTTGTTTTCCTGCCTGACAGGAAACTTTTGCTTCCACATAAAGTAGCTGCATTCTCCCTCATACTCCTTATCCTTTTCATCAGCAGAGAGATGGAGTGTGTAGGACACAGCATCAATGTTCTTCCTCACCACCAATTCAGTCACACTTGTAATTGCTATTGCACTTACTGTATTTAGCCTAGGATCCTTGTTATGTTCCCTGACTGAAAGCTGCCTAATCTTTGATAGGAACAATAGAACTTCAGGATGAACATTTGAGAGCTGCAGCTTTACAGGTTTGACCTTATCGAACTTCAGAGGTAAGACTATTGTTGTCGTTGGAAGAGTAGTCCCAGAACCATATATTTTTTTTATGTCAGAAAGAGTTGGACTCTCCTCGACCCATTCAGGAACTATGTACCCGAGATTGCAATGTGGACAAGGCTCTTCATTGAACCGTATCTGATATCCATTGCTGAATATGCATGGCTGAGAACTAACCAGAAAGACGCTCTTAAATCCAATTCCTGCATATTAACAGTAGAATAAGCTACTTAGAGCACTAAGAGAACAGCTAAATTATCCTGTCCAGTAATTATCCTTTTCTTTCAAAATAATTGAGTATATAAAACATAACACTCTGCATTGACATCTTAAGATTAGAATAGAAGTCAATTCACAAGCATTAAGATTGAAGAGAGAGAGAGAGCTTAGGGGCTGTCAATTCCATTGGTTATTGTAATTTATTTTTAAAAAAAGGTTCCAACTTTTAACGACATTTTTTCATTGTAGTTTCTAAAAGAACATCACAGGTTTTATGAGTACAGCAAACTTTTGGAACGCATATCTTATATTTAAGCCATTAAGTGAGGATTTCTGAAACAAAAGAATAAAAACATATACTAAAACATGTTTGGAATATATTTTCAAACCTGTTTTTACCTATTTTGAAAAAATATTTTAAAAATGGTGGACCAAACAGCTCTGGAGTTTCGTTTTAGATTCGAAGAACCATTTATGTTTTTAAGGATTTGCATTTAATTATAACAAACTTTGGCTTTAATCATTTGACTTTGTCTTTATGTCCTTGACTAACAACTTGTTTGTTCCAATGTAAAACATTTCTCAAAAAATGTTTTCCTCGTTTTTGAGGGTTTGGGACAACTAAAAAACTAGGTCAAACTGAAACCATTTTCTGTTAATCAGGAAAAACACATTCTTAGGGTCTAAAAATGTTTTACGCTTTTCAGGCTCAAAAGAACGAAAACCTCCAAAATGACAAAAGTATCCTGTAATCTATAAAATGACAACATTACCCTCAAAACCTCCAAAATGATATTGAAACATTCAAAATGACCATAACACCCTTTAAACCTTTAAAATAATACAAATATCCCTTGGAAACCTCTAATATGACCTAGATATCCTAGAATCATCTAGAACGACAAAAATATCCATAAACTCCAAAAGTGGCTAGAATAACCTCAAAAATTTTTAAATGCCCTTGAAACTACAAAATTACAAAAATAACTTGGAAACCTATACAATGATAAAAATACACTCTTGAAAACCTCTAAAATGATAGAAGAAACCTTAAAATTTCCAAAAGACCAAATTACCCTCAAAACTAACATAATAACCAAAAAACTCCTAAACTTACAAAATACCTTTAAAACACACTATGACTAAAAAACCCTCTCTCTTTTTTACTATTTTTCTTTTCTATAATTAGATGGTTACAATGGGGGAGAGGATTTGAACCGTCTCCGTTGGAAATACTAGGAGGTGCCAATTGAGCTACAATACTCTTGGCGACTAAAATACCCACTAAATCCACCAAAATGATACCAAAAAAAAAAAAAAAAAAAAAAACCCTAAAACATTGAAATGACAAAAATATCTCATGAATCCTCAAAATAAACACAAAAGGCCTCAAAATTTTGGGAATCGCCCCAAAATTTTAAAAGTCGTACAAAAACAAATTTAAAGTACCATTTTGGAGGTTTCAAATGTTTTTAATTATGATTTGAATGTGTAAGTTTAGATAATAGTTGGGCTATTAGTGTAATTTTCAATAATTTTATTTTGTTCATGCTTATTTTTAAGTTTGATTTTAGATTGATTTCAGTTGTTCTGATTAATATTTTAAAAGTTGTGATTTAAAGTTGTTATTTAATATCTATATAAAAATATAGAAAAGAGTTTTCAAAAACACAACCAAACACCGAAAAACAAACATTTGGCTAAAATTTCAATTCAATATTTGGCTAAACATTTGTCTTTGAAAATATTTGGCTAAATTTCAAATTACACCCTTTAACTTTTCCTAAAATTCAATTCAATACTCTAACTTCATTTTATTTAATACCCTAACTTTCAATATTGTTCAAGTCAGTCCTCTAGTTAATCTCTGTCAACTTTCTTTGTTTTTAATGGAAAGACTAAACTGAACAAAGCTATTTTTACAAGAGGAAGTATCATTTGAACTAAAGCTTATTGGTGACTAAGAATATACATTGGCTTAAATACCAAAGACTAATACACATTATCTCTATCAAAATAAATTGTTAAATATTAACATTCCTTCATACCTTGATTTGTTTGTTCATGTTTTCTATAAGCTGTATTTTGACTCTGCAAAATTTCATCATGCAAGAAGATTTATTTATAGATTTTATGCTTTGAACAATCTTTCCAAGGCAACGATATTTCATTCCTGATTCAAGCAACTATTGTAACCCATATTTCATACGACTTTTAAGTTAGCATTTATCACTAGAGAATAATAGGCGAAAGTTGCTCTTTTGTGGAGAAATTTTTAGGTCCAACGGGAGGATTGCCACCATGACTTCCCAACCAATAAAATACTGTTATTTATGCAAATGTGACGTCACTTGGTAATTTTTTATTTTTTATTCATTGTGCTGATTAGGAAGCTCACTCACACTTTTGCATAGGTGACTTCGTCTCATTGGTTAGGAGGACCACTTCAGCAGTCCTCCTGGTTGACCTAATAATTTCTTCCCATTGTGGATCAAGGAATTTTGATGTTTGACTTAAACAAATAAATCAAAATTGTCATGCTTGTTCCGACTTCTTTCCAAGTGAACCCAATTAATATTATTAATAGTCTTCTTGACAAAATAGCATTTTGAGTAAACCATATACCTCAACTTTTGGTGTTACTAGTTCTCATAACAATACTTAGACTAAAGTGGCTAGTATAAGCTGTAATTCTAGGAAACTAGGTAAAGTACCTTTCTCTCCGATATAACCACGTTTCCTGTTGCCTTTCTTGGTGGACCGACCAACACTGCAAATAGAGTCAATGTTTTTTGATGAGAAACCTTTCTCATTGTTGAAAATCAGCAATGTTGCTGGAGCCCCTGTGTTTGTAATGTCCTCAGAAGTTATGACAAACTCAAGAGATGGATCCACTCCCTTCACGTAATTATTATCTTCAGCATTCTGACCAAAAATAATTCAACATTATACATAAGTCAATAAAAGTCAACCCTATTCTTTTGCTCCATAAATACATCCAACACTAAGTCTATACTCTATATACGAAACCGTTTTTCATAGAAACTATGTTTAGAAGTTTGGATGGAGAGAGAATAGAGCGGAAGGAGAGAAAAGGCCAAGAGAATGATTGCATTTTCCCCCATTTAATTAACAATTAAGTAAAAGAGTACTCCACTTTGTTTGGATGTTAATTTGGAAGGAGAGAAAACTATAATATCATATAAATTAACAATTATAACTATCTTTTGCTAATTTTAAGAGTTCTTCTATGGCCCCAACAAAATTTCACAAGCGGAAGTGTCTATCTACTGTAATTCAAAATAAAATAAAATAAAATAAGATTACATCCAAACCCACCACAACTCAAATTAAGGTTATTGTGAAAATGTTGTGAGCATAGACTTTCTCTAATTTTGAAGTAAAGATTAATTAAACCTTCTCCCTTTATTTCCCTCTCTTGCCGGAGAAGATCTATCATATATCCGATACATGTATCCACTATCTCACATGGGATACACAGGGATAGAGGCATAGTTTGACTTAGGGGTAATTCTATAAAATTATACTTTACCCTTTCTTTAACAATATCATTAATTTTTTCAAGAGTAATGCTATAATCACAAAATTTTTTACAATTTATTGATTTAACAAATTCTTATTAGTTTGTATTTGGACTTGGACCCACCGCTTACACTAATTTTTTACTTACCAATAATCATTCACCACATCAGTAATTTATAAAAAAAATTTATAACTCTAACATTTTCCTCATAAAAACTACAAAAAAAAAAAAAAAAAAAAAAAAAAAAACAGTTCTTTAAAAAAATTTAAAGGAAATATTTTTGTCTTTATCTAACAGCAGACCCATCAAAGCAAAAAAGAAAAAAAAAAAAAGAAAAGAAAAAAAAACCTTAGAAGCTGCTTGGATGCTGGAGCCATAGCGCACGCCCCATCAGATGCATGTAAACATCCTATACCCCTTCCATCCAAACACAGTTCTAAGATAGAATATGTGAATAAAATACAACAAAGTGGTGTCCCCTGGTGGGCCCATGTAAAATTAATAATTTGTCATTTGAGTGAGTTTGGCATCCCACATTTTCTAGTAATTTATCTTTTAAAACTGAAAACTCAAATTCGGGAAAAAAAAAAAAAAAAAAAACTCAAAAAAAATGAGCCCCGCTGAAAACAAAGCTATTTGGATTGATTTTTTTAGTTAAGTTTTCATAAGTCAAAACTCAAAATTTTGAGTTTGAGTTACAGAAACTGAAAACAAAATTTGAATGTTTCCAAATTTTCAGTAAAGTGTTTTAATGGGTCCCACTACTTTATGCACAAATTTGAGTTTTAGATTCGAGATATGCATCTAAGATATGAAATCAAACAAATATTTTCTGGAGTGAGTGAAAAAACAGAGTTAGATATATGAGTTATGAAAATTGAGTTTGAGTGATGAGATTTGAGTTATAGAAACTGAGTTATGAGCGAAACCAAACAGTTTTGTCCAAAATATAAAAGTTAATTAAAAAAAAAAAAAACTGATTTTGTTACTTCTTCAGTAAAAAAATAACAAAAAAAGCACAATCAGAAACTAAAATCTTCTAGCCACAGATGTCAGTGAAAAAATTGTAAAAAATAAATCTTGTTACACACTTAATGTTGAATGCACACACTCCTTAAAAAATTGTGTTTTTGAAAACACGATTGTGTGCAACAGTGAGTGATAATCATTACTCAACCGTTTAAACATTTAATTTGAAGAACAATAACATGGGCAATCTGATATTCACAAACATATACATCATTGAGAGCCAATAACAAAAATAAAAACGCAAACACACAAGCATATACTATTAAGAAAGAATGAATGAAGTTGAGAAAGTAACCTGAATGAGTTCCATGAGAAAATGTGCATCCTTGGTATAAAGCTCAGCAGAGAGGTTCTTGACAGCCTGGTGAAGATCCTCTATTAATGGGTTCTGTTCCCCTCCAATGGAGAACTTTGTTCTACGTATCTCTTCAATGTGTTCTCTCGCTGCAGCCTCCATATCTGTACGTAAAAACTACACAAACACAAAAAGCTGAAAAACCAGAGATTTCGGCTTTTGCTTACAGAGAAAAATAGAGAGAGAGAGAGAGCAGAGTTAGAGAGTATGAAATGTACCCATATATATATATATAGAACTCTATATAGAAGGTGGTGACGAAGCTAGCTTAGCTTATTTCTCGAGGAAGGAGAACAAGGTTGATGAGAGAGAAAAGTAGAGCCTCGTAGGATTGTACGGAAAGTGGAGCTTTTCGCACTGATTCGACCGCTTGGGTCAAATTGTTTTAAAGACCTTTGGTTTCTTTTTCATTTTTCCAAAGGAACTCTGACTAGAGAGTGTGGAATCATAGTGGACGACCAAGACTTTTGGACTTCGATCGGTCTTCTTTCACTTTTTTTCCCTTAATATTGTCATTTGTGATTAGAAAAAAAATATAGATCCTGAATTATTTTACAATTTCTTTATCACAATTATGTCGAGCGTGAATGGTAGAAAAAAAATTGAGGGTTAATATGTAAATGGCAAGCAATTATTCTCCGTCTATTACATCAAAATTATAATAAAAAAAATTGTGAAACTGCCCGTGATCCTAAAATCACAATTGATTATTAGTCTTTTGGTTCTTTTGAGCTTCCCAAAAGCATTGGGGTGTAAATACCCCTAGTTGTTATTTTACAACTCAAGAGATCAAAAACCCACTACATTCAAGTTTGTATAGTAAAAAAAATTTGCAATTTATGAATAGTAAGGTTACATATATGCAATTTTACTATTCATATGATGTAAAGAAAAAAATTTTAATCTTGTGGTTGTATGTGAAGAGAAAAAGATAGTGTGAGAAAAAAAAAATACTTTTTATTATTTTACAAGGTAGTTTATATTATTTTATTAGGTTGTACGTAAAAATAAAAACTGGGATGTAAGCTGAGTTTGTAAAATAGATAAAATAGTATTTAAAAATATAAAATAAGTTTTTTTTCATCATCGGATACCAGTGCTCCGTACCTAGGATGCAATTACTCCCAATAATGAACCTTTGTCGTGACTCTCTTTAATCCCAAAGAGTTTTTCAGAAATTTCTTTAGTTGTGGGTTTGACTCGATTTAAGTCACATTAGTGTGTTTTTTTTTGTTTTGTTTTATGTTAATGTATATAGTATAATTTATTTTCCTTCTTTTTTAGTTTATTTCGTATTACTTTTTTTATTTTCCTTCTCTTTTTCCACTGTCCATTTCTCTCCTCCAACCTCACAGCCCTCATCACTAGCTACCAGAGTTTAGGGGAGAGAAAAGCTGATTAGTTCTTCACTGTTAAGGATATCAATGCAGAATCATATTCCAAGACCAACTCTGCTACAGATTTGGATAACAAGTCTTCTATTCAAACTGCTTCTTCAACTCAAAGATAGAACACCTAAATAAGGATAAGTTATCCATCCTAAAGAATTCTTGATGTATTCTAATTCCTTGATGTCATCCTTCTCTTATACAGATTATTACAAAAACTTCAAACAATTGCCAAGAGAATAATGTTTTATATTCAAACAAATCTGTTTTCACATTCACAAGTTGAAATAGAGATATAGTTGACAATGTGTTGGCTCAAGAATAGGTGAGTTTATTGACCATAGATATGTTATTCAACCACGGTCCACAATTGAAGTGGACTGAGGCCCAATTTTCTATAGTCTAGTGTTGTCCATTGATGTCAAATTGTCAATGGTCTTGGGCTTTGGCTGAGTACAACCCACCAACAACCAACAACAATAACAAAGCCTTAAGATATGTTTGGTTGGAGATATGGAAAAATAAGAGGATAAAAGAGAATTTAATTTCTCTTATTTGTACTGGTTAGAAGTGGAAAAGTAGAAGGATTGAAAAAATGAGTTTGTATAAATTTACTCATATGCTATTGTTAAAAAATATGTCCAATTAAAAAAAAAAAAGTGGACAAACAACAACAAAAATAAATATAAAAACTAAAGGCAATCACCTAAATTTATTAAAAAATAAAAAATCATGCCAAAAAAAAGTTAAAAAAAAAAGAAGAAAGAAAAAAAAGAAAAGAAGAAAGCCACAGCCCACGAAAGAAAGAAAAAAGAAAAAGAAAAAAAAGAAGGCAACCAACAGGTATAAAAATAAATAAATCATATTATATATAATAAAAGTTGGGCTTAAAAGACGTGGTTGTGCCAAGTGGCTGCACCAAATTACAAAAAAAAAAAAAAAAAAAGATTTAAAAAAAAATTGATATAATTTTTTTGTACTTTATCTTCTTCTCTTATAATTTTTAAGTTAATAAAAATCTTAATTTGATTACAAATATATTATTCTTATCAACTTTCATCTACCAATCTTTGGATAGACATAAAAATTTAATTTTTCTCATCAACTTTTCCTCTATTCATTTTTGGATAGACACAAAAGCTTAATGTTGATATCGACATTTTTTTTACTTCACTTTATGAATAATTGTAACACGGTGGGAAGTTTAAGTTTTAAGAGTTTGAGTTTAAGACAAAGGGTTTAATTAGAATGATTTTACTTTTTTTAATGGCAGGAGATGTACTCACATGGTTACGCGGCTAGCTAAGAGATTTTTTGGATAAACTCAAGAGAACTTTTTTTTTTTTTTTTTTTGCCTTTTGGAGATAAAAAGAATGGTTGTACGTTAAAGAAATAAAATTTAATAAAAATTACACTCTTATATTATATATAATTATCTTGAAAATAAACTCTATTAGCTTAGATTTAAAAGATATAAAATTCTATTTCAACTAAAATTCTAACCAAAAACAAAAGTTTCATTATCCACATATATACACACACGCACACACCAAAAGCTTCAAATCTTATATTTGCTCTAAGACTTCCTTGCCTTTACTATTATTTCCAAGCTCTTATATATATCTATATATATATAATTAATTAATTAATTAATTTGTTCATCATTTGATATATTGAGATTTATAAATATTTAATTTTGCAGATTCATAAAGGGTTCTATGAAACCAAACATGTGGAGCATAAAATACAAGGTAGTTTCTGTATTTTCTTTATATATTGAGTATGTCATATTGCATGTCTTTTTTCCCCCAATTTTTTGGTGAATTTTACTTCTTTGATCATTACAAGTTAGGAGTAAAAAATGTAGTTGAGACCCAATTGGCATGACAATAAATTCTTAGAATTACAAATGCTAATAAGATTTTAGAGAGTGGAAGATAAAATATGTTCATAATATAAGGTGAAGAATTATGTAGATAACTTTTTATTGAATATGGAATTTTGTAGCAAAAAGGTTGCTTATTTTTGATAAATTTGCTTTTAAAAAAAATTGTTAGATTAGCAAAGAGGTTGTTTGGAAAAGCATAAATTTTGATAATATTTATCATCATTTATGAAAATTTACTACAATTCAAACGAAAGGTTTTGATCACAAACTGAAAAAGAAAAAAGTGTTTTTTTTTTTTTTTGATAACCATCGAACATATGAGAATCCTATATGTGTGTGTGTGTTTTTTTTTTTTAAATGTTATTCCGGTGTCTTCTTTAGCAATCTAATGGTGCATTGTGTGAATGAGAGCTATTCTTTAGAAAACAAAATTGATTGGGGGAAGTTAAGTGTGGAAAATAAGTAGCATATTATAATTTTATATTGTGTGATGTGGTATGGTTACATAAACTAATAAGGCATGTGAAAATCTCATATTTAATCATCTCATGTAAGTGTACTCAATACATAAGGTTAACACTTATTCCTTCTTGTTTCTCAAAAAAAAAAAAAAAAAACACTTATTCCTTCTTTGTTTGCTATGTATCAAGAAAGTTGAAATAGTGCTCAAATGTTATGTTTTATCTCCTCAAAATGGCTATTTATTTATTATTTGTTTAAAATTAATGTTTTTGGTGATAGGAATCCAAATTTATTAATATAGTTAATTTAAGTAATTATTCATTACTTCCAACATAGAGCAACATGGTAATCACTCCTCTAAATTTTTATTTGGAATAATATTAAGTAAATATAAAAGGTGTTTTAGAGACTAGAGAGTACATAAAATTATCTATCATTCGTGCAAGAGAAGAGAGTATCACATTGCTGTCGATTTAGTGATCATTAAGATAATTTTGATAATGTTAGTAAAATATATAATTTAATTTATTATTAAGGTTGTTATTGAAGATTAGTGGGTTCTAGCTAGCTCAACTGGTAAGGTCTCTGATGGTTGTATAAGAGATCTGGGGTTCAATCCCCGCCTACACCAAAAACTGATTAATGTCTTGGTTTGATGATTAAAAACTATTATCAGGAGCGAACGCTATAAGTTGAAACTCTCTAAAAAAAAAAAGGTTGTTATTGAAGATTAAACTTTATTATTAATAGTTTTTTTTTTTTTTGATGAGATTACTATGAATAAAATTTTATTTTTTAAGTTCTAAGAAATTTAATAATATAATTCACTTAAAATTCTATTAACAAAAGTTCCAAGGAATTTAAATTAAATTAATATTTATTTAGATTATATATCATAACTTTATGTTTTAATATGTATAATTTATATATTACACACCATGTATGCACAAAGTGACTCAATATATGTATGAATTACATGTTGCAAAATTAATTTGATTTTTTTTCATGTGGCTCATGAATTATTAATATCATTTCGACATATATAACTTTTAATTAAGCCGTGCATTGCACGGGCATAATACTAGTAAAAAAGAAAAAGAGAAAACCAAAACAAAAGAAAGGCACGGTCCAAGAAAGAGAGAAAAAAAAAAAAAAAAAAAGGCAACCAATAAGTCAAAAAAAGAAAAAGAAAAAGGTAACCAACAGGTCATAAAAGGAGGAAGCAGTGCTTATTAATGGCAACTATTCATCTTTGCTCTATTTTCTCCCTATTAATGGTAACTATTCATTTCTCCTCTATTTTCTCCCTAAATTGAGGAGATATAATTTTGGTGGGCTAGGCCATTAGAGGAGAAAACATCATCTAGGCCCTAACAATTCTCCATCCTCCTCTTCTTTCCAACTAAACACCCATAAAATTAGTTTTCTCTCTTCTATTTTCTATCATTCCTATTTCACTACCAACAAAACGGACGCTTTTATTAATTAAAAAAAAAAAAAAAATGCTTAGTCTCAAAATTTAGGGCGGCGAAAGATTCTTGTCAAATTAGATTGAGTTGGTCACATGAATTACATTTCCCCATTTGATGGTATCTAAACTCATGCTTTCTATTACTAACTTAATTCACATGTCTTTTTTTTTTTTTCTTTTTTTTTTTTTATAATTTTATTACTTCTACTAATTTTATTTATGGTCTTTTCTGTTTCTACCTTTTTTTCGTTTTCTCAACTTTTTTTTTTTTTTGAGAATGAAAAATGGGGGAATTTATGGTTATATTAAACCCTCGGGCAGAGCGTTAGGTCAGCAGCCATTAAGCTGAATAATACTGCCAACCTGTGTGGGGTGTCAGCCCCACTAAGGATGCCCACCAACAAAAGCCTGCTAGCAGCGGGACTCGAACCTAGGTGGGTTAGACGAAGCGTTCGATCCTTACCAGCTGAGCCAAGCCTCGGTTGGCTTCGTTTTCTCAACTTGGATTGACATAATCACTCTGTGTATTCCCACTTATCCACATTAACATTCTCATTTCCACTAAACTCATTTTATGGATAGAACATAGCTAGTTGTTTGGGTGTGCTCGAGTTGGGTTGAGCTAGTAAAGGGCAATATTTTTAACCAAACTGCCAATGGTGGGTTTGGAAAATTCCAATTCGATGCCAATCCACCAATATATATATTCGGTGGATTGGCTGAAAGTTTGAATAGTTTCACCTCAGTAAGTTGGGCAAGTTGGCAAATTCAATTGAATAAATTAAATTATTTCAATTAAATTGGATAATTGTTTGCTCCATCAAATTAAAAAGAAAAAAAGAAAAAAATTACAATTTTTATTAAAAATAATTACAAATACTACATTATTTATTTATTAAACTAACTAAAATTTTATTACACTAAAAAGAAAAAATCTCAGAATCTAAAATTAGACTTATACATAGAGTAAGAATAATAACAAAATGTTGGAGAGAATGACTAAAGTTTATTAGGGAAGAGAAATGTGAAAATGAAAAAATAAAAAAATAAAAGAAAGAGAGATGAGAGAAATAAAGTGAATGCGTATGTGATAATATATATATATAAATATATATATTTATATATATAGAGTTGGGTTCAAGTTATACCTGGTGTAACTCTAAGCAATGTTACACCACCCAATAACTTGTTATTGAATTAATATTTTGAAAATTCAACCGTTGAATTACATGTTCTATATGTTTTTAACATGCATGCCAATTTTCATATCAATCGGATGTTATTTACCATTTGATCCATAAACTCATATTTTATGCATTATTTTAAACTACAAAAAATTGAATTTTAACAATTGATTGATGACATGGATATTAAATTTTGATCACCTTGAAATTTTGCAAGTATAAAGAATATACAAAGATAATGTAATCTAATGGTGAATTTGTTAATATTCACATCCAATTAAAAAATATTGAGTGGTGTAACATTACTTAGAGTTACACCAGGTGTAACTTGAACCTAACCCATATATATATTTGTGTGTGTGTGTGTGTATATATATATATATATAGAGAGAGAGAGAGAGAGAGAGAGAGAGAAGGTTGGGTTGTGGCGGGTTAAAAATATCTCAACACACTATTCAGCCCAATTTACTAAATTATCTATCTAATCCATCCAACTTGACCCGCCTCACTTAATGGACCTGCATGGGTTGGGTCGAGCCGGTGCGAATTGGGCAGGTTGGCAGGTCAGGCGGTCTTTTTTGCACTGCTCTAGCTAGTTGTATAGCAGTTTTATAAAACTTTCCTTTTAACTAAATAGTATTCTACCTTCACACATACTCCTGATGCGCTTATCCACTTCATCCACTTTGTTTTTATCCTATATTTCATATCATTTTCAATCTCTACGTCTTTAAGAATTATAGTATAACCCATAAAAAAAAGAAAAAGAAAAAGAAAATCTAAATTACAAATGTAAAAAGAGAGACAGCCAGACCCTCTTCCAATAAGCTTGCGCAGATAGTTCTAGCTACACTATTAAGTCTATAACAAAACTAGTTATATGTCAGTAAACAATGAAAATAATTTGAGAAGTACATTTTTTCAGGGAAAAAAAAAAATTCATGAAAAGTACCTTTCAATGCCAGTGAAACATTGAACATCATAAAAACCAAAACATCATAAAGAATTTATAAACAATGATCTTCCTGTTGACTCCTTATACTCTTAAACTCAATTGCTGGTCCACACTCTCTATTTTGCCAAAGGTTTAGGCTCTCAGGTATCCATATCTGAAGTGATAAAGCCTTCATAGGCACCTCCACCATAGTACACAAGGTGTGACCACTGGTTATGCAATTTATTTATATTTATTGCACCCTACATACAATACAAGCAAAAAAAAAAATCTCCATACATATTTGGAAAGAAAGCCTAATATGGGTTGTCAATGGTATCACCAAGATAAACTAAAGTTATATTCAATCAACTTTCTTTGATTCTCAAATTTAAATTCCATCACAGAAACGGAAATCAACACCAAGTGATAGGGCTGCTTTCTCTAAGGGCAATTTTTTCAAATTTCTTAGAGCTTCTAATTGCAGTGAGGCTGAAATGATTTTGAATTTAATACACCTATCCTCAGAATTTCAGCCTTGGGAGATTTAGCATAAACAATGTAATAATTTTGGTTCAATTCAAGTACAAACTTTTAATTTCCTACTGAATTTCCAACTACGTACATTACCAATCACTCTAAATGCTCAAGCTAAGAGACAAGCAAGCAAGTTACCTATTCACAAGTTTCAGTCACATTGTCTAATTATACACCAAGTTTTATTCTTACTTATAAAAAAAAATGCACTTAATTTTATTGATTTAAAAATTTTTAATCTCTCTGTTTGTTTTCTTTAAAATAAATAAATAAAAAAGAAGGAAAGATAGCAAAATTTTGAGCATTTCATCATGTTTTTTTCTCCTGGGATTCTCATGATTGAACTCTCACCTTAGCTGCCAAAGGCCTTGTAGCTGAATTGGTACCTCACCATGCACAAAGTGCTTGGGGGTTTAGGGGGAAAATGGTTCGAGCTGCGGGGTTAGCAGCATGTTGTAATTATCTCTAAAAAAAAAAAAATAAACTCTCACCTTAGCTTGCTATCATAGATGTGATATATAGAGGGCAGTGTTCTAAAAATTAGAAAAAAAAATGATATTTGACCAAAGGAAACAAAAGCAACCTTATAATCAATATGTGGCGTGCCATTAAATAAAAAATTGTCCATTCCTTTGGCTTCCTAATTACTGTTTACAATTCTTGTGGCTTGGCAAGCAAGAAAAGATAAAAAATGGATAAAAGTTCTGGATGTGACAATCATCAGTTTGCTCATTCTAGAAACTTCCATTTCCAAGAACATTAGGTCATCTCATCAATTATATTTGTACATGAATGGTTAAAAATATGTCAATATTTTCTAGAATTAAATTTAACTTTCAGTTCCTTGCTAGTGGTTGAGAAAAATGTATCGCATGTATAATATGTTGGAATGATAAAGAAGTATCACCTTGGCATGCATAGAGTTAATTTATTCATTCTCTAGTTAGGCACAGCCTAAATCCATATTGCACATTGGACAGGAGTTCATTTTCTCATCTGTTAACTTCTTATATATAACTAATAAACCTCCTGCGAACTGTTTTCAAATTTATAAATAACAAGAATTAGATATTGTAATTGCAATGTACATGATACTAAAAGGAAATACAGCATTTGATGCAGCCCATATGCCTTGGCCAACATTTTGTTAAATTGAGAAAGCTAGATTCCAAAATCACAGATTACACATGTTATGCCTAGAAGCAAAATATTAATTAATTACACAAAACAAAAACAAATCAAAGACTTAACATTTTTTCCCAAGAAAGAAAAAAGCATACCATTGTGAGGATGATATTCGAAAGATCAGTCTCGATCTGCTTTTGAATTGCACAGCTCAGCTTGGTAGCTGCAATTCAAATATACCTTACTAGAAACCCACACATGCACAACACTATACCGAGTAGGTAAAAGTCCTCTCTGCTCCCATAACTCTCATCCTCTCCCTCTCCCCCTCTCAGTCTCCCCCTGCTGTCCCATCTGTCTCTTTGTTTCTCACTCAATGCCTCTGTACGAGCAATTTTTTTTTTTCTTTCTCTGTTTTCCTCTTGGACATTTTTCTCACCCAAATCAGTGAGTTTTGAAAGTTCTGAAAAAGAATCGTTTTGGCTCAACAAAAGACTATTCATTTGGCTCCTCACATGCTATACACAAGAACATCATAGGCCTTTGGACCAAGACCATGTTTTGGTCCACAGCTCAACAAAATCCAAAAAGCCGAAACTTGAGGCTCAAAAATATATATAAATGCCAATACCAAACATTACCATTTAGTTCAGAATTACAAGAGTATCACCCCTAAATAGAAATACAAAGAAAGGAAGATCTAGGACAAAACAATATAAGGTTAACACCTTATGAATGACCATTAGAATCAGAATAGCAGCAACCGATTCATTCTTTTGACATTTACGCCAAAAACACTGCTAGAAGCACACAAGAAATATATGAAAGAAACACTTACAAATATTAACAGTTAATGGTATATATCTAACTAGTCAGAAGGAAAGACAGATGCAAGGAACTGCTCATCCTCCAAGTATATTTGCAAATTCTTGGACTCCATTAAAAACCTAACAGCTTCCTCATCAAATTCAAGTACGAAGGCCAGCTTGATCAGTTCAGAGAGTGCGCCAATATGATCACAGTTCCCCCATAACACACCCTCAGATATTGCTTCAGAAAAATATGTAGCATATTCAATTTGATTCTTATATCCACTAGACCTGTCCAACTTCTGTGTGAAAAACTTTGAAGACTCTCTATCCCAGCATATCATTCGGCTTGCTCTTGCATTCACGATCTCCCCTGAAGAAAGTGATAAACTGTACTTTACGCTTATCGGTTCAACTATCTCAAGGAAAGTAATATTCAGAAGCCCTCGGATAATTTCATGCCTTCTTTCAGCTTCCATTTTCATCACAGGATTTGCTAGAAAACCAAGGATGAGTGTAACCAGATCTTTTGTAATCAAATTCTCCTTTGGATTCACCTGATTGAGTTGAGCAACATCCACTGTGTATGATTCTTCCTTCTCTACAGACTCGGATATAGTGCGAACACCAATCTTCCGGTAAATATCAAACAACTTCATCTGAGGTAAAGAAGGCTTGCTCGGCTGAGGGTACCAGACAAATAGAGACTGAGCAGAAAACCGATTGAAAAGATCTTTCAGCTGAAGATCATCAGCAATAAAAACATCATGCTTATTTGTTGAACAGCAAAGAAACTTCATGAGCCAGAAGCAACCGGCAATTTCACTAGCTTCTCAGTGATAGTTTTCTCAGTCTTTTCACCCCAGTGCTTCAAAACATACCCCAGAACTTAGACAGTCATCATTTGACAATCGGTGTCTAAGAAATTTCCCAAGCCTCCCAAAGCTTACAGTAATCGGAAACTGAAGGATTGCATTTAACATGGAAAGCACGTGAGGAAGAGATTAAGTATAAATTTTGCCCATAATATTTATCAGAACTTTCCAGCTGCGAACTGAAGAGACCATCCTTGTCATGCAGAACACATTCACAGAGGCTGACCACTCTCCTTTCTTATTTCATATAGGATCCATATCCCTTTTGTAAGTTCACTGTCATTCTCCCAATTACATAGACTCAAATGATTATATATTCGAACTATAGTAGGCAACTGAACATGGAACTCAAGGTGGCTGGCAGTAGCGAACATCCGTCTTCAACATCAAAAGGGTGACTCCTATTTCCTCGAGTTCTTCTTTGTACAGTGTAATATTAGAACCATAAAAATCTTCATCAATAAAAGGTCCATCATCGCTCCAAATAAGGCCACCTAGGATCGAACCCAATAAGCACTTTTCTGGAGGCCTATAACTTAAGTGGTCTTCAACCATTTCCGAAATTTTGTTTTAGGAAAGGATCTGGAAAGAGAGTAATTCACTCCTTGGATTAAAATCCATTATGCATTCCAGCAATGAGAACACATTTTCAGCAGTTATCAGAGCAGTTGAAGGAAAATGAAGACCAGCTGCAACAAACTTAGCACCATCTTTAAATTCAACAACGACTCCCATGTACTAAGCTCTTCCTTATATTTATGAATGTCCCTTGCCATAACAGTTGTCACTATCATCTAAGAAAGGGAGGTCACTTGGAGAGTAATTGGTAAAATTGACTGCCAATCTGGCCAAACAGGAATGCAATCTACTTGGAGATCTCTTATCACCACGCCTAGTCTGCAGCCACTTAAGGTCACGGATATTTTTCCTAAGATCTGGAGGAAACACATATGCATTATCTTTTAGCTCCTATGACATGAAAGAAAGAACAAGTTCGTTAGTCATGGAAGATGCCTCCTGCTTGAATCTGTCCAGCAAATTCTTTACCGCCTCCTCAAAATCCACCTTCACCCCAGTTTGCTTCATCGTTTCTGTAAGAGAAGATATTGCTTCCATGGAAATCATGATCAATCAATACAAAACCTTCAAAAAACCTATGAATACAAACCCATTGAGGTCAAACAAGAAACACTTATTCACCGGAGGCTTGTACCCAAGATTCGTCGCCGAAGCATTTCCCGCACCACTCAATGCCTGAACAAGTTTGTTAGATGATCCTAGACATACGCATACATTCAGTATCAAAAGAACTGCCTCAGCTGTCAGAGATAGAGCATGGAGGTGACTTTAAGTTATCTACAACAAGATTGTAACGATCCACTGGAAGCCAATCACCACACCAAGTGACTTGAGTTCCCTCTCTATAAGAAAGAATTTCACTCTCCAAAGTAATCGATCGACCGAGGATGCTACTGATTTTGTGATACGGTTACCATTCCTCATCAAACAAAACAGCTTCAACTGGAGACCTGTCACCCTGACATGTCATAGCCATCTCTTATTCTTGATACTGTTGATGAAATCATCCTGGGAAGAAACTTTTCCCTCAAAAATCCTGATGAAATTTAGTATAGACAGCACTTGGTCTCTCGCAAAGTGGAGTATTCTGTAGAAAGACATAAGGCGACTTTCCAATAAATTCACATACTTCTCCATACTCAGACGACACCAATTTTCTTCAGCTCCTCCTTATACTCACTTATTTCATCACCATAAAAACTTAGATCAATCAACGGAATATCAACAAGCACGGATCCGTTCTGCAAAATGTTTCCCAATGAAGAGGAAGCATGAATGACTCTGAAGGTGGCCGGTAGCCAGGGCAGCCACTGGTAGTAATTTTCAGCCCTTTACCTTCCTTTGCTGCATTTCAAAAATTCTAAAGTGTAAATTTCTCTAAGTTTCAGATTCGAATCAATCCAACAGCAAGTACATTTTGCTTGGTGATGAGTGATGATACCGTAGGAATTGCAGCATTAGGAGGAGATATGTAAAGGGATATCAGCTGCTAAAATATGAGTTTTAAGGAACTCCAAGAGTCTTTCTCTAGAGGCATATTCACCTGCAAAATGGCCTGGTGCAGTAGTCTTCTGCTAACTCAACATAGCCTTCATTTGTCCATGGATTTGAACCAATCAATCCCACCCATTTGCTTCCATTGGCAGGGACAAGAACCCTGTCCTGTGTCTCTGTAAATTTCCATAGTTATCCACAAGTGGCATAGAATTACATAAAAATACCAACCTCATGATGGGAAAGAAAAGACTTTTGAAGCGAGTGGTACAAGAAGTGAACAAAGGTAATCGCACGCTTCTGGCAACTATTGAGATAATTGTTAAGGTGAACTGCATATTCATAGACGGCTCATAGCACCAACCTTCACATGATCTCGTAGCCACTCCAACACTGTCTCCCTCTTAGAGAACAACTGGATAGCTTCTTGTGCTTTCGGCCAAAAAAAGTAATTGGCTGGACATTTGAATTCAACATTCCAATCATTCCAGCCATGAGATATAGATCAGGATGACCGAGATAAGGACACCACTCTGTCACGATTAGGTACATGGATTCATTTATGCTACACAAAGACACATCGCCATAAAGACCCATATTTTATTAGTTGTATGTAGCGATGTCAGTAGAAGTCAAATTTGGACCCTGATTATCGCAACAAATAGCAAAAGCTCCAAGTACACGTCCTCTGACACTCCTTCAACAAGTTTAGAACTTTGGATGCACTTTGCGTACCATTCATTTTGACTGATTCCACACCAAGAGAATTCAATATTTATCATATTCTACTTTATCAAATAGGAGCTCAAATCAATCTAATTCCATTTGGGTTGGATCTAGTGATGGCAGCAAGGCAGATGCGGCGGCGGCAGCAAGGCAGATGTGGCGGCAGCAGCAAGGTAGATCCGGCGACAGATCTGACTGATTTCCATTGGGTTTTTCATGTTGGTTTATGTTGGATTTTTCATATGGTTTTCCGTTGGATTTAGTTTTTATTGATTTTGGTTTGGATTTGGAATGGGTTTTTCGGCGGGTATGGGTTGCAGTGGTGATAGTTGGGTTGTGCTGAGTTGGGGTTTTTCTATTTGTCTTCTTCTTTGCTGAGTTGCTGTGATCATTGGGAAAGAAAGGAACCCGAATGAGGTGGAGAGTCAGACCAGAGAGAAAAAGAGAGAGAGGTAGAGAGAGAAAAAACAATAAAATATTAAATGCACAATTATGCACAAGCTGGTGTGGGTTTTTTTTGCTCAAATTGTGTAAAATTAGCAACTTTTTTCATTTTGCACAATTATACCTAAGCTGATGTAATTGCTCTTATTCATGATTATCACTCTTGTGGTTCTTTGGGGTTTCCTAACGTACGATGCAATTATTGACGTGACTCCGTTTGTTTAGATGGAACGTCTCACATATAATTTTTCACTTTTTGTCAGTATTTGTTAATATCAGAAAAAATAAGTTAAAAAGAAAGTTAATATAAAAATATGGCTTACTTGAAAACAACTTTATTTTATGGCAAGTTAAGTAGAAGAAGTTGTAAAATCTTTTTCAACACATTTGAAATAGTTATTAAACATAAGAAAATAAGATAATTTTATAAAAAATATATTTTTTTAAAATGTCTTATTTTCTAGAAAATTTTAATATTAAAACAATCATTTTTTAGAAAACTTTAACGTTGAAAAAACTGAGTTTAGTTTCTTTTGGGATCAATTTGATTTTATCCTCAAATTTCTTAGTTTAGATTTGGACTCTAGTCTTTAAACAAAAATTTTACTAAGTGATAAGTCCATTAAGTATCTATTTTTTTATGGATCTGGATTTTAGTAAAGTTTCCTATCGTCAAATAAGAAATTTAAGGTTCGATTTTCACATATGCAAAAAAAAAAAAAAAATAGTGTGTTGGCCTAATAATAAAGAGCAATTATTAAAAATGAATTCTATAGGTTGAAACTATTTCTTTAAAAAAATTCAAAATTAATTTTCTAATTGGGTTTGATAGAATTTAAGTCACATTAGTTTTTTGTTTTTTAATTTTAATTTTATATTTTATGTTAAAGTATATAATATAATTTATTTAACTTTTCTTTCCTTTTTTTTTTTTTCTTCTCTTTTTCCACTGTCCATTTCTCTCCTCCAACCTCAGAGTCCTCCTCACTACCAGAGTTTAGGGGGAGAGAGTTGATTAGTTCTTCACTGTTAAGGATACCAATGCCGAATCATATTCCAGGGCCAACTCTGCTACAAATCAGGATAACAACTGCTATCCTTCTCTTGATGTATTCGAATTCCTTGATGCCATTATTCCTTCTCTTATACATACTATTATCAAATTGATGTAATATCTCTATATATAAAAATACAAAAGCTCTCAAACAATTTTCAATAGAATAACGTTTATTCAAACAAATCTGTTCTCACATTCAGATCTGTTGTCATAGAGATATGGTTGAGAATGTGTTAGCTCAAGAATTGATGAGTTATTGACTCAACCAAAGTCCTCAATTAAAGTGGACTGAGTGAAGGCTTATGATTCAATAAATTGAAACTTCATAATTGATAGGTCAAGAATGTATTGACCCATTGTGATAAATTAACCAATTAATTAGCCAAGATAATTAATTAAGTCAATTAACATGTAATACGCGTGGTAGCACAAGCAAATCACCAACTAAGTTAAATGCAGCGGAAATTAAAATTGACACAGTGATTTGTTTATGAATGGAGAAAACCTTCAAGGCAGAAACCTCACAAGGTAAATTTAAGATCACCACTCCCGAGAATCCACTATTATCACAACAAGCAGTTACAAGTAAATGAATTTCAATACCTTTGTTACTTCTACGGTAAAAAAGTAAGAAAAAAGCACAAGATGAAGCTAAAATCTTCTAGCCAGTTAAAACTGTGAAATCACGTACACACTCGGTTAAAATTGTAATAATCATTACTCAAATATTTAAAGATTAATGACATGGGCATTCTAATTCACAAACATATATATCAATATCATTTAGAACTCATAACAAAAACACACACAAACAAACAAATAATATTAAGAAAGAAAGAATGAGTTTGAGAAAGTAACCTGAATGAGTTCCATGAGAAAATGTACATCCTTGGCATAAAGCTCAGCAGAGAGGTTCTTGACAGCTTGATGAAGATCCTCGGTTAATGGGTTCTGTTCCCCTCCAATGGAGAACTTTTTTCTACGTATTTCTTCAATGTGTTCTCTCGCTGCATCCGCCATATCTGTACACACACCAAACTGAAAAACCAGAGATTTCTGTTTTTGCTTACACAGAGAGACAGAGTGTGAGAGAGTGTGAAATGTACACACATATATAGAACTCTACGTGGAAGGTGCTGACGATGCTTACTTCTCAACGAAGTAGAACAAAGAGGCTGAGGTAGTGAGGTTGCTTTTGAGAAAAGTTGAAAAATGCAGTTTTTTTTTATTTAATTTATTTTTCTCCTATTTACTAGTTTTATTACACTTTTTAGTATTATAAAATTTATAAGTTATAACTTATACTATAAGCTGTTCCAAACAAAGTATCAAGCGATGAAAGAAAAGGGTCTAGGAATGTACGGACAGGGAGTTTTTCACACTGATTCGACCCCCCGTGTCTCGTCTTTTTTTGTTTATTTCCAAAGGTGACTGGCTAGAGAGCGTGGAATCATAGTGGACGACTGAGAGACTTTTGGATTTTTTTTTTTTTTTTTCTTTTGCAAAGAAAGACTTTTGGACTTTGATTTGATTGGTCTCCTCAACTCTCCTTTTTACTTTTCCTAAAATATTGTCATTTATTTATTATTATCACTCTTGTGGTTCTTTTGGGTTTCCAAACGTACGATGCAATTATTGACGTGACTCCTAGTTCTTAAGAATTTTTTTTTTCTATTCTGGTAGATGGCACTTCCAAACTATACCTATACACTTACCTTTGGATTTAGAAGAACACATATTAGGCCATCCAATTCCTTATTTTCCAATAAATCTTTATCAACTTTTTTGGCCTGGTCCCACAGGACATTGCACTGTTAAGCAACCTCAAAATTTTTGTTTCTTTGAGGGAGTAGAATCTAATGCAGCTCACTGGAATTGGATTTGGAAAATTGCATGTCCTCCAGAGATAGAATTTTCATATGGAAATGCTTTCTCAACCGTCTCCCTACAAGATCTTTTTTTATCTTGCATCATTTCGGGCTTTCCTAACTTTTGTCCACGGTGTCTCTGTCCTGAAACAACTTTACATATCATTCGCGATTGCCCATGGGCTAAAGATTTTTGGTTGTCTCTTCCTGGAACTAAATCTCTTGATTTTTTCTCTTTGGATCTTCAAGCATGGCTAAGGGTTAACATCACTAAACACCAACTCTTTAGCCCCTCTTCAATCCCATGGCATTTTATCTTTGCACAAGGCCTTTGGCAATTATGGCTTGCTCGACATAATAGAATTTTTTCTCCTCCTTCAAATTCTCTTAATCATCTTCTCCACAAAACTTTAAATCTTGCTTTGGAATTCTTCCACATCATATCTCTAGGAAAAACTAAAATATCCACATGTGTGAAATATATTGCATGGCAACCCTCTCTTTTTCCTTTTTCATCGTTAAACACGGATGACAGCTCATTAGGTAACCCTGGTATTGCAGGAGGGGAGTGTTATCCGTAATCACTTGGGAAAATGGGTGGTAGGTTTTTCTTGTCATATCAATATTGCTTCTAATAATAAGGCTGAATTGTGGGCTGTTAGACAGGGTTTAATTACTGCTTGGAACATGGGTATTAAATTTTTAAATGTTAATGTTGATTCCACTTTTGTTCTTACATGTCTAACTTCTTTTGGGAACTTGGCTTCAAAATTGTTTCCCATAATTTCTAATTGCAGGATGCTCTTCAACAGGAAATGGGTGGTCAATCTACATTACATATACCGTGAGGCAAACTCTGTAGCGGATGGTCTTGCGAAGAGGGGGAGGATGCAAGCTAGCTTTTTGGAAACGTATACTGATTGTCCATCTTTTTTGTTCTGTAAATATGTATGAGACTTTTTGTGTATAGGGACTTCACGCAAGTGCTCTTTAGTTCCTGTAACTGGACACCTTTCATAGGTGTCTCTTGGACAAATATGATATACTAGCTTTTTAATATATATAAAATTCCCTTCTTACCTTTTTTTTTTTTTTTTTTTTTTTTTTTTTTTTTTTTTTTTGCTGAGATAAGAAATTTCTTTTATACTCCATTTGTTTTGATGGAATATTTCATATATATTTTTTAATGTTTTTTAGTAATTTTAATATCGGTAAAAAAAGAAAGAAAAAAAAGTTAATATAAATTTATGGCTTACTTTTTAGAAAACAACATTATTTCATAGCAAGCTAAATAAATGAAGTTAAGAAATCTTTTTCAATACATTTAAGATGGCTATCAAATAAAAGAAAATGAGATAGTTTTATAAAAAATATTATTTGAAAAATGATTTATTTTCTAGAAAACTTTAATGTTGAAACAATCATTTTTTAGAAAACTCTAACGTTGAATCAAATCTAGTGTAATTTTTTTTTGGGATCAATTTGATTTTAATTATCCTCTAATTTCTTAGTTCGAATTTGGACTCATTTTTTTAAACAAAAATTTTATTACGTGATAGGTCCATTAAGTATCTATTTTCTTATGAATCTGGATTCTAGTAAAGTTTTCTCTCGTCAAATAAGAGACTCGAGGTTCAATTTTCACCTATACAAAAAAAATAAAAATAAAAATAAAAATAGTATATTGGTCTGATGATAAAGAGTTATCATCAAAAGTAGGCATTATAGGTTGAAACTATTTCTCAAAACAAATTCAAAATGAATTTTCTAAGTGGGTTTGACATGATTTAAATCACATTAGGATTTATTTTATTTTTTATGTTAAAGTATAAAATATAATTTATTTAACTTTTTATTCCTTTTAAAGTATGTTAAAGTATATGCTACAGATCAGGATAACAACTGCTTTAGGATAAGTTATCTATCCTAAAGAAGTCTTGATGTATTCGAATTCCTTGATGCCATCCTTCTTTATACACAGAATATTATCTGATTGATGTAATATCTATATATATAATATAAAAGCTCTCAAACAATTTTCAATAGAATAACGTTTATTCAAACAAATATGTTCTCATATTCAGATCTGTTGTCATAGAGATATAGTTGACAATGTGTTATTGTCACAGAGATATTACTCAACCAAGGTCCACAACTAAAACGGACGGAGTGAAGGCTTACGATTCAGAAAATTGAAATTTCATAATCAATATTATAATTGTTGCTAAGAGCCTTATAGTTCAATTAGTTGACATCTCCTAGTGTTTTCAATGAAGACCATCTAAGATACAAATCCCCCATCTCTCGTTGTAACTGTAGAGTTAACAAAGAAAAGAAAAGAAAAGAAAGTCTCTAGTTGTTGGTATTCTCACAAGTTCATTAATTAGATCAAAAGGCAATCGATGTCTCTTTAATGGGTTATTTTAAAGGTGGAAGGGTTGAATTTTTTTTTCATTTAACATTATTTTTGGGTTGAATTTTTTTTTTCATTTAACATTATTTTTGAAATATTTTAGTTAGTTGTCATATTCGCAAAGAATGTAGCAAACTAGCATCTCGAGTTTTAGAAAATCGAGTTCAAAATGGAAATCGCGGATTTTAAACTCGATTTCCGTCATTCTTCTTATTCTTCTTTTTCTTCACCTGGTCCGTTCTTCTCCTTTGTTTTTTCTGGGTTCTTCTTCTGCAGGTTCCTTTCTTTTTTGTGCTTGGGTTCCTTTCTTTTTCTGCAGGTTCCTTTCTTCTTCTTCACCATGGGTCTCTTTCTTCTTCGTGTTCTTTCTGGTCCGTTCTTCTCCTCTGTTTTTTCTGGGTTCTTCTTCTGTAGGTTCCTTTCTTTTTTGTGCTTGGGTTCCTTTCTTTTTCTGCAGATTCCTTTCTTCTTCTTCACCATGGGTTTCTTTCTTCTTCGTGTTCTTTCTATTCTCGTTGGGACTGTTCTTCTTCCTCCTCTGTGGGTCACTTCGTCTTCTTTTTTTCTTCAATTTCAGATCTTCTTCAATTTCAGATCTTCTTCAATTCTTCAGATTCGTTTTCTTATTCTATGAAACTCGAGTCTTTAAGACTCGAGTTCCGTGTGGCAAAAATATTTCCATGTCAGCAATCGACTCGATTTCTTATCGAACTCGAGTTTTAAAGACTCAAGATGCTAGTTTCCTACTTTCTTTCAAAACCATACTAACTAACGATATTATATTCATTCACTACGCTAATCTGCAAATATCCCCTGGAAGGATTCTTAGACAAGAAGTCCTTTTTGACCTTATTGGTTTGTCATAGCTGTGGTGGAAGTTTTCTCTAAGCTGATTAGCCGGTATGAAAGATAACTTCAACATCCATAAAGGTGGCTCTCTACCATCTTTGTTTTGTAGATGGCTTGATGCATTTTGTTGCAGCTGGTGAAACCACTATCCTTGCAGTCCAGAGAGTTCTCTTGCAATTCGAAGACATCTTTGGTTGTTAATCAAGCTAAAAGTGAGTTGTATCTGATGTAATGAAGCAGAGAATTATGCCCATCTTGAACTTCAAGAAGGATCATTACCAGTTAAGTATTTAAGAAGACTTGAGAAAGTTTAGCTGCCCAAGTATCTAAGAGTAAAAATTTCATTGTGCTGCTGGAATATTTGGGCTATAATTATGCTCAAGTTGGTTCTTTTAGAATTACAAAGAGTTTGCTTAATGGTTCTTAAAACCTTATGATATCTATAAAATCTTGGGTTTGAGTTTTGAAAATCATTTTGAAGTCACTCTCAAAAGATTGCTTCCTGTAACAACCTAATGTGTGTATAGCGGAATTTACACATATCCAAGAGAATAATCAGGTGCTCAAAATGGTATCTCAAAAAAAAAAAAAAAAAAGAAAGAAAGAAGGGAAATAGGATGCACTTTAGATTGTTGGACTGAGAAAAGCCCAATATCTTGCAGGAAAGACCTTGGACCTCATTAGGCCTGGAGGTCTAACGAGGCAATACTGTATTCAGTATGTGTTCTTTCTTTTCTATTTTCCAGTGTCAGTTGTTAATGTTACTGAGGCTTAGAGGCCCAATTTCCTTCCTACAATGCTGACCATTGATGTCAAATTGTCAACGGTCTTGGGCTTTGGCTGAGTATTACCCACCATCATCATCAACAAAACCTTAGTCCCAAAATTTGGAGTCGGCTATAAATTTTTGATGGATTAAATTGGGTTGGTCACATAAATTTTTTTTTCTCCATTTTATCTTATCTAAGTTCATGCTCTCTGTTACTCTCTTAATTGACATGTCTTTTTTTATTTATTTATTTATTATTATTATTACTTCTACAGTGATGTTATTTTTGGCCTTCTACTTTTTTTTCATTTTCTCAACTTGGATCGATTCACTCTTTCTTATCAATTCATTACTTGCTATCCTTTGAACATGACCAAACCATCATTTCCTCAATATGGGCTACCACTATTTTTAAACGGATTTTATCATTTTGATTCCTTTATTTATTTATTTATTTTATTTATTTATTTATTTATATATTTATTTATTTATTTTTTGTATTTCCAGTTATCCATTTTAACATTCTCATTTTCACTATACTCATCTTATGTATATGTTGCCTCTTACTCGCCCAACATTTGCTACCATAGAGTATAGTTGGTTGTATAGCAATTTTATAAAATTTTCCTTTTAACTTAACTAATGTGTAACTTTGTGCATATGCACGGATATAATTAATAGTAATCACACTTACACAATTCAAATTATACTGTTTTTTAGAAGACGTTCAAATTATACATGGTATTAGCTTACACTTTTTTTAAACTATACATTTCTAAAATATATAATGGTTTATATATATATATATATATATATATGATTTAGAATTTAATTGGATTTAGATTTTTTTGTTTTTACACCCAATAATTCACTTGCCATAAAAATTTAAAAAAATTAGATGAACACGTTGCATAAAATTGGATTCCAACTAAAATCCAATTTATAATCTAATTAAATTTGGACTCATTAATTTTTACACTCAATAATTTACTTGGTACAAAAATTAAAAATTGGATAAGACACATAGCGCAAAATTGAAAATCCAATTGAAATATAATTGAATTTTCTCTGAACTTTGGTTATTAACATATATAGAGGTAACGGTCACACAATACTTCTAATGCACTTCTCCACTTCATTCACCCTACTCTTATTCTAAGATTCACATCATCTTCAATTTTTACGTCTTTATGAATTATTGATCCAAGTTTAACCCAAAAAAAGGGGGGAAAAAAAAACTTGAATTACAAATGTAAAAAGAGAAACAAACAGACCTGCTTCCAACAAAACCATGATAAACATATCCAACAAGCTTGCGCAGATAGTTCTAGCTACAATTTATAATATAACTAGTTATATGTCATTAAACAATGAAAATAATTTGAACAGTACCTTTTTTTTTAATTAAAAAAAAAATCAGGGAAAGGACCTTTCAATGCCATCAAAACATTGAACGTCATAAAAATCAAAACATCATAAAGAATTTATAAACAATGATCTTTCTGTTGACTCCTTTTACTCTTAAACTCATGTACTGTTCCACACTTTCAATTCTACCAAAGGTTTAGGCTATCAAGCATCCATAGTCTGAAGTCATAAAGCCTTCATAGGCACCTCACCATAGTACACAAGGTGACCACTGGTTATGGAATGAATTTTAATTATTGCACCCTACATACAATACAAACAATATATAAATATATATATATATATATATATATATATATCTCCTTGCATATTTGAAAAGAAAGCCTAATATGAGATGTCAGTGTTTTCACCAAGATAAATTAAAGTTATATTCAATCAACCATTTTTGTAACATAATTCTATAACCATTTGTAATATAAAAAAAGTGGACAAAATGTAAGGGATTTAATCAAAAAAAAAGTGGAGCTAATTGATTCACAAAGAGACCTGATCAGAGAGACTGAAAACATCCTTTCAATTTCTTTGATTCTCAAAGTTCAATTCCATCACAGAATTGGAAATCAACACCAAGTGATAGGGCTGCATTCTCTTAGTGCAATTTTTTCAATTTTCTTAGAGCTTCTAAATGCAATGAGGCTGAAATGATTTTGAATTTAATACACCTATCCACAGAATTTCGGCCTTGGGAGATTTAACATACCCAATATAATAATTTTGGTTCAATTCAAGTACAAACTTCTGATTTCCTAATGAATTTCCAACTACATTACCAATCACTCTAAAAGCTCAAGCTAAAGAGACAAGTTACCTATTCACTAGTTCCAATAATCTCATTGTCTAATTATACACCAAGTTTTATTCTTATTTACTAATTAAAAAAATGCACTTAATTTTGTTAATTTAAATTCAAACAACCTCTCCTATGACTAGAAAAAGTCTTTAAGCTCTCCGTTTGTTTACTTAAAAAACAAAAGGAAACATAGCAAAATTTTGAGCATTTCATGATTTTTTTCCTCCTAGGATTCTCATGATTGAACTCTCACCTTAGCTTGCTATCATAGTTTCAACAAAACAAGTAATAAGCTCACCTTCTTTTCCATTCTCCTCTTATTAAAAGACCCAAAATCCAAAATAACACAATCTGGACCATTTCTTTTTTTCTTTTTCTTTTTCTCCTCCTTTGGGATTTCTCATAATGAACTCTCACATCAGTTGAACTAAGTGAAAAGCTCAACAAAAGTAACAAGCTCACTTTCTTTTCCATTTTTCTCTTACCAAAAGACATCGTTTCATAACAAAACTTGGACCATTTCATTAATTTCTTTTGTCACCTTCTGTATTTCTTATAATTGAATTCTTACATAAGCTAATAGCTTTAACAAGACAAGTAAAACGCTTAATTTCTTTTCCAGTTTTTCTTTTCTAATAGAGCCAAAATTACAATGAAACACACACATATAGATGTGATATATAGAGGGCAGTGATATAAAAATTAGAAAAAATGGCATTAGGCCAAAGGAAACAAAAGCAACCTTATAATCATTATGTGGTGTGCCATTAAATCAAAATTTTACATTCCTTTGGCTTCCTAATTACTATTTACAATTCTTGTGGCTTGGCAAGCAAGAAAATAACTTTAACTCTAAGAAACACATTTTTCTAAAGAAGTCACATAATTTCAGCAAAGTATGTAAGCTTTTTTCTTTTCCATTTATATTAGTACAGAGAAATATAAAAAGAGTCAAAATTACAGTTGAACTGTGTTTAAATAGCAAAGAGATCTCATTTAAACATCTAACATATCATTTCT
The DNA here is from genome assembly GCA_030021035.2 of Notholithocarpus densiflorus. Classification (NCBI taxonomy): domain Eukaryota; kingdom Viridiplantae; phylum Streptophyta; class Magnoliopsida; order Fagales; family Fagaceae; genus Notholithocarpus; species Notholithocarpus densiflorus. Next base: position 114,357 of record JARYZH020000289.1, on the reverse strand, counting down.
CTTCATAATAACGTTAAATTAGGTCTTATGAACCATAAAATTGCAACATTCCAAAACCAAAATAGGTCTAAACCACAAGGAGGTACTATGCAGTTCCTATAATTTTTACAGTTGAGGAAAAACCATGAATTTGCACAACTACAAACTGAAACGTATTTATGAGATATTCTTATATTAAACAATAATTTAATTATAATTTTGAGCATACGATCCATCAGATCTCTTAGACACCTAACACAATAAACATTAAAAAATAGATAAAAGTTCTTGATGTGACAATCATTAGTTTTCTCATCCAGAAACTTCCATTTTCAAGAACATTAGGTCATTCATCAATTATATTTTACATGGACTGTTAAAAATATGCCAATTTTTTCTAGAAGTAAATTAAACTCTGAGTTCCTCGCTAGTGGTTTAGAAAAATGTATCACTTGTATAATATGTTAGAATGATAAAGAAGTATCACCTTGGCATGCATAGAGTTAATGTTTTCATAAAGCAAAAGTAATGATGATTAAATACCTTAGTTTCTCTAGTAAGGCACAACCTAAATCCATATTTGCACATTGGACAAGTGTTCATTTTCTCATCGGTTAACTTCTTATATATAAGCCTCCTGCAAACTATTTTCAAATTTATAAATGACAAGTATTAGATATTGTACTTGCAATGTACACGATACTAAAAGGAAATACAGCATTTGATGCAGCCCATATGCAATGGCCAACATTTTTTTTAAATTGAGAAAGCGAGATTCCAAAATCAAAGATCACTCATGTTATGCCTAGAATCAATATATTAGATATTTACACAAAACAAAAACAAATCAAAGAACTGACATTTTTTCCAAAAACAAAAGCATACACCTTTGTGAGGATGATATCCAAAAGATCAGCCTCTGCTTTTGAATTGCACAGCTCAGCTTGGTGGCTGCAAATCAAATATATATTACTAGAAACCCACACATGCACAACGCTATACTGAGTAGGTAAAAGTCCTCTCTGCTCCCATCATTCTCATCCTCTCCCTCTTCCCCTCTCAGTCTCCCCCTGCTGTCCCATCTGTCTCTTTGTTTCTCACTCAAGGCCTCTGTACAAGCAATTTGTTTTTCTTTCTCTCTCTCTCATGGACATTTTTCTCACCCAAATCTGTGAGTTTTGAATGTTTCCATTCTCGCTGAAAAAGAACCGTTCTGGCTCAACAAAATTGAGCACAACAAGAGACTATTCATTTGGCTCCTCACATGCTAGACACAAGAACATCATAGGCCTTCAGACTAGTCATCATAATAACAATTAAGCTAGATGTTTGAGGTTCTAGAAAGACTGACTGAAGTATTTTTAAAATGAGGTCAATTGATTCAGCATGAACAAACAATGAACTTGGTAATGCTAAGACTAACATAGTCACATGTTCAATGAAGTGATATGAACCAAGCAAACTTAGCAACTTATGTGCAGCAAATATCAAAGATAAAATAAATAAATGGAAACTTAAATACTTATGTCCAGCAAATAACATTAAAAAGAAGAAGAAGAAGGAAATAGACCAAAACTAATGTCATGACTTATAACCGGAAAAAGGCATTAACCACACCTGTGCTTTACTCAAAATGCAGTCAAATTAAGGCTTATTGTGATTGCTTACACAATCCAGAATTACCTTATACATGTCTTTTGAAGGATTCAATACATCCTTGTACAAAATAATCATACAATCTAATCGGATCCACACAATCTCTTGAGTATCACAATTTTCTCCACTAATATCATTGATGTCCATGAGAAGGATCATGTTGCATTACAGTGTTCCCAAGCCACACAATATTATGGACCTAGCCCTAATATTATTTGTTACGACTTGAGGAAAACCATAGCCATATCTACATCATATTCCAAACAGACTAATAACATTACAATTAAGAACTCCTCTTAATCATGTATATAACACAATATACATTCAGCAAATCCATACAATCTGAGATGCCACATATGTCAAAGACCATGTTTTGGTCCACCGCTCAACAAAATCCAAAAAGCCGAAACTTGAGGCCCAAAAATATATATACATGCCAATGCCAAACATTACCATTTAGTTCAGAATTACAAGAGTATCACCCCCAAGATAGAACTACAAAGGAAAATCTAGGACAAAACAATATAAGGTTAACACCACATGAATGACCATTAGAATCACAATAGCAGCAACTGATTCATTCTTTTGAGTTTTGACATTTACGCGAAAAACACCAAGAAACATACAAGAAATATGAAAGAAACACTTACAAATATTAACAGTCCATGGTATATATCTAACCAGTCAGAAGGAAAGACAGATGCAATGAACTCCTCATCCTCCAAGTATATTTGCAAATTCTTGGACTTCATTAAAAACCTAACTGCTTTCTCATCAAATTCTAGCACGAAGGCCAGCTTGATCAGTTCAGAGAGTGCACCAATATGATCGCAGTTCTCCCATAACACACCCTCAGATATTGCTTCAGAAAAATATGTAGCATATTCAATTTGCTTCTCATATCCACTAGTCCTGCCCAACTTCTGTGTGAAAAACTTTGAAGATTCTCTATCCCAGCGTATCATTCGGCTTGCTCTTGCATTCACGATCTCCCCTGAAGAAAGTGATAAACTGTACTTTACGCTTATCGGTTCAACTATCTCAAGGAAAGTAATATTCAGAAGCCCTCGGATAATTTCATGCCTCCTTTCAGCTTCCATTTTCATCACAGGATTTGCTAGAAAACCAAGGATGAGTGTAACCAGATATTTTGTAATCAAATTCTCCTTTGGATTCACCTGATTGAGTTGAGCAACATCCACTGCGTATGATTCTTCCTTCTCTACAGACTCGGATATAGTGCGAACACCAATCTTCCTGTAAATATCAAACAACTTCATCTGAGGTAAAGAAGGCTTGCTTGGCTGAGGGTACCAGACAAATAGAGATTTAGCAGAAAACCGATTGAAAAGATCTTTCAGCTGAAGATCATCAGCAATAAAAACATCATGCTTGTTGAACAGCAAAACTTCATCTGAGCCAGAAGCAACCGGCAATTTCACTAGCTTCTCAGTGATAGTTTTCTCAGTCTTTTCACCCCAGTGCTTCAAAACATACCCCCAGAACTTAAGACAGTCATCATTTGACAATCGGTGTCCTGAAATTTCCCAAGCCTCCCAAAGCTTACAGTAATCGGAAACTGAAGGATTGCATTTAACATGGAAAGCACGTGAGAAGAAGTTAAGTAAATTTTGCCCATAATATTTGTCAAGAACTTTCAGCTGCGAACTGAAGAGACCATCCTTGTCATGCAGAACACATTCACAGGGGCTGACCCACTCTCCATTCTGACTTCCATCTGGGATCCATATCCCTTTTTTAACTTCGGTGTCTGGATCCCAATTAAATAGACTCAAGTAATTGTATATTCGAACTATAGTAGGCAACTGAACATGGAAATCAAGGTGGCTGGCAATCAATGAGCATCCTTTCTCAACATCAACGGTGACTCCTATTGCCTTGAGCTCTTTTTTGTAGGATGTAATGTTAGAACCATAAAAATATTCATCAATGAAAGGTCCATCTGTCCGCTCCAAATAAGTGCCCCAACTAGAATCGAACAATAAGCACTTGTCTGGAGGCTGATAACCTTCAGTGGTTTTCAACCATTTCTTGCAAATTCTTTTTGAGAAATCATCTGGAAAGGAATAACTACTATCTTGCAATAAAATCTGAAAGCATTTCAGCAATGAAAACACATTTGCAGGAGTTATGCGGGTGTAGTCCGAGGGAAAGTGAAGACCAGCAACCACAAACTCAACACCATCTTTGAATTCAACAACTACTCCCATGCTCTTCAGCTCTTTCTTGTATTCATGAATGCCCTTGCCATAATAGTTATCAGTATCTCGTATGAACGGGAGGACAGTAATTGGTGAAATTGATAGCCAATCTGGCCCAGACAGAATGCACTCGCTTGGAGTTTTTCTGATACCTAACGTAGTCCTCAACCACTTGACCTCACGGATACATTTCTTAAGATCTGAAGGAAACTTGTGATCCATATCCTTTAGCTGTCTAAAACATGACAGAAAAGAGAGAACATTTTCATCTGTCATGGAAGATGCCTGTTCTCTGAATCTTTTAGCAAATTCATTGGCCGCCACCTCAAAATCTACCATGACCCCGGCTTGCTTCAATTCATTTCGGTAAGAGAAAATCCTGCTTCCATAGAAACCACGATCAATTATTGGAAAAACTTTGAAAACCTGTAGAATGCAAACCCACTGATGGTCAAACAAGAAACATTCTCCTGGAGACTTGTAACCAAGATTCGTCTTGAAGCTTTTCACACCTCTTAAAGCCTCAACAAGTTTGTTGGAAGATCCTAGACGACGCATACATTCCAGTATCAAAAGAACAGCCTCAGGTGTCAGAGAAGTCAAGCGTGAAGGTGATTTTAAGTTGTCTACAACAAGTTGGTAATGATCACTGAAGCCAATTACCACACCAAGCAACTTGAGTTCCTCTCTAAAAGAAAGGATTTCCTCTCCATCTTTATCGATGAAGGGGATGTTACTGATTTGAGATGCAGTTTTCCATTCCTCATCAAGCAAAACAGATTCAACAGGAGACCTGTCACCACAGCATGTCCTTAGCCATCTCTTATCCTTGATACTGTTGATGAATTCATCCAGGGGAAGAAAACTTTTTCTCAAAAATCTAATGAAATTTAGCACAGACATAGTTATATTGGAGTATTTGAAAGACATAAGACGCTCCCCAATAAATTTACATGCTTCCACGAACTCCGACATAACTCCAATTTTCTTTAGCTCCTCCTTATACTCATTTATTCCATCACCATAAAACCTTATATCAAGCAATGGAATATCAACAAGCACTGATCCGTTCTGCAAAATGTTTCCCAATGAGGAGGAAAGCATGAACGACTGCGAAGGTGGCCGGTACCCAGGACAGCCACTAGTAGTAACTTTCAGCCAGCTACCTTCCTGTATGCATTTCAAGAACTTCTCGGGAATGTAAATTTCTCTACATTTCAGGTTTCGAATCCAACCCAATAGCAAGAATGCATTTTGCTTGGTGAGTGGTGATGAGACCGTAGGAATTGTAGCATTAGGAGGAGATATATAAGGGATATCAGAAGCTCCGACATGGGTTTTAAGGAACTCTAAGAGTCTTTCTCCAGAAGCATATTCACCTGCAAAACAGCCTGGTTGCAAGTAGTCTTCTGCTAACTCAACATAGCCTTCATTTGTCCATGGATTTGAACCAATCAATCTCACCCATTTACTTCCATTGGCAGGGACAAGGACCCCTTTTCTGTGTGTCTTTAGATTCCAATAGTTATCCACAAGTGGCATAGAATCACATAAAACACCAACCTCCCATTGGGAAAGGTAAGACTTTTGAAGTGAGTGGTACAAGAAGTGAACAAAGACAATAGCACGCTTCTGGCAACTATTGAGATATTTTTTAAGGTGATCTGCATACTCATAGACGCTCATAGCACCAACCTTCACATGATCTCGTAGCCACTCCAACACTGTATCCCTCTTAGTGAAGAACCGTATACTTTCTTGTGTGCTTTTTGGCCAAAAAAAGTAATTGGCTGGACATTTGAATTCCTTGTTCCAATCAATCAGCCATGAGATATGCTCAGAATGACGGGATAACGACACCACTCTGTCACGATTCAACTGCATGGATTCATTTATGCTACACAAAGACACATCGCCATAAAGACCCACATATTTTATTAGTGGTATGTACTTGATGTTGGTAGAGTCAAATTTGAACCTCCAGTTATCAGCAATAAATAGTAAAATCCCCAAATACACATCCTCTGACACTCCTTCAACAAGTTTAGAACTTTGGATGCACTTTGCGTACCATTCTTTGTTGACTAGTTCCACACCCAAGAAATTCAATATGTGATCATATTCTGTTCTATCAAATGAAGAGCTCAAAATGTACTTTCCATGTGATGAAAGATGAAACAGGCTCACCCCTTGCTTCCTAGCCATCTCCAGAATGGTCCAGAAAGCAGGCATAAGCCTACCAACTTCATGAGGTTGATGAAAGAACCTCTGCTCCATGTAAGACTCACTTGGAAGAATACTTTCTTCAAGAAGCTTTGATTTGATGGACTCCCTGACAACATTCAACTCTTGATAAGAAGAGCTGTTGATGGGAATAAACCTGAACATGGGAGCCAAACTAGACATTGGAACATTTTCAGAATTTTTAACTAGTGAAACAAACGCATTGATAAAAGCAGAGGGCACGCAATCAAGAATCCCTTGGTTCCACTTGTTGTCTAAGAGAATTGTTTCCCTTGACGAGGCAAGAAGAAAATCTGCCTGAATTATGAAGGGAAAGTTGGTAAACATCTCTGTGGGAAGAAATGCATAGATCCCAGGTGAGCTCATTCCCCTATGGAGGCGCTCTTCAAAAGGAAAAGCCAATGTGATCACCAACTCTTCAACTTCCATTCTCCTTTCCACTTTGATTTCCTGCCTGACAGGAAACTTTTGCCTCCACATAAAGTACCTGCATTCTCCCTCAGACTCCTTACCCTTTTCATCAGCAGAGAGATGGACTGTGTAGGACACAGCATCAATGTTCTTCCTAACCACCAATTCAGTCTCACTTGTAATTGCAATTGCACTTACAGTATTGAGCCTGGGATCGTTGTTATGTTCCCTTACTGAAAGCCGCCTAATCTTTGATAGGAACAATAGAACTTCAGGATGAACATTTGAGAGCTGCTGCTTCACAGGTTTCACCTTATCGAACTTCAGAGGTAAGACTATTGTTGTTGTTGGAAGAGTAGTCCCAAAACCATAGATTTTTTTGATGTCAGAAAGTGTTGGGTTCTCCTCGACCCATTCAGGAACTATGTACCCAAGATTGCAATGTGGGCAAGGCTCTTCATTGAACCGTATCTGATATCCATTGCTGAATATGTATGGCTGAGAACTAACTAGAAAGACACTCTTAAATCCAATTCCTGCATATTAACCAGAAAATAAGCTAATTTGAGCAATAAGATAACAGCTAAATTGTCATTTCCGGTAATTATCAACATCATTTTGATTTTATCGTTTTCTTTCACTATAATTGAGGAGATAACATATAGTACTCTGGATTGACATCTTAAGATTAGCATGGGAGTCAATTCACAGGCATTAAGATAAATGAGAGAGAGAGAGAGAGCTTAGAGACAGTCAATTCCATTGTTTATTTGTATTTTTCAAATTGTGAAAAAAATAGTTCCAACTTTTACTGTCATTTTTTCATTGTAGTTTCTACAAAAAAGAATTAAAAATGAGTAAAAAAAATGAAATAAAGATGCGAAAAAATTTGTTTTTCTTCCATATTTAAAACCAATATAAAAACATGTTTGGAAAATATTTTCCAATCATGTTCTTACCCATTTGAAAACATATTTAAAAATGGTGAACCAAACAGACCCTGGAGTTTCGTTTTAGATTTCAAGAACCATTTATGGTTTTGAAGGTTTGCATTTAATTATAATGAATTTTGCTCTAATCATTTGACTTTGTCTTTTATGTCCTTGACTAACACCATGTTTGTTTCCGCATAAAACATTTCTCAAAAAATGTTTTCCTCATTTTCGAGCATTTGGGACTACTAAAAAACTTGTTCAGACTGAAATTATTATTCAATGACCAGGAAAAACACATTCTTTGGGGCTAAAAACGTTTTACACTTTCCATAGACAAAAAACATTTGCAAGAGAACAAAAACCTCCAAAATGTCAAAAGTATTCCCAAAAGCTAAAAATGACCAAAATTCCCTCAAAAGCACCCAAATGCTATTGAAAAATTGAAAATGACTAAAAGATCATTTAAACCTCTAAAATGACAAAATATCCCCCCAAAACCTATATTATGTCCTAGATATCCTAGAATCATCTACGATGACAAAAATAGCCATAAATCTCCAAAATGGCCAAACTAACTCAAAATTTTTAAAATGCCCTTCAAACCTACAAAAAGAGAAAAAATAACCTCAAAAACCCTTAAATGACAAAGATTCACCCCTAAAAACCTCTAAATGATAGAAGAAACCCTAAAATATCCAAAAATTAAAACCTACAAAATAGCTAAATTACCTTTACAATACTCCCTAAAACCACCAAAATGACAAAAATATTATAAAACCATTGAAATGACAAAAAATCTCCTGAATCCTTTGAAATGACCATGATATGGCTCAAAATTTTGGGAATCGCCCACATATTTCAAAAGTCATTAAAAAAAAGCACTTTACAGTATCATTTTGGAGCTTTCAAATGCTTTTAATGATGATCTAAATGTGTAAGTTCAGTTTTTTTTTTTTTTTTGGCACTCTTATTTTGATTGGGCTTACTAGTGTAATTTTCAATAGTTTTATTTTTTAAAAAGTGTTGAATTAAAGTCGTTATTTAAAACATAATTAAAAATAAAGAAAAGAGTTTCAAGGACAACCAAACACCGAAAAACAAAAAAATTTCCTTGAAAATATTTCCAGCTAAAAACATTTTGCACCGCAACAAATAGAGCCTAACTTAATAGCACGATTTTGTTTTGATGCCGGGGTGGAGGAAGGAGGGGGGGGGGGGGATTTGTAAGCATCCAGTGAGTTATAGACTCGGAAACTATCTTCCACCCATTTTTACAAGAGCAAGTGTCATTTGAACTAGAGCTCATTGATGACTAAGAATTTACACTGTCTTAAAAATTCCAAAGACTAAGAATACATACCATTTCTATAAAATTAATTGTCAAATATTAACATTCCCTCATACCTTGATTTGTTTGATTATTTTTTTACAAGCAGTATTCTGACTTTGCAAAATTTCATCATGCAAGAAGATTTACTTATAGATTTTATGCTTTGAACTCTCTTTCCAAGGCAACAATCTTTCATGCTTGATTCAAGCAAGTGTTGTAATCCAAATTGCATACGACTTTGAAGTGAGCATCACTAATTTCCATAACATATTAACTCTTAAGTTAGCATTTATCAATTTAGAGAATAATATGTGAAAGTTGTTCCTTTTGTGGATCAAAGAATTTTGATGTTTGACTTAAAAAAATAAGTCACCAATGTTATGCTTGTTCTGACTTCTTTCCAAGTCAACCCAATTAATATTATTAATATTCTTCTTAGCAAAATAGCATTTTGAATAAATCATTTTGATGTTACTAGTTCTCATAACAGTACATACACTAGAGTGGCTAGTATAAGCCGTAATTCTAGGAAACTAGGTAAATTACCTTTCTCTCCAATATAACCGCGTTTCCTATTGCCTTTCTTGGTGGACCGACCAACGCTGCAAATAGAGTCAATGTTTTTTGACGAGAAACCTCTTTCATTGTTGAAAATCAGCAACGTTGCTGGAGCCCCTGTGGCTGTAATGTCCTCAGAAGTTACGACAAACTCAAGAGATGGATCCACCCCCTCCAAGTAAGCATTATCTTCAGCATTCTGATGAATAAAAAAAAATTCAACATTGAACAAAGGTCAATAAAAGTCAACCCTATTCTTTTGCTCCATAAATACATCTAACACTAAGTCTAGATACAAAACCTCTTTTACAATTTTTTCACAACAACTGTGTTTAGAAGTTTGGAGCAAGGGAGAGAGGAAATAGGAGGCGAATGATTACATTTTCTCTTGTTTAAATGTTTTAAAATTAAGTAAAAGAGTCCTCCCCTTTGTTTAGATGTTAATTTGAAAGGAGAAAAAATGATAATATATCATATAAATTAACAATTATAACCATCTTTGGCTAATTTTGAGAGTTCTTTTATGGCTACAACAAAATTTTACAAAATTTTTACAAGCCAAAGTGTCAGTCTACCATAAGTTATTGTGAAAATATTATGATCATGAGCTTTCTCTAATTTTAAAGTAAATGATATAAATTGACATCAAATAAGCAAAATTAACAATTGAAAATTTTTAATATAAAGGAAAGGTTAATTAAACCTTCTCTATTCCATTACCTCTCCTTCCCTTCCATCCAAACACATTGTAAGATCTATATTGTTGTAAATACTTGTCATTTTAGTCTTGATATAGGACTATGTCTGAGTGTATAATAACGATTAGAATTTTTATAGGATGCGCCACCAAAGGGTCCAAAAATCTACCGGATTTCTATCATGAAAGGCAAAATGCTACCGGATTTTTATCATGGAAATACGGTAAAGATTCCAAATTTCCAATCACCTAGCAAAGCATTGATGATGGCTACACACCATCCCAAAACAATTTCAGTATACAACAAAGAGGTGTTCCTAATAGTTTATTTGTTAACAATGAGACAGAAAGATGAGGGCAAAACATAAACTAAGGTCATGTACCTAAGTTTTGTGTCCAAAAGATAAAAGTTAATTCACAAACTGACAAACATGTACATCATCAAGAACCCATAACAAAAAAAACACACACACACACACAAAAACATATACTATTTAAGAAAAAAATGAATGAGAATGAAAAAGTAACCTGAATGAGTTCCATTAGAAAATGTACATCCTTGGCATAAAGCTCAGCAGAGAGGTTCTTGACAGCTTGATGAAGATCCTCAGTTAATGGGTTCTGTTCCCCTCCAATGGAGAACTTTTTTCTACGTATCTCTACAATGTGTTCTCTCGCTTCCATATCTGTAAGTAACAAATAACAACACACACACACTCAAAACTGAAAAACCAGAGATATTTTCTGCTTTTGCATACAGAGAGAGAGAGAGAGAGAGCAGAGTGAGAGAGTGTGGAAGTGGAAGGTTCACTCTACCTAATGTGCTGACGAAGCTTACTTCTCGAGGAAGTAGAAGAAAGCCGAGAGAGACTGAAAGTGATAAAAGAAAAGTAAAGGGTCCTAGGATTGTACGGAAAGTGGAACTTATTCGACAGCTTGGGTCAAGTTGCTAAGAGCTTTTGTCGCTTTTTCATTTTTTCCAAAGGAGACTAGGGAGAGTGTGGAATAATAGTGGACGACCAAGACTTGGTTTGGACTTTGATTGGTTGCATTTTCACTTTTCCGAGAATTTTGTCATTTACTTGCGATTATGATTTATGAGCCTTCAAAAAAGAAAATATTCTTGGAGTACGTAAATGATGCTCATTAGCGTGCGTTTGCTTAACGCGTTTTTTTGCCTTTTGCATTTTAAATCCTGATCTCACGGCAATAAGTTTTCAATAAGTTTTCAGTTGGCTTAAAAAATGCTTGTTTTGCCCGTATGAGTCCCACGGCAATAAGGATGTGTTTAGATATGATTTATTTTGTTAAAAATTAAAAATTAAAAACAATAATTTTTAAATTACTGTTCACACCAAAAATATTGTTCATTTGCCTATTTACACTGTTCATGTATCATAAACAGGCAATAGGCGCTGGTAAAAAAAAAAAAGCCAAAAACACCAGACGTGGATGCGCTTTCAAACGGGTACTAAGTTTGCCTAAAATGCGTTTTGCCTATCAGCTAACTTAAAAAATTTATTTTGCTATAATGTTTTTAGCAATAAATTTTTAGTTTTCAGTAAAATAATCGGTATTCAAACAAACCCTTAGTCATTCATTTGATATTCATGGTGGAATAATAGATTAATTAAAGGGTCCATTATAAGTTCAACCAAATTTTTTTTTTAAAAAGTCTTATAAATGTCATTTGTGAAAAATGCTACGTTTAAATATTTTCACAATAAATTATAGGTGGTTAGTTGTTATTGGTTCTAATTTGAAACTGCCATTAAAATTACCTTTCTACCCTACCAATAACAACTTGTAATAACTTATCACATAAAATTTGTTATGAAAATGTTGAGCATTATTAATTATGAATATGAGAAAAAAGAGTACAAGCTCACTATATTTCGAGTGCTTAATAATTTATTTATTTATTTGAAATGAAATTCTATTCTAGTTTAATCAAATAATTTTTTCATTTATTTGAAATGGTCAAGCTAACGAGTGTCCTTAGGACATTGATTAACAATTCATTTTAGAAAAGTTTTAATACCACTTTTATGGAAAATGAAAAAAACTGTCAAAATATTAATTAATTTTTTTTCCTATAAAAATTTTCTTTAAATAGATTATTAACCGATACCTTAAGGACATTTATTAGTATTTCTCTTTTTAAAATAGAATTCTACTCTAAAAAAGAGTACTAGTTCACTGTGTTTTGAAAACATGCTGAGTAACAAAATTGTCTCTAAAATGAACTTAAATGACAAATTTCCTCCCAAAAAAGCCCGATCAACTCTTTCCCTTCCTTTCATTCCCGTCTCCCCCAAAAACAAAACCCAATCAATTCTCACTCTCTTTTAGACGTAAGCTCACCCCAAACAAAATCTCTCTTTCTTTCAAACGCATAGACCGAATATGAACCAAATTGAACCGAATGGTCGTCGTAAAAAGTAGCCCCAGTCCTCACCAATTCGAGCTCCATCAATCTCTACCTGCTTCATTGACAACGCGAGGTACTCTGTCCCAGGCTCCCAGCCCAGAAGGCCATTGATTTGCATATGGCCATCTCAACATAGCCCAGCCACCCTTGGTGCAGCCTAAATACTGCAATATTTTGGTATTTGTGGTAGCCCATATGTTTTCGCCTAGCTATAATTCTTTGTTGGATTATCATTATATATATTTTTTATATTATATTTACACTAACTGTTTTTGACATTAATAAGTGGTTTCTTCAACTAAATCATATGTATTGCTGTAATAACACCTCTGTTAAGGATGTAGATTTGGATTTATGTATGCTTGTGGCATGTTTTATTCTTAGTTCAAAGCCTGTGTATTGTTATAATAGTGTCTATGTGATATTGTGATTTAAAGATGACTAATATTTTGGTGATTGATAATACTCAAGGCTAAGGCTAAGTTGTGATATGTTTCTAGCATTATATTCTTTACATGTCTTTGTTGATTTCTTTTAAGTTTTAATTTTGCTTATATAGAACTGTTGGCATTTAGATGTATTTGTGTGTGGTTATCTTTAGAATAATATATATAGATTATGGCTGTGGGAATTTACTTTTTGACCTAAGTAGTTTATAAATCTTGGGGCCTTGAAGCTTTATTTCATCATAGTTTGCCACAAATCCATTGTTTATGTATAACATATTATCTATCCCTTTAAAAGAAAAGGTCTATGAAAGGGGTTTTTTGGCCCTGTTTGATGCTTTCTCAGTGGGTATCAGCACCTGTGTGCGTTGCTGCTGTGTGCTGCTATGCTGCAGTTTGTGCGTTGTTGTTGTTGTACATGCTTATATGCATTGTGCTTCTATTGTACTTAGTGTGAGTTGTATTGTGATACTTGGTAGCTGTTAGCATTTTACTAGGAATTGATGTAAAGTCTGAGGATGTTTTGGTGGTTATTGGCAGGTCACATTTTGTAATAGATGACCTGGCTAATTAGGCATGTGCTCAACGTATTATAGAGCATGTGATAGATTAGGAGTTAGTTAATCAGTTTCAGCTGCAACTTAGTTTAAAAGGGTGCAATAATTGCAAGGAAGAATATCAAAAGAATAATAATCTAATTCTACTTGGGCTTGAACTCAGGGAGAACCACTGAACCATAGAAGATCAAATTCTACCTGGGCTTTGTCTCTTTAAAGAATGATTACTGATATTTTTACTTTAATTTTAGGTTTTTTACCTTACCAATATAGAATTTTCTAATGTTCTTTGACGATCAGATTTTTATTACTGCAAAGGCCAGTTTCGAGTGTATGATTTTTTGAAATTGTGTTCTAGCCCATGCATGACAGGAAATTTGATGGGTTTATAAAGCTCTGATCTCAGAAATATGAATGAGAAACATTTAATATTTTTCTTTGTTTGGTTTGTTGGTTGGGTTGGTGCTAAGATGTAAACATTTAAGATTTTTTGTTTGGCTGAGGAGGGTCACTTTGTCAAGAGTGTAGTAAATATGTGGTTCCAGACTTCAGCTCTGTTTTCATTACTTTTAATTTAGACTTAGAATAGTTTGAATTTGTTGGCTTTCTTTTATTTTGGATTTAGGATTGAGGTTGGAAAGTGTATTTAATTAAGTGAGTCACTGTCAAAGATGGGCTATATTTTCCAGTTGCAAATATTGTTTTGCTATAATTTTAGTAGGAAAAATAAAAAGCAAAAAAAACAAACGTAGCCAACTTTGATATTGAAGGAACAGTTACGTTGCATTTGCCTGATACTGTACTCTACTCACTGCATATTTGTTATTACTGCTGGCTCAATTTGTTTTCATTCTGCAAGAGGGAGATAATAGTATCACTGCATACTGATGAGCCGACACCAGTGATCGAGTGGAGACTATTAGCTAACAGCGGAACGGTGAGTTTTGTAGCTGTTAAGGACTTGAGCCTTTGGAGAATAGAGGCGGCGTAAGGGTTTTATATTTTATTTTAATTAGATTTGGGTTTTTTTGTTTTTTGATTTGGACTAATTTAATAAATAGTAATGAAACTCATAATCATTTTTTTCATTTATAATAGGGATAATCACAAATGTAATATATATTGTGGGTGCATTTTTTGCTTCAAGGAAACTCATAACTAGTGGTACCCTCACTTTTTCGGCTCACGTTTATAAGGCCTGAGGGGGAGGGAGATTTCTTCAATGTGTAACAGCAAAAATGCCAGGGAGTACATGAGTTTCCTTGAAGCAATTTTTGTAATACCAAAATAAAAACAATATAGTTTTTCTCAAGAATTCAAAAGGTTAGTTAGTGAAAATATTAATTTTTTAATAAAAGTTATTACAATACTTTGTGGGGGGAATGTGCAAAATAGGCAAGTAAAAGGGATGTATATGGTTAGTTAGGTAACGTTTGAAACAATAATGGAAAGTAGCATCTCGAGTTTTAGAAACTCGAGATCCATATTAAAACTCGAGTAGCGAGTGTTTGGGGACTGAAAATGCCACATAAATCTCGAGTCTTTAAGAGTCGAGTTCCATGCAAAAAAAATTTCCTCTATAGTGATGTTTTTAAGCCTTACAGTGACGTTTTAAAGCCCTATAGCAGCGTTTTCCTGCAAATTTTTTTTATAAATGATCACTCCATACCAGGTTAAGGAGCCCTATAATGGTGTTTTTAAGCCCTATAGTGACATTTTAAAGCCCTATAGCAGCGTTTTTCTGCAATTTATGAAACTCGAGTTTTTAAAACTCGATTTTCACGTGGATTTTTTTCCAAATCAAACCCATTCTCTTACAAATCAAGACTTAAAAACTCGATTTTTATCTTGGAACTCGAGTTTTAGACACTCGAGATGCTAGTTTTCAGTATTGTTTTAATCCGTGACAACTAACTAAATTTTTTTATATTTGTTGTTATTTGGAAAGGGTGTTCATACTTTGTGTATCATTAAAAAGTATATAAAATTTGGAAATTATTCTTTTAGTTTTAAACAAACTTTCTTAAACCCAATTTTGTCTACCATATAATCAAAAACACCGAGAAACATATCTGTGGGGGCTAGATAGTCAGAAGTCACTATTAAAACTATATGAATTGGGCCTAGGGCTCAATCCGAGGATATTCATTCATCCGAGGATGGTCAAATAATGTTATCATAGGAATGGTAGAAGAGGAAGAGATAAGGATTGTACGTGATAGTCCAAGAGATGTTCGAGGAGAAAAGTCACCTCGGAAATGTGGGTCCGAGATCAATAAGAGTGTCCTATCATGCTGAACATCCTTCCAAGTTGCATCACGGTTAGAAGTGAGACCTCGGATAGGAGAGGAGTAGAGGAGGGCAACAAATATCTTCAAAAGCTGTTACTTCCGTATTAAATGCATCCCAGCTAACTTTCTAACCGCATTTATATGAAGAAGACCCCTAAACAGTGTTGCTTTGGCAACCACAACTCATAGAAGGCCGGAAAGGGTGTCTGATGGGACAAGCACTCAAGTGGTGGCTCAAATGATTAACAAGTGTAGGATTAGGATCGTCCAAAAGGGACTATATAGTATAAGAAGTCCTTCATGGAAAAGGGATCGAAAAACTAAGAGAAACTTGGTAATAGTCCTTAGAACTCTTGTAACCTTGATCAGAAGCTTGACATTATAACATAGCCCCTCGGACCGCACCGAGGACGGATTTTCTTGTCTTGTGTTTGATTCTCTTAAATAGCCAACTGTTATCATTTTCATTACCAAATAGAACTAGTTCTTTCACCCACGCTCTACAAATTTATTGTTTGGGCTCGTTGGGCTATAACCCAATTCTATATTGGGCCTAATCCAAATCCAGTCCCTACAATATCTAAAAATTAATAAAACTCAACAAAATTACAATTTTTTTTTTAAAGAAGGGGGAAAAATTGTAACTCTTTTCCTTTAAAAAAAAAAAAAAAAACCCTAGAGTACAATTCCAAAGGGGAAAAAATAGAGAATTTTTTTTTGAAAAAAAGAAGTATTGTGTTAATGCTGTCATAATCTAATTTAACATCTAATCTAAAATGTGAAAAATGAATAGATAAATAAATAATTTGAAACACAAATCATACCCATTTTCGGTGGAAACCATCAATTCAATCTGTAAAAAGTGAAAATCAGACCCTTTTTTGATTATTTAACCATTTCAGTTTTTAAAACCATGAACCTTTCGAGTAGAAAGCATTTTAATTAAATAAAAAAATAATTTTGAAATACTTTAGTTAATTCCCATGGAAATGCGTTATTCTTAAATCAAAAGTAAATTTATTATTCTAAAAGAAAAAGTAAATTTATTAAAGAAATCAAACTTACTAATTTTAATAAATTGAGAGAGAGGTGATAGAATAAGATGAAAAATTATAAAATATTTGGAGGAGCAAACTCCATCCAAACTAACTGTGGGGTCAAAGAATTTGGCAACCCCGACCCACTTTATACTAAGCCCAAGTCCCCTGCCGAGGAGGAAGAAATGTCTGAGGACGAATGAAGGAAATCCTAACTACCAAGAAGCATAGCCGAAGACAACCATGTCCTCGAGGAACCGAGATCATAGAAGGGAAGAGCAGCACGCCATCAAGGGCAGTCTCGTAGAGCGTCCCAAGAAAAAGACAAGTACAGCGGGTCAGTCATGGGAGCTTGGAGGAGGAGCAATTCCAGGAGAAGCTGTCACCTCCACATTAAATGCCCACAATTAACGTTCTGGCCGCATTAATGAGGAAATGACCCCTGAACAGTGTTACTTTGGTTGCTGCAACTCACAGAAGGTTTAAGACGGCGGCTGATGGGACAGGCGCTCAAGTAGTGACCTGCACGATCAACAAATGGAGGGCCAAGATCAGCCGAAAGAGGGTATATAATGTAAAGAACTTCTCTAGAAAGAGGATGGGAGATTGGAAGTAGAAAACACTGCAGCAACCTGTATCATCTTTGTAACCTCTGTAACCAAGTACTAAGGAAATAATAAGAATAAGATAGCTCCTCGGACCAGTGTCCAGGACAGATTTTCACCCTTAAAGCCCATTTTTTTGCTACTTAGTTTACTCATAACCATGTTTATTCGTTGCCATCTTCACTAAGGCCTAGTTCTTAAACTCATTCTCTACAAATCTATTGTATTGGGCTAGTTGGGTCTGAATCCACTTTTCTAACAACAGAAGTGCTCAGACAATTGACGCCGTCTGTGGGGAGAACTTGTGTCTTAGTAAGGGTAACAATCAAGCATGGTAGGGCCAGGCCCTCATCAAGCAGGTCTCCACCAGCCTGAACCCGCTGGATCCCCACGACAAGGTAACTTTCCCGATCCTAAGCGTGATCGAAATGAAGAGAATGGAAGGTTTCGAGAGGGAAGTGTGCACACCATTCAAACGGTCAGCAGCTACTCTCGTGTGAAGAGTCACGTGCTCTAGAGACAAAATAACAACCAGCCCATGCAACAAGAAGGGGTCAGAAGCCACGCATCTCAGGAGCGGAATGATAATCAGGCCATGCAACGAGAGATAGACGATTTGAAGAGAGAGCTGCACCATGCACGACGAAGGCAGTCTCACTCCAACCCTGACATGCCCTCTAGTGATGAAGGCGATGATGACTATAGACGGAGATCGCGAACCCCCCCAAATGAGACCTTCTCTCACGAAGAAGAGCACCAACGGAGACGTACACGTAAAAGCCCATCTCCCAGGGGCTTGAGGAACGACGCCATGAGCAGGGCATTGGACCAACTCTCCAAATCACTGTTCACCCGCCACATAAAGGAGGCTGCGCTTCCTCAACGTTTCCAGCAGCCAACCTTCATTCCTTACAACGGCAAGACGAACCCTGTGGAGCATGTGAGCCAGTTTAACCAAAGGATGGCTGTTTATTCTAAAAACGAGGCACTGATGTGCAAGGTTTTCCCCTCAAGCTTAGGGCCAGTGGCGATGAGGTGGTTCAATGGTTTAAAGGCAAATTCTGTAGATTCGTATAGGCAGCTAACTCAAGCCTTTGGCTCTCGCTTCGTTACAAACAGCAGGGCTCCTCGGCCCTTGAGTACGTTGTTGTCACTGTCCATGGATAATGGAGAAACTCTGAAGGCCTGTTCGGACAGATATTGGGAGATGTATAATGAAATGGACGGTAACTGTGACGATGTCGCCCTTAGCACCTTCAAAAATAGCATCCCAGCTAAGCACGACCTGAGGAAGTCTCTAACTGGCAAGCCCGCCACCAGTGTGCGCCAACTAATGGATCGAATCAATAAGTATAAATGAGTAGAGGAAGACCAGCTGCAAGGAAAGGGAAAAGAGAAGGTTATCCCTTAGGAGATGAGGGATTTCAGGTCGGATCGACATAACAGCAACCGCCCGAGGAGAGATTTCGTGGGGCAATTCGGAGCAACCAGCACACAGACTGTCAGTGTTGTATTCCAAGAACCAGTACACCGGGTGTTGGAGAAAATCAAGAACGAGCCATACTTTAAGTGGCCGAACAAGATGGCGGGAGAGTCCATGAGGCGTAATCAGAACCTTTATTGCCAATACCACCAAGACCACAGGCATACCATGGAGAACTACAGGAACCTCTGGAACTATCTAGACCAGCTGGTCCGAGAAGGAAAGCTGAGGCACCTCTTGCATCATTCCAGCGGTCATCTGGGCCAGACCCATCAAGAGCCCCAAAGGGATAATGCCCTAAAGCCACCCCTAGGGACAATCAACGTAATCTTGGCTGTGCCAGGAAGGACAGGCACGTGCCCCTCACGAGTGCTATCAGTGACTCAGCTGCTTGCCGAGGAGTCCTATCCAGAGCCGAAGAGGGCCAAAGTGAATTTTCACATAGTCTTGAGTTTTTCAGAAGAAGACAAGGATGGAACCACCCAGCCCCATGACGATGCGCTACTGATCACTCTCAGAATTTGGGACTACGATGTGAAAAGAGTGATGGTGGATGGCGGCAGTGCTGCCGATATAATGTATCCCGACCTCTACAAGGGGCTGAATTTAAGACCGAAAAATTTGATGCCCTACAGCTCTCCTTTAATGAGCTTCGACGGGAAGCTTGTTATTCCAAAGGGCATGATTAGGCTGCCAATCCAGACCGGCCCAGAGAGAGTGGAGTGAACTTTATCGTGGTGGACACCTACTCTCCATATACCGCCATTGTTGGCAGGCCCTGGCTCCGTACTTTGGGGGCTGTCGCCTCCTCCTTACATCAGAAAGTGAAATTCCCGTCTGGAAACTAAGTTCTTGAAATCCGCGGTTGCCAGTCTACGGCAAGGCAGTGTATGGTGGCTGCCATTTCACATCGACTCAATGCAGAGTCCTCAGCCTCTGCTGAGATGAATTTATAGCAATCAAAGGACCCGGTGTCGCCCCCTAATACGGCCGCCGGGGAGGCAAAATGCGAAGATCTAGAGAGAGTGGTCATCGATGGTGACCTGGAGAAGTTCTTTCAAGTAGGGGCTCAATTGCCTCCCTAGGAGAAGGAGGAGTTGATTGAGCTTCTCAAAAGCAATATCGATGTGTTTGCATGAGATGCCTGCGATGCTCCGGGGATTGATCCAGCCTTCATTTGTCACCATCTCAACGTCAACCCATCCATCACGCCCAAGAAGTAGCCACCCCGGCGCCCCTCAAGAAAGCATGCCGATGCGATTAGGGGCGAGGTGGAGAAGCTTAAATGTGCAGGGGCTATCAAAGAGGTTTTTTACCCCGAATGGTTAGCCAACACCGTGGTGGTCAAGAAGAAAAATGGGAAATGGCGAGTTTGTGTAGACTTCACGGACCTAAATAGGGCATGCCCAAAAGACCCATTCCCTATGCCTCGGATAGACCAGTTGGTGGATGCAACAGCGGGCCATCCTCGGATGAGCTGCTTAGATGCCTTTCAAGGCTATCACCAAATACCACTAGCCCTGGACGACCAAGAGAAGACAGCCTTTGTGACGCCTACTGGGAACTATCACTACAAAGTAATGCCGTTTGGTTTGAAGAACACAGGGTCCACTTACCAAAGGATGATGACGAGAATGTTTGAGCCGCAGCTGGGCAAGAGCATCGAAATCTATGTCGATGATATGGTGGTGAAGAGTAAGGTAGTGTCCGAGCATTTAGGAGACCTCGACAATGCCTTTGGTGTCTTGAGGAAGCACAAGCTGCACCTAAATGCCTCCAAATGCTCATTTGGCGTGGGATCGAGCAAGTTTTTAGGCTACATGATTACTCATAGGGGAATTGAGGTTAATCCTGACCAGATCAAGGCTATTAATAATCTAAAACCACCGCAAAATGCCAAGGAGGTTCAAAAGCTTACGGGAATGATTGCCGCCCTGAATCGGTTCATTTCCAAGTCGGCGGATAGATGCAGACCGTTTTATCTCTTGATCAACAGGTGAAAAGGGTTTGAATGGTCCGAGGACTGTATTACGGCCTTCCAACAACTCAAGGAATACCTGTCTCGACCCCCTATCATGTCCAGTCCTGAGGCTGATGAAGTCTTATACGCATATATTGTCGTGGCCCCTCACGCGGTGAGCCTAATACGGGATGACAACGGCCTTCAAAAGCCAGTCTATTATGTGAGCAAGTCGCTGTAAGAAGCTGAGGTCAGATATTTACCCTTGGAGAAGGCCATACTAGCTGTGGTCCACGCTACGCGAAAGCTTCCCCATTACTTCCAAGCCCACACAGTGGTTGTCCAAACTTAACTGCCCTTGAAGTTCGTACTTCAGACTACTGATTATTTGGGAGGATCGCCTTATAGAACACAATCCTGGGAGCTTTTGACATCAAGTACATGCCTCGGACCTTCATAAAGGGCCAGGTCCTAGCTAACTTGATGGCCGAATTCGCTGAACCACCAGTAGAAATTGTAGCCGAGGATCGAAACAAGGAAGGAAAATCGGTTGAGGCAGTCTCTATACCAGGGCCCCCATGTTGGAAGGTGTACGTTGATGGCGTAGCAAATCAAAGGGGATCCGAAGTGGGGCTAGACCTAATATCTCCTAAGAAGGCCATCATTGAGAAATCCCTCAGACTAGGGTTCTCAGCCATGAATAACGAGGCCGAGTACGAGGTCTTGTTACAAGGAATGGCCATGGTGTAAAAAATGGGAGGAAAAGCAGTAGAGGTGTTCTCGGACTCAAGACTGGTAGTGAGCCAAGTGAAGGGAGAATTGGAAGCCAGAGAAGCAATGATGCAAACGTACTTAAGCCAGGCCAAACGCTTGCAGTCAAATTTCGATCTTTTCAGCTTGACACATGTCCCCAAAAGTGGAAACACCCATGCAGATTCATTGGCCACGCTCGCTACCTCCTCGGCAAAGGGCCTGCCTCGAACCATCCTTGTCGAGCATTTGGATAGAGCAAGAGAGGTGGCAATAGACATGATCCATATCCATGAAGTTAGAGTGGGTCCTAGCTAGATGGACCCCATAGTGAGGTTCCTTAAAGATAATACCCTGCCCGAAGAAAAGCCAGAGGCTGAAAGAATACGAAGAAATGCTTCTCGGTTCTGGTTGTCCGAGGTCTCTGTGCCGAGAACGACCCAACGTAGGAAATCCTAAACCCACATTACAAATAAGTTGTGAGCCCAGGTGAGGTTAGGCCCAATACCCCCATCTTAGGCACGCACAATTGGCGCCGTCTGTGGGAATCTCCTACAACGCCGTGGTTCTATTGAGGCTCAATCCTGGAAAGATGTCTGATAGACGTTTGGAGAGCGACGCTGCGAGTGGTTCCAAGGGGGCTTCTCGGGGATCTTCCTGGCGAGAAAGGAGGCAAAAGAGACGTGAAGATAGGGATCGCGAGCAAGAGGAAGAACGTTCGGGCCTCGGGGAAGGGTCATACCAAACGCAACGAATAATATCGGGCGCCTCGGGGCACCAACATTTTGATGAGAGAGATGAAGAGCCTGAACGGTTACGTAGGTTGGTGAGGGATCTGGAGTTAGAAGCAGGGGCTAGACACCAGAGAAAGGACCGAGACAACCGAGATAGAAGATCTGCTACGGGGGAAGATCGCCACGGGGCAGGGCCCGATCAATCCGGTTCCCGTCGACAACGGGAGCGTTCACATTCGCAGGGATCTCGCCATAACCGGGACCGTCCACATTCGCAGGAATCCCGCCCTCGCCGGGACCGTTCACATTCACAGGGATCCCGCAGTCATCGGAACCGTTCACGTTCACGAGAGTATGCAGACCGGGGTTCAGATTCCCCTGAAGAGCGGCGACCCCATAATGCCGCCATGGATGCAATGAGCCGTGCCTTACGAAGAGCTGCTCAGTCGCCATTCTTGGACGATATCGAACGGGCCCCAATGCCGAGCTGATTTACACGCCCACCCTTCAATACCTACGACGGGAAAACGGACCCGGTTGAGCACGTCAGCCATTATATCCACATGATGTCTTTGCACTGTCGCAATAATGCACTGATGTGTAAGGTGTTTCCCTCGAGCCTCGGCCCGATCGCTCTGAGATGGTTTAATGGGTTGCGGAAGGGCACCATCCACACTTTCGCTGGACTAATCCAGGAATTTGGTGTCCAATTCGTGACCTGCAGTCGGGTGCCACAGCCAGTGGATGCTTTACTATTTATGAAGATGAGGGTTGGGGAAACTCTTCGCAGTTACGCCAGTCGTTACTAGGAACTTTATAATGAGATCGGTGGGGAAAACGAGAAGATTGCAGCAAGCACCTTTAGGATGGGATTGCCCGAGGACTCCGAGCTACGGGAGTCATTAACGAAGAAGCCTCCTGAGGATATGAGACAGCTCATGAGACGTATTGAGGAGTATAAGCGCCTGGAGGACGATAGGATGTAGAGTAAAGGTAAAGCCCCGTTGGTGAATCGTCCTCAACAGAGTGGTTTTTAGCCGAAGCCTCGGAAGGATTTAAGGATGAAAGGGCCGAAATGACAGCTGGGAGAGGTGAATGTGACATTTAGGGAGCCCGTGCACAGGATTATAGATTGAATAAAGAGCGAACCATACTTCAGGTGGCCAAACAAGATGGGAGGTGATCCCTCTTGAAGAAACCAAAACCTGTACTGTACCTATCACAAGGATAAGGGGCATACGACCGAGTAGTGCCGGGTGTTGAAAGACCATTTAGGGCAGTTGGTGAAAGCAGGACATTTAAAAGAATTTATAGTAGATTCCGGGGATCGGGGCGCCGGGCATGGTGCTTAGCAGGGAAGAAACCCTCTCCCCCCGCCCTTGGGAATAATTGAAGTGATCCACGCCGCCCCGAGGGGCACAACTGTGACCAAAAGAGGGGTATTAGCTGTTGTGCTCGCAGAAAATTCCCCGGACAAGACACCACCAGAATGGAAGACGAGACTTGCTTGGGGGACTCTCGCTTTTGATGAAGATGACCTAGAAGGAACGATTCAACCGCATGACGACGCATTGGAGGTCATAGCATGGGTGAGCGGCTTTTTAGTAAAAAGGATGATGATAGACCAGGGGAGCGGGGCTAACGTGATGTACCCGGACCTATTCAAGGGGCTCGGGTTGAAGGACCAGGATCTGTCAAAGTATGATACGCTGTTGGTCGGATTTGATGGCAAGGTGGTGATTCCTGAGGGTCAGATATCCCTTCTTGTGAACATGGAAGGTAAGGAGGTGATGGTGGCATTCACAGTAGTCAGTTCGTTTTTTCCATACACGGCAATTTTGGGAAGGCCGTGGATTCACGCAATGGGGGCTGTTGTGTCCACCTTACATGTAAAGGTCAAATTCCCCACTGAGTGGGGCGTTGCCGTAGTAAGGGGAAGCCAGCATGCGGCTAGGCAGTGCCTAATGGCCGCAGTTAATTGGAAGGGTAAGCAGGGTAAGTAAAAAGAGACTGCAAAGGAAATCCCCTCATAGCAATTACAGAATCCCCGAGAGGGAATGGGGGCCGCCGGTGCCGAAGAATTAATTAGAGTGAAGATACTACCGGATGTTGACCGATATTTTCAGATAGGGGAGGGCATAGGGGACGAGGACAAGGTGGAAACATTGCTATTTCTAATACAAAATGTAGATGTGTTCGCGTGGAGCCCATATGAGGTGCCTGGGGTTGACCCCGAGTTCATCGTTCACAAGCTTAATGTAGACCCGTCCTTTCCTCCCAAAAAGTAGAGGCCGAGAAGGTCTACCAGGGAACACGTGGAGGCAGTAAGGCACGAGGTCGGGAGGCTAAAGGAAGTTGGGGCGATAAGGGAAATCTTTTTCTCTAAATGGCTGGCGAATACTGTGGTAGTTAAGAAGAAGAATGGGAAATGGAGGGTTTGTGTAGATTTCACGGATTTGAACCGAGTATGTCCAAAGGACCCATTCCCTATGCCAAAGATAGACCAGTTGGTGGACGCTACCTATGGGCACCCGAGGATGAGTTTTCTGGATGCCTTTCAGGGTTATCATCAGATTGCCCTAGCTGCCAATGATCAGGAGAAAATAGCGTTCATTTCACCGGACGCAAATTACCACTACACCGTGATGCCCTCGGGTTGAAAAACGCCGGGGCTACATACCAACAAATGATGACAAGGATGTTCTGGAATAAAATAGGACGTACGATTGAGGTATACATCGATAACATGGTAGTGAAAAGTAAGCAGGAAGTACGGCATGTGGAGGACCTTCGGGGAGTGTTCGAAGTGCTCCGGCAACACAAGTTGCATCTGAATGCTGAGAAGTGCGTTTTTGGTGTGGGGGCTGGTAAGTTCTTGGGATACCTGATCACTAATCGGGGAATAGAGGTTAACCCCAACCAAATTGAAGCCGTGAATTGTCTCAAGCCACCGAGCAATCTGAAAGAGGTGCAGGTGTTGACTGGGATGTTAGCTGCACTTAACTGATTCATCTCCAAATTTGCTGATCATTGCCAACCATTCTATCAGCTTTTGAAGAAGTGGAGAGGATTCCAGTGGAATGAGGAATGTGACAAAGCTTTTCAAGATTTGAAGGATTACTTAATGCAAGTGCCCATGTTGGTAGCACCTGAATCCGGGGAGGATTTATTCATGTATCTCGCGGTATCCGATCATGCCGTGAGTGCCGTACTACTAAGGGACCGAGGAATACAGCAACCGGTGTATTACATCAGCAAAACCTTGGTTAATGCCGAGACAAGATACCTACCCTTGGAAAAGGTAGTGTTAGTCCTAGTACACGCCACGAGGAAATTGCCACATTATTTTCAGGCTCATACTGTGTTTGTCCTGACTGAATATCCTTTGCAGTCATTATTGAAGAGATCAAACTTCACAGGCCGGATAGCGAAATGGGGGACCTGGCTAGGTGCCTTTGACATACAGTACAGACCGCGAAGCTCAGTGAAGGGCCAGGTCCTTGTTGATTTCGTTGCGGAGTTTTCTCCGAAGTACGACGGGATGACGGTCTGTCATGTAGAGAATCGCCCATGGAGAGTGTTTGTGGACGGCGTTTCGAGTGCCATGGGGGCTAGTGCCGGAATCGTCATTATTACTCCTGAGGGAATACGGTTGGAACATTCCTTCAGATTGGGGTTTAAAGCCTCTAATAATGAAGACGAGTATGCAGCCTTTCTTGCCGGATTAAGGACCGTTTTGGACTTGGGTGCCCGTGACGTAGAAATTTACTCAAATTCTTGGCTGGTTGTTAATCAAGTCCAGGGCAGCTTTGAGGCCCGGGATTCTCGGATGAAAGAGTACCTGCAGACGGCAAAACAAATTATGAACAAGTTTGGCACGGCAAAGGTGGCCTAAGAAGGCCGGGCGCAGAATAAGGGAGCCAAGTATTAGTGCGGCAGATGGCATTAGTGCAGCCGGTATTGACATTGCTATGGTTTCAGTAACCGGGCCATGTTGGATGGACCCGATCATTGACTTCTTGGCCGAAGATCGAGTCCCGAAAGATAAAAAAGAGGCTAACAAGATTCGTCGAGTGGCTGCTCGGTATTGGTTGTCAGCAGAGCGCAAGTTATACCAGAGGTCTTATGGGGGGCCGTACCTTTCGTGCTTGCACCCCGAGAAAGTAAATGAGCTTCTGGTTGAGTTGCATGACGGGGTGTGTGGCAATCACGTAGGGGGCGCTCATTAGCACACCGAGCAAGGACTCAAGGATTCTGGTGGCCGCAGATGCGGAAGGATGCCACCGAGTATGTGCGTAAATGTAAACGATGCCAAAATCATGCTCCCTTGATCCATCCGCCAGCAGGCCATCTGAATCCCGTCAGCAGCCCTTGGCCATTCGCGCAATGGGGGCTAGATATTCTCGGTCCCTTTCCCCGAGCAACGGGTAATTGCCGGTTCGTGTTAGTGGCAATTGATTACTTCACAAAATGGGCAGAAGCCGAGGCTTTGGCTAATATCCGTGATGTGGACGTCAAGAAATTTGTGTGAAAAAACATAGTCACAAGATTCGGGGTGCCGAACTCGCTGATATTGGATAACGGCTACAATTCGACAGTAGAGCTTTTCACTCTTTTTGTAGTGATATCGACATAAAAAACAAATATTCCACTCCAGCGTATCCGCAAAGCAATGGCCAGGTTGAAGCTACCAACAAGGTAATCGTCAACGGGCTGAAGAAAAGATTGGACGGCACGAAGGGAAGGTGGGCAGAAGAATTGCCTAGCGTCTTGTGGGCCTACCGAACGACTCCCAGAAGGTCCACGGGGTAGACTCCGTTCTCCTTAACATATAGGGCAGAAGTCGTGATACCGGCCGAGGTGAACCTATGCAGTGCACGAGTTGCAGGATTTGATCTCGCCCAAAACAAAGAACTAATGGTAGGACGTTTGGATTGGTTGGAAGAGTGTCGTGAGGTGGCCACAATACGACTGGCGGAGTACCAACAAAAACTTGTCTGGCATTATAACCAAGATGTGAGGACCAGGGAATTTAGTGCTGGAGACTTAGTGCTGAGGAAAGCCGTGGGGAATATGCAAGATACAAATGCCGGGAAGTTAGCCCAAGCCTGGGAAGGACCGTACAGAATGACTGCAATCGCGGGCGCGGGGGCATACTATTTGGAAGACCTAGACGAGAGACCACTTCCCCGGCCATGGAATGTCCATAATCTTAAGAAGTTCTATCACTAACCGCCCATGTGCAGGAATGTAAATCCGAATGTGTGCGTTACACTAGCCAATATGATGATGCATTTCGTAGTTGCTATATATTCAAATTTGTTGTCTTTTATTCGGTAGAACTGATCAATAAATATGGAGGGAGCTAACAAGACTAAGGTCTATCTTAAGGACAGAAACCTGCTGTACGGTTCGATCATTCAGAAACCTGTTGCACGGTTCGATCATTATCATCGAGCAGGTGGAAACCTTATAAAAAATATATATATCCCAAGGACAGAAACCTGTTGCACGGTTCGATCATTATCACCAAGTAGGTGGAAACCTTATAAAAAATATATATATCCTAAGGACAGAAACCTGTTGCACGGTTCGATCATTATCACCGAGCAGGTGGAAACCTTATAAAAAATATATAATAATAAATAAAAATAAAATAAAATATTCGGCTAATAAATCATTAAGGACAAAAGCAAATGTTCGGAGAATGAATCATTATCCCAACAAAGTCAACAAAAAAAAAGAAAAAAAAGAAAATGGAATCATTGTTTTGTCACCAAACCCAGTGACCACATATGAGTTATACCCAGAAAGGGAGCAGTTGTTTAGTCGCCACAACCCGGCGACGTAGGTAAACTAACTGAATAGGATAGAATATCTAAAGACGAGAAAAATAATTATAAGCAGTAAGGGTACGATTCGACAGTTAGGTCCTTGGGTCTGCAGGTTTTGTCTGGTGGCTGTCTTGGTCCGTTGCTGGCCGGCTACTGGATGAAGGAGGTCCACTCTGGGCTGATCTTCAGCACGGGGGATACTGGTGGCTTCCATATCACCTAAATCCACATGGGCATCTATTTGCTCCACCAGCTCCTTCAAGCTGGTCGTCTCTTCTTCGTCAATGGGCGTCGGAGGGTTCTGCTCAGCTGGAACAGGACTTGGGAAGGGTATCCGGCCGTGATCCCTAAGGGGAGAATCTTCGGGAACCCCTATGGCCTGCAAGGCAGCCAGCCATCCATTCGAAAAACCAAGCTTCCGAGCCTCATTAACAACTGGCACCACGGAATTTTCAGCGTCAGCAAATCCTTCATTATACCACTTGTTTTCGGAAGCCTCCAAGGCCTCTCTCAGGTCGGCAAGTTCTTCGGCTTGAGCGATATGTAGGCTTAATGCCTTGGCTAACTTTAAATCGGCCTCGTTTTGCTTTGCCTCTAGTTCTGCGAACCTTTTCTCCGCTAGCGCCCTAGCCGTATCCGCGGCAGCGGCCTTCCTCTTGGCAAAATCAGCAGCCTTTATTTTTTCCTTTGCTGTTTTGATAGTCGTTTCCCTAGCAGCCTTCTCCCGGTCAGCATCCTCGGAAAGTTCCTTTATACGTCCCTCAAGGATGTGGGCCAGTTGAGCAGCCTAATGAAACGACAGGAGTCATTACGGAAATGGAGAAAAGGATAAACGAAAAATAATAAATACGTGTAAGAATTGGTAAGGGATCGGTAAATGGAGAATTACCGCGATAGTATGCCACTGCAACCTTCTTCCCATAGATTCCTCTGTCGCCTCCTCGAAAGCATGCATGTCCTCAGGCAGAAGAAGGCCGTGCACCAAACTTTGGGCAACACGACACCCCTCACCCTTGTCCCAAACCCGTACACAAGCATCCGCGGGGAGTGGCTTGCTGTCCAGCAAAACTTTGGCTGCCACACCTGCGCTGCTTGGGAGGAGGACGCCACGCTCGCACCTACTTGGGTCTGCGTCTCCTAAATGACAACATCGCTGGATGGACGGGGAGGAGTCTGGGTCACTGCCTCCCCAAGGCCGGTAGGAGTATGCTTGGCCACGCGTTGCCTTTTTCGGGTACGCCCAGTTCGGGGAGGAAGAGGAGGGGGAGACGCCTAACCTTGGCCTTGAGGAGGTTGCTGTTGCGCAGTCTACCCCGCCTCGGGCACGAAACGATCAATGGTCAGGGTCCTTCGGGCCACCATGTCTCCACCATGGCCAAATTCGGTTTCAGGGAAGTCACCAAGCTCTACAGCAACTTGCCCGGTTTCTTGAGCGGGGTCTTTGAGTTCGACGGGTTCCTCAGGCCGGGCGGGTTCTTCTTAAACTGGAGCCTCATCCTCAACCGGCGCGTGAGCAAGCTTTCGAGGGCGACGAGATACCCGTTCTGCCGATTCGTCCCGTAGAGGTGCGAGCTCGTCCAAACAAGTGTATCGCCGACCGAGTTCGCGAGCCTTACCTACCGTGAACTTTAGGGGAAGAAAATTTGTGTGCCGAACATCTATGTAGGATAAAAGGGGACTGTCTACCAAAGCGGTTGCCCGAAGGGTTGCCAAGTAGAATACACTAGGTTTACACCAAGAATGAGATGGGACGCCTGGAGCTGCCCGTCCCAGTGAACAAAAATCTTGGACCTGAGTACGAAATTCAGGTCCCGTATGTGAACAGTTCTAATGTCCTGGGTAAACACCGAACCGTCTGTAGCAAAAAGATAATGATTCAGAGTTAGGGTGAGTGAAATAACTATGAACAGAAAGAAGAAAACAAATTAAAGATTGGGACGAATCCACTTCACGCCATGAGAGGGAGGGAGGGACACCACCGACAAACCAATTACCGCGCACCCGGACGTATTCCCCGACATAATTCCTATTAGAGTCCAGCAGGCATGAAATTAGCCGTACCCTCATGTCTCTAACCTTTAAATAGTAATTGGATTTCTTCTTTCCACACAGGCTGTACATGTGGTTTATGTTATGATGGTCTAATTGCAGACCAAATGTCTGATTTAACCTACTCACACAACTCACTACTCGATAAAAATTGGGGGGAAGTTGGTCGGGACAAAGTCCGTAATACCTAAGGGCGTTAAGCAAAAGAGGGTCTATGGGAAACCTAATCCCACCCTCTAGAATCGACATCAACGGGAAAAAGGCAATGCTTGCCCCTTTGTGGACAGGGAAATCGCTTTCATGGCAATACATCACTTCCACATCATCGGGAACGTTATAGGCTCGCCTAAATGTGGCTAGGGACACCTCGGTATTCAAAAGATAAGCATAACCCATCTTAAAGACTAAGAATTAGAAAAAACTTGTAGAAAATAAATCAAAGCAAAGGAAAGGGGAAGGAGACTTACTTTTGGCTCTAAGGGAGAAGAAGATTCTGGGTTTGTGGACAAGTGCGCAGGTGAGTGCTCGGCAGAGAGAAATTTTAGAGAATGGAGAATGAAAAAGTGAGAGAATGAATTGAGACAGACTATTTATAGAAGCCAGGGAAAATTGGGCATCGGTTAATGAGCAATAATGGGGGTTAATTAGCAATAATGGCACGCGCGTGCCTCGGTTCTCGAACCAACAAGTAATGATGACAGGTGAATCAGAAGGTCAGACACATCACACCTTTTGAGAGATGCACTAATGGATCTCTGAAACTGCCCAAAACGCACCCATTGAGTTTCTCGGATAACCGTTGCCCCTTTGGCTCCTTGATTCGTTCCTGGGAGCCGAACACGAATCAAAGGGGGGGCTATTGTACGGCCCCGTGATATCCAAGCCCATTTGGGCCTTGGTTTATGGATCAATAATATGGTTCGGGGGCCTAACCTTTGCTCTGCCCAAGATCCCGGCCCAAACCCATAAAAGCTACAGGCCCAAGCTGAGTGTCTTTCAAAGGCCTAAGGAGTAGGTAGCCGACGCTAGTTATCGTCTTGACTTGTTGTGGGGTGCCTGCTCGGCATTGCTTCCCGATCAAGGTTGCGGTTGTTCGGTCACACCACCCCTTGTACGTCCGGCAGTGCCTTGGGGAATACTGTCGCCGAGCATATTTGTTGGAGTGGAAACCAAGTTCCAAGGCCACTTCCTCCACATTCCACTCCCATCTAACCATCCACTTGCGACTGATAATATTAGACCCTCAATTGTACTAACTGTGACAGTAATCATAATCTTTCCACTAATCTAAGGCTATAAATATGAGAAGTTGGGGATAGAAAAGGGGTTGGTTTTTGGGAGGTGGAAAGGTTCTGAAGAAAATAGGGAGTAGAGAAAAAGAGTGATTCAGAGAGGGAGAGGGAATGAAACAGTTTGGTTAAGTCTCTGTGCTGAGAACGACCCAACGTAGGAAATCCTAAACCCATATTACAAATAAGTTGTGAGCCCAGGTGAGGTTAGGCCCAATACCCCCATCTTAGGCATGCACACTAGGTATGATGTATTATATACCTAAATTATGTATTCAAAACAACTTACCAAACACTAGCAAATGTGAAAATAAGAGTTTTTTTTTCTATATTTAAATTTTAAATTTAAATATAGAATAAAAAAAATAAAAAAGTAAATACACCACTTTTTGAAACCAAGCAGGCCTAGGCCACTGAACAATGGAGGATCAAGGATGGACATTAAGAGCCACAATAACGAGTTTTATTTTTGGATTATTTCGTGTGTGGTTATAACAATATTCTCAATGTTGGAGAATTCTACTTGCTTTCGCTAGTCGCTTAATAACAACGGAAATTTTGGTTGGTATGGTCA
This sequence comes from Notholithocarpus densiflorus, assembly GCA_030021035.2. Classification (NCBI taxonomy): domain Eukaryota; kingdom Viridiplantae; phylum Streptophyta; class Magnoliopsida; order Fagales; family Fagaceae; genus Notholithocarpus; species Notholithocarpus densiflorus. The sequence goes on along the minus strand of JARYZH020000289.1, from coordinate 82,285 downwards.
TTTAACCATGCAAAGCATTGTGTCCCTTGTCTTTTCCTTTAAAGATGATTTGCATTTGATGAATAATTGGAGAGTGGGACCAGTTAATAATACACAACATATTCACATTATTGCATATCCAAATGTTTTAGGCCCAGTACCCCATAGTGTGCTCAGAAGTTTGGTAGATTTTCAAAATGATCATAAAAGAAGCGACCTTTACAATTATGTGCAGGGCGGGCCCTAGGCTTAGGCCAATTAGGCTATTTTCTAGGGCCCCTTACTATAGAAGGCCCCAAATTTAGGGGCAATTTTTTATTTATTTATTTTTTATATATAAATATTTTTGGGTGATATTAAAATATTTTAGTTTACATTTTTTTTTACTATTAAGAAGGCTCAAAGAATTAAGTAATGCTACAGATAGAGATAAGACAAATTTAAATAAATAGGTCTTATAAATAGATGTGTTACTAATTACAAGTAATTCAAATAGGAAAATATTAAAAATACTATAAATTTTACTACATAACTTTTATTTATTTAATTATTTTTATACAAGATAAAAATTATACTTTAGCCTAATCTAAGTGTATATATGTGTAAAACTCTCTTCTAGAGACTTAAATCTCGGCCATTATCTCCCACACTCCACAAGAACTTATACTTGTGAAGTGATCACTGTACTAAGGGTGCGTGGTGGTCTTCATAATTTTTATAATTTGATGTGACAATGAATATGATAGGTAGATTTCAACAAACTATTGAATGCATTTTTGAATGAATATTTGCGATTATATTATATCTTTGTAATTCTCATGTTGTAAATTTTATAATATATCTAGTATTTTTGTAAGCCTCATGTCATTGATCACATTCATTACAACATTAGTTTGTAATAAAATTTGTTATAACTTTAGCATTTTTTCAACCAAAAAAAAAAATCATATTGAAGAGTAAAAAGAATGGATTTAAAAAAAATTATTATATAAAATGCTAGTTAAATATTATTTAAGTGATAATATAAAAGCCCAATTTGAAAATTTCGCCTTAGCCTCTGAAACGCTTGGGCTGGCCCTGATTATGTGGTAGATCCAAAATTTGTTTCTCTTCACCAGTTGTGTAATAATCAATGGTTTGCTCTAGCGGTTTTCCATTCATTTGGTCAGCTTCTCTATGCTTTGATGCTGGCTCATTTTCTTCCAATGCCCTTTCTGTGCAATATTGACAAGGTGGTCCGTGTCTGTAATTGAGACAGGTCTTACCCCTTCAACAACAGCACCAAGGGATTCAAGTATTTGAGACTTAGACAAATTTGCAATGAGAAGAAAAATCAAGTAGGTTGCAGTACATATAGAGGGGAAAAGAAAGCCAAGGGCGAAAAAAGAGGCTATTTAATTCATATTTGAGTACTTAGACAGGCAGTCAATGGTCTCCTACAGCTTTCCTCACCAAGCCAACATTTTTTGAAATCTAAAATTCTTCACAGTTCAGAGTCTTCAGACACCTACAATTACTGGATCCTACCTCTCAAAAACGGATGTGAAAAAACTGGCTACAAAAATAATCCTAGAGATGATAAGAAGACAATTCTTGCTTTATCTTGCTTCAGGCCCTATCTAACAAATAAATTGCATATGGTGTGGTCAGTGTGGATATTCTTGTGCAAGAGGTTAAGCAAAAGAAATGGTTTAAGCATGTTGAACTGGAAGCAAGACATGGTCATCATTTTCAAAAAAAAAACTTTATATATTTTAAGAATCAAGTATACCCAAGAATCATCATTTTCTTTTTCCTAATAATATTCTCTTATTACCTATCAAAAACAAGAGTCTGATATTTCTTAATTATTAAAATCTCATTTATCCTGTTTATCTAGTATCAGTTTCCTATTGGTATTAAAGTATAGTAAATACTAATTGCTACCCCGTGCGATACATAGAAAAATTTGAATTTGAATGTAATTTTTTATGCAGTTTTTGAAATAGAGTTCCAGCATTTTTCCATTAATGAAATATTTTCTTTACTGTTCCAGCATTTTTGCAGTAAAGGTTATTTATGAATTTCAACCAGTTTGTTTTGTAACACCAAATTTTGATGTAATTAGTAAAAATCTTAACAACCCAAGAGATTCATGCTATGTTTTGATGTTGGAAAAAGGAGGGGGAGTAGAGTAGAGGGAGGGAGAGTAATTAAATTACTTTGTTTGGATGTTTTTTAAGGAAAGAGGGAGAGAGATTTGGAGGGTTTTGGAGGGGTTTAAACTACTTCTAACTCCTCATTTTTAATTCCTCCAAATTGAAGAGATTTGGAGGGAGAGTGGAGGATAAAAATGCTTAACAAAATGAATTACCAAATTTGCCATTACTATATTAACAAAATTACAAATGAAAAGACTAATTACTCCCCTCCCCCTTACTTAATTTTAAAAACATCTAAATAAGGTAGAAGATAACTATTCTCCTCTACTCTACTCCCCACTACTCTCCTCTCTTCTACTCGCTTTTGTATACCTTGTACCTGTCATATATGCCGGGTACCTCACAAAGAGGTGGGCCCCACAGTGTGTGGGTCCCGCCTCCTTGTGAGGTACCCGGCATATATGCCGGGTACATGATATAACACCTCATTCTACTCCCCTTTACTTTCCTCCTTCTTTAAACTTCCAAACATGCCATCAATTGAAACAATTAAAAAGCAACATTCTTCTCAATGAGTTTTTAACTAGACATATATTCTTTAGGATTACGTAGACATGGCAAAACGGGTCAGAATTTTCTGACCCGACCCGACCTGAAAAATACCCGACCCGAACCCGATTTTTTTGACCCGAAGCAAAAACAGGTTGACCCATGACCCGACCCGACCCGAATAACATGTGACCCGACCCGTTAAAAAAATTCGCTAAATTTTTTTTTTAAAACTACGTCCTGATACTAAGTGCATAAAGCACAAAGTACCAGAACAGGCTGAACGGCAGAGCCAATCAGCCAAACCAATAGGCAATCCAATAAGTCAATAAACCATTAAATTACAAGAAGACAAAACAAATAAACAATAGTTTTTACATGCAATTTTTTATTTTCCTATTTGATTTTGAGGGCTTACGAATCAGTAAGTATTCACAAGTCCAAATGTCCAATAAAGCTTCTTCAGCATGCCTCCACAGGACCACAATGACATGACAATTCAATATGACATGAGAATGAGACAACACAACCATTAAAAAAAAAAAAAAAAAAATCTAATTCAATTGAGTCAATTGACTAGTTCAGTTGGAGTCCAACCAAAGCCAAAATGAAACATGAAATGAAACTAAACAAAACGTGACAACATAGCCACATGGTCCACATCCACGGCCAAAGCAATAAAAAGTTTTCTCTGCCCCTTTTTTCCTTTCACACTTCCACACTTTTTCAGTTTCAAGAATTAAGCTTGCGCCTCTCTATCTCAGACCTCTACACTTATAGATTTTTTACGCCTCTGCCCAGACTCTTTCTCTCTGTGATTGTGTTGTGCCTCTACTCTTTTTTTTTTTTTTTTTCTTTTAATCTTCTCTTCTTAGTTCTTTCAATCCTTAAATCTTCAGACCAATCTTTCTCCGGATGCTCCACACTCCACTGCTCTGCTTTCTCACTTCTTTGTCTCTTATAAAATATTTACTTATTCTTCTTTGCTTAATATGTTATGTTTATTTTTTAATTTTTTTTTGTTTAGTTTATCTTTCTAAGTAATCTAACTTTACTATTATTTTAAATGCAACAGGAACAACTGCACTTAAGAAGACCGATAACTTGCTACTTTGCTGGCTTACTTGTTTTGTTTGTTTTAAGATCTATCTCTTTTTGAAGTTGTAAACTTGTAATTATATGCATTTTGATAGTGAACTATTAACATTGAAGACTTTAAGTGCAATTCATTTGCTTAACTGATTTTATTCATTCTCTTTAAACAGGTTGTCATTGATTTTTTTTTTTATAATTGGGAAAAAAAAAATTTTTGTTTGAAAAATACGGGTAAACCCGACCCGCAACCCGATTGACTCGTTTAAAAATGACCCGTTTTGACCCGTGACCCGTTTAACCCGCCAACCCGATTGACCCGACTCGAACCCGACCCGACCCGCCGTTTTGCCATGTCTAGGATTACGGAGACAAATCATTATGGTTTTTTGAAATTTTGAGTCACTTGGAAGTGACTATTTCTTACATTAAATTTAAAAAGCATCTGGAATATGCAGTAGAAAAGCCAAAAGGCTTAATCACAGTTCCCCAAAGCATACACCACTCGTCCCCCACCCAAGAGACAAACAACACAAAAGCCGGCCAAAAGGCTTTTGTGTCAGTACCGGGTCAAGTTAAGGTGAAATAAGCATATATAGCTAGCAAAGGGATATCAGTATATCACATTCACATACACATTTCTGCTATTTAATATTTAGTTTAGTGCCAAAGAAAAATGAGAGAGAACTGAGATGAGATACCTGAGGTTGAGGCGATGAAGACTGGAGTCACCGGCGGCTGGGACAGAGACAGTGAGTCTGGCGAGGAAGGGGCTGGAGCTGAGAGGTTCAAATTATTTCCCTCTTTGGTTACGATTTTTTGGTTTAAAATTGGTTAAAATGTAAAATTCACCATTTAAGCTTCACATTTTGTCATTATAGTCCTTTAAATTTAATTTTTGTTATTTTAATCTTTTAAGTTTCAATTATACTCAATTTAGTCATCTATTTACTATTCGTTAAATTACATGTTAACTTACACAATAGACACAATTTTACGGTTTAATATTCATCAAAAAAAGTTTTACAGTTTAATTAATATTTAATTTTTTTAATTTCTAAATTTTAGAAAAAACGTTAATTAAAAAAAAAACATAAACTAAACCCAAAAGTCTAAAACCCTTGAAGAACAAAGTCGAAATAGCACCAATTCCATTTTGATGATAGCGCCTAGATTTTGAAGATGATGAACACCACATTGTTCGGATCGGAAATGGAATTGGACTCAGATTTGGAATAGTGTGGTTTTGGTGGCATTGGGATCACTGATGAGGTTTTGAACGAGGTTTTGGTGGTGTTGGAAGATTATCGGTATGCATCCAGAGACGTGGTTGGATTTTCTGATTGATGGGGAAGAGGACTTGGACGGTGTGTGTGATTTTTTTTTTTTTTTTCTTCTTCTTTGGATTCAAATCAACAGCCAAAAAGTCAATGCTTATCTTTTTTAATGTTCAAGGCTTTTTAGTTTTATGACATAGATCTTCATTTCTCCCTCTCAATCTCTTTTTTTTTTTTTTTTTTTCACGGGTTTCAAACTTTGGGTTCAGTTAGTTTTTATTTTTTTAATTAACGTTTTTTTTTGAAATTCATAAATTAGAAAAATTAAATATTAATTAAATTGTAAAACAATGTCGTTTTGTGTAAGTTAACAGTGCAATTTAACTGATAGTAAACGGAGAACTGAATTGAGTATAATTGAAGCTTAGAGAACTGAAATGACAAAAGTCAAATTTTGATGACTGAAATGATAAAAGGTGAAACTTAGAGGGTAAGTTTTGCATTTTGGCATTTAAAATTTGATATATATATATTTTTTTTGATTGGGTAGTTATGTTTATAGCAATTTCATTTCATTAATTTTTTTTGTTGATTTAAAATCTGTCTGAAAATTGAGGACCAATCTTTATTTATTTATTTTTAATAGATCTAAAATCTATTGGAGGTCTTTATTGGGCTTGCTGTTATTATTTATTTATTTAATATTTTAGTTCAATAAATTTTTTTTTAACTTTTCCTTTTTGTTTGAAATGGCATAATATATTGTTAAATGACTAATTATGGACCAATGTTTAATTTTATTGGGCTTAAAACAAATATAGGGTGGTAACACAAATCCCATTATCTACTTCTAACTGATGCCAATTTGCTTCGAACCTTATATTTTCAGATCCAAAGTTAGACCTATGTTTCATTACTTCTTGGAAAAACTCTAAGGTATTTTTTTTTCCATTGTTCTTCCCTCCTTTTTATTCTTTAAAATGTTATGTTGTTTACATGAATATCAAGTGGATATTTATATATATATATATATAAATATATATATATATATTTATATATATATATAACATTAATAGTACAGCTATAATTGAACATGGTGTGTAAACACTGGTTACAAGCAGTTCTTTTTAATTAAATGGAAGACACCTTTCCAATCCCTTGTCATATAAATATGATGAACATCTAATAAGTAGTAACCTTGAAAAAAAATTATCGCCTTTCCTTGATCAAGATTAGAGACAAAATCGTGTGAAATTTGATGATGTGAATGGAATCGTTGTTTTTTAGGCAATTCTCTCATTTAGACGTCCATTTTGTTAAATTTTCTAATCATGGTAATTTTTCCTTCTGTTATTATTTTTGGTTTAATATGTATTTTAGAAAAGAGAAATGATATGTGTACAACATTTTTACAACAAATTCTAAGTGGCAAGTTGTTACTAGTTGTTATTGTTGGGGCAAAAAAGTAATCTTAGCGTTAGTTTGAAATTTGAACCAATAACAACTAACCACCTGTGATTTGTTGTAAAAATGTTATAGATGTAGCATCTTTCTTTAGAAAATATTTTTTGGTAAATTTTATATTTAAAGTAAATTTTCCTTTTATTATAGTTTTCAAATTAAAAGTCCGAATAAAATCACCAAGAATTTTGTAGATCAACTGGCACTTCTTAATGCTTTCAATGAAAATGTTCAGAGTTTGTTTGGTAGTGGTTTTCAGGTATTGTTCAAAATAATGTGAAAATTGTGATTTAAAAAGTTTTACAACAAATTCTAAGTGGCAAGTTGTTACTAGTTGTTATTGTTGGGGCAAAAAAGTAATCTTAGCGTTAGTTTGAAATTTGAACCAATAACAACTAACCACTTGTGATTTGTTGTAAAAATGTTATAGATGTAGCATCTTTCTTTAGAAAATATTTTTTGGTAAATTTTATATTTAAAGTAAATTTTCCTTTTATTATAGTTTTCAAATTAAAAGTCCGAATAAAATCACCAAGAATTTTGTAGATCAACTTGCACTTCTTAATGCTTTCAATGAAAATGTTCAGAGTTTGTTTGGTAGTGGTTTTCAGGTATTGTTCAAAATAATGTGAAAATTGTGATTTAAAAAGTTTTGTGAAAATATGTGTTTGAAGTACACATAATGCAAAAAATGTGTTTGGTACCATGAAATAACATATTTTAAAATGTGAAAAAATATAATTGTGTGTTTGGTAAGTGTCGTATTTATATAAAAAATTGGTAACTTTTCTGACAAAAATAGTGTTTTTATTTGAGGGGAGAGAAACTCCCACCCATTCAAGTTAGCCATTCCTCTCTTCCTCTTTTTTCCTCTCTCCTTCTGTGCGTTACAGGACCCAACAAACCAAAAATCTGCAAAATATTTAACAAAATTACACCCAAATCAGCCAAAATTGAAAACCTCGATCTATTTTCCTTCTGATTTGAATGCACTAACATACAAATTTGCAAAAGAAATTCAAAATAGTTCACAAAATTCCAATTAGCAAAATCCATAAGATAACCCAACACACCAAATCTGAAACTGAAGTGAGAGTATTAGCTGAAAGATAGCGTGCAAGAGAGAAAGCGAAAGAAGAAGAAGAAGAAGAAGAAGAAGAAGAAGAAGAAAAAAGAAGACATCGTGCCGGAGAGAAGAGATGGGGAAAAAAAAAGAAAAAAAAAAAGAGAAGAAGAAGAGAGCATGGCAACATGCAAAAGAAAGTGTAAAAGAAGAAGAAAAACGAAAGAAAGAAAGAACGAAGAATTAAATAGAGTCTGCGAGAGTGAGGAAGAAAAAAGAAAAGTCTTGCTAGAGAGAGAGAAAATATGATTGTCTTGTCAATTCAGTGGTCCCACGTTTTTTTTTTAAATATTTACAACAATACCGCTCTGTATTATTACTCAAAAGCTGAAAACTACTCCGAATTTGTTCTCAAAATACATTGGTTCATAAATTGAAAATTGTGACTTAAACGCTCTTAACTAAACTCTTCTAGCAAACATACAGTTTATTTTTAGGCTTACAATTTTCAGTATTTAAATACTAAAATCTATTGTTTGAATACTCTTACTAAACATTTCCTTAATGTTCAAATGCTCCCTTCTCATTTTCGCAACTACCAAATTATATATATACTTTTTAAAAAGTTTGAATAATCTCTTGTCAATTATGGGCTCATAGTATTTAATTATGTAATTTACTCAATTTTGCTTCTTTCTTTTTTTGGGCACCTTTCGTTCTTCTTCTTCTTCTTCCTTCCCTTTTTTTTTTTTTTTTTTTTAACACAAATTATGGTTTCTTAGCCACTTTAGGACTTCTTTACTCTATGGGTCCGTTTGGATAGAACTTATTTTGCTGAAACTGAAAACACTGTAACAAAATAATTTTTAAATGTGTGAATAGTGCCGTAGGATCCATTTTTAATGAAAAATTTGCTGAAAAATGAAATTTGTGGGTCCTGTGCACTGTTCACCAGACCCACAGGACGGATAAAAGGGTTGAAAAGTCAACAAACTATGGCTACTGTTCATGAACAGTAGCCGTTGTCCCCCTTAAACTAGGAATGGCAACGGGTCGGGTTCGGGCCGGGTTTTTCCATACCCAGACCCGACTCGCGGGGCAAGGCCCGTGACCCAGACCCGGCCCGTTTAGGGTACCGGGTTTTTTCCCGGGGCCCGGACCCGCCCCAGCCGGGCCCCGCGGGCCCCGTTTAGGAATTGGGCCCAATTCGTGGCCTAACCAAAAAAAAAAAAAAATTTAAGCCCAAATTCAATAGTTTCCAGCAAGTGTTTAAACTAATTTCCCAATCCACTAGTATCCAATACAACATTTGGAAAACTAAACTTGTAACAAACACTCTGATTAATCTGTCCCATGATTTTCATTCACAAGTTGGGTTGAAAAAAAAAAACAGGAAAGAAAAGAAAAGAAAAGCTATGCTGATCACATACAAACATCTAGTACGAAGTCACAAATCATCTGGACTACATTCATACTACAACACAAAAATTAGTATGTGGGTAGGACCCAGGTAAACCAAACATAAGTACATAACACCGGTTGTGGTTGAGGCGGTTGAGACTTTAGAACTCCGCCCTCTTTCGATGCATTCGAGAAAATCATCCCAAACTCTCAATCCAACATAACATAATAATAACAACAGATCAACTCTCTCATTCATTAACAGACTCCCATTTCTCTCACTAAACCCATATAACAATACACACACTGAAGAAGAAGAAGAAGAAATTAGTTACCAAACTCTGAATCCTCAAATGGCTCATCTTCTCAACACTTCCTTCATTCCTTCTTCTTCTCTGACTCTTCGCCCTCGAAACCCAACAATTCTCATCCAAACCCGCAGAGCTCCCACCCGAATTGTCGCCAAGATCCGAGAGATCTTCATGCCTGCGTTGAGCTCCACCATGACTAAGGGAAAGATCGTCTCCTGGATGAAGTCTGAAGGCGACAAGCTCTCCAAGGGCGAGAGCGTGGTGGTTGTCGAGTCCGATAAGGCTGACATGGACGTCGAGACCTTCTACGACGGTTACTTGGCCGCCATTATGGTCGAGGAAGGCGGCGTTGCCCCCGTTGGGTCCGCCATTGCCTTGCTCGCCGAGTCCGAAGCCGAAATCGCCGACGCCAAGTCAAAAGCAGCATCAACATCCCCATCATCGTCGTCGTCGTCGGCTGCTGAACTCGGATCGGACAGAGGGAGGGAGGCTGCTGAACTCGGATCAGACAGAGGGAGGGATTCTGCTGAACTCGGATCAGACTGAGGGACAGAGGGAGGGAGGCTGCTGAAGAGTGAGTGAAGAAATGAGGGATTAGTTAGGGTTAGATTATAGGTATATATATATTAGGGTATTTTTGTAATTTTGGGTACCGGGTTTTTATACGGGTCGGGTCTCGGGTCGGGTCTGGATTTTTTTTATAAAACCCAGACCCGACCCGGACCCGTTTCGGGTTTTTTTTTTTAAAATCCATACCCGATCCTATTTCTAATCGGATCGGGTAAAATCCGACCCATTAGGGTCGGGCCGGGCCGGGTACCCGCGGGTCGGGCAAAAATTGCCATCCCTACCCTAAACGCGTGCGCAGCAGAGAAAAAAAAAAAAAAAAAAAGAGAAAAGAAACGCAAACGTTAAACGCAACCTCCGGATCCAAACCGCACCTATATATTTTTGGATGTAGTCTCCTGGGCATTTAAATTAGGACAATGTTTATGTACAAAGTTGGTTGTAATCTAAAGTTACTACACCTACTAATAAAATTAACATGACCAAATATTTTGAACATATAATCATTGAATTTCATGTTATTTATATTTTTAACACACATGTCAAATTTCATGCTAATTGAATGTTATTTATTATACAATTTATAAACTTATTTTTTATGGATAATTTTATATTACAAAAACTTAAAATTTAAATATTTGATTGATCACATAACTATTGATCTTTGACCTTCTAAAATTATGCAAGCACAGAGGATATAAAAAGAAAATGTAATTCAATAGTAGATTTTTCAAAATTCACAACCAATAAAAAGAAATTGAGTGGAATTGTACCCTTGTGAATTTAAGGGTTTATTGTTGAGATAAATTTATTATGTTACTTGTGGTGACTTGCTACACTAAGAATGCCCATTAATTGTTTGCCCCTTACAAAATCTACCACATAAGAAGAAATTTTTTTTAAAAAATGATGAATTGTGAGGACATTATTCACAAATTATCAGACATTGTTTTGTCCTAAACATATTTTCAATACAAATTTTTAATATCGTAGTTTAATCTAAAATTTAATTGAATTATTGATACTTAAAAAGAAGTTCTTAAAACCTCATGCAATACATGATTAGGAAGGATTTAACAAAAAAAAGAAAAAAAAGAAAAAAAGAAGAGACAATAGTGGTATAAAGACTTTCAAAAGTCCCAAACTCATATGTGCATGAAGAAATATCTCTCACACAAATATGGCATGTTACAACTTTGTTGTGTGCTGCAGTACTTTATTCAAGCCACGCATTAACAAGTTATACCAAGATGAAATCAGAATTCTCTAGAGTGGATGAGAGAATTGTAAGGATGATGCAAGTTGCTGAAGAAGGAAATATTGATGACTTTTACAACTTAATTCAGGAGGATGTGAAATATTTAGAGTACATGTATGAGGCTCCATTTGTTGATACTCCTTTACACACAGCTGCATCTGCAGGGAACATCCCCGTTGCTATGGAGATAATGAGATTAAAGCCCTCATTTGCTAGGAAACCAAATCCAAATGGGTTTATCCCCATTGACCTTGCTCTACAAAATGGGCATTCCGAGATGGTGCATCAGCTTCTACATGTTGATCAAGACCTTGTCCGTGTTAGAGGCAGGGGGAATATGACTCCTTTCCATCATGTAGCAAAAATAAATGATCAACTTGATCTATTGAATGAATTTATGTCAATCTGTCCAGATTCTATTACAGATGTGACAGCACAAAATGAGACTGCTCTACATATTGCACTTAAAAATGACAATATTCAGTCTTTTAAAGCCTTGGTGGGATGGCTTGCCAGCAATTGGTCCCAAAATGCCTTAGATTATGAGAGGAAAATCTTGAATTGGAAGGACGAGGAAGGCAACACCGTGTTGCACATTGCAGTATCCAAAAATCAAACCCAAGTAAGCTCTCTCCAGTACTCAATTATGAAAATCCAAACTAACATCAACCTTGTATTAACACAATATGAATAAAAGAAAAAAAAAACAATAATAATTTTTTTCTTAATAAATTTCAACTTAAACTCTTATTAAAATGAAACTCGATGTAAAGATAATGTATAAATTTTCTTTTAACAATTTCTCTTTTAATATACAAAATAAAAAATTAGTGAAAAAAATCATCTTTCATTTTATGATGAACCTTGTTTTAATAGTATTAAATTATTAATTGTTGGAAAACTCAAAATTTGAAGTTGGTTTTTCCATGATCGACAAATAAAATAAAATAACATATTTATAATCTCTTTATGCGTAAGTATTCTTCTAATTGAAAAGCTTAGTGTTGCCAGGTAAGGGACACACGTAAGAATTATTTATATAGAGTCAGACGCATAATACGACATCATTCATTGTCCAAATTAAGTTTGGATACAAAATAGCAAACAACTAAACTGTCATGGTCATTTGATAAATTAAATATAAATAAATAAATAAAACCAAATAGAGTAATTAAATTTTTATTTTTAAATGACACAAGTTGATACCACTAACACTTTTGCATGTATACAATGTAATATTATTCATGTAAACTCATAAATTTTCTACTTTCGAATTTGTTATGTATAAAGTTTTTTTTTTAATAGAAAAAAAACTAAAAGTTTACGCATTTGGATTAAGAAAATAGATGCAGTGGAATCCTGATTAGTGACAGTGTATATGCATGCAGGCTGTGAGGCACTTGTTCGCTTGGAGTAATGAGGTTGATGTAAAAATTGGGAATAAAGAGGGTAAAACAGCATGGGACATCTTGGAAACACAACCACCAGAAGGCAACAGCGAGATGAGGAAGATGCTAATCCGTGTGGGAGCTTCAAAGGGTTCATCTATTACTACATATAGTTCTTATGCACATTACCTAAGGCCACCCAAATGCAGAGGTCTTGAAAAAATTCGAACCAAGTATGCTCGTCAAATGGCGACAATATCAGACGATAAGCGCAATGCGCTTCTAGTGGTTGCTACACTGCTTTTATCAGTCACCTATCAAGCGGCACTCAACCCTCCTGGAGGACTTCACGAAGGAATTTCGAAACCAGGCGCTAATTCTTCACGGACTAGTACTAGGCAGGCTTATGTACCTTGTCCGGCTAATGCATCATCATATCATCGAACTTGTGGAAAAAAAAATCTATTCAAAGGGACAGAAGGTCAAGGGACAGCCAATCTTGTTAACACAATCCCCTTTTCGATGTTCTTGGTTTCTAATTCTGTGACATTTCTTATCTCAAACTCGGTAACTATTCTCCTCATTCCAGACGGGTACATTGGTTGGATGTTATCCGGAACTCAAGCCTTCCTCTGGGCTTGCTATATTGTGTCCTTCGCGGCCATAACCGGCTATACATGGTATTGGATTACTCCAATTTCTTTTGGTACAGCGCTTTATCTGATCCTACTACAGGCCTTTTCTTTTTGGACAAGAAGAAGAAAAAGGCGTCATGGTCTAGGCCTATGTGGTTTGCTGATTCGCTTACCGGAGAAGATTAATAAATTGAAGAAAAAAAAAAAGCCAAGCTTGGCCGCTGGAGTTGTGTAGGAGTCATCACCAACTCTACAGCATTAGCCGGTGATAACTTTCATGCATGTGTGATTTACTCTGCATGTTTTTCATGCTTAGGTGATAATATGACTTTCTACTTTGCTTTTAGGAGGAAGCATTTAATGCTTTGTTTTCTTGTCTCCTTTGTAATATCTAGGTAATATGACTTTCTACTTTGCTTTTAAGTGGAAGTATTTAATGCTTTGTATCAATATATCCAACAGAAGTATTGTATCCAAGAAGTGATATATATAGCTAAGTGAAGTGAGATAGCAAATAAGTGTGAGGATATAAATAGTGAAGTATCAATGTTCTTCCTCAACACCAATTCAGTCTCACTTGTAATAGCTATTGCACTAAGAGTATTGAGCCTAGGATCCTTGTTATGTTCCCTAACTGAAAGCCGCCTAATCTTTGATAAGAACAATAGGACTTCAGGATGAACATTTGAGAGCTGTGCTTCACAGGTTTGACCTTATCAAACTTCGAAGGTAAGCCTATTGTTTTCATTGGAAGAGTAGTTCCAAAACCATATACTTCTTTTATGTCGGAAAAAGTTGGATTCTCCTCAACCCATTCAGGAACTATGTACCCAAGATTGCAATGTGGGAAAGGCTCTTCATTGAATCGTATCTGATATCCATTACTGAATATGTATGGCTGAGAACTAACCAAAAAGACACTCTATAATTCAATTTCTGCTTATTAACCAGAGGATAAGCTAATTTAAGAAATAAGATAACAGCTAAGGGTCTGTTTGGTAAGAGATTTCTAGTAATGTTGTTGTTGTTTTGTGAAAATACGTGTGGGTGAAAAGTTTGTGAAAATACGTGTAATGTTGTTTAAATACTGAAAATTATTGTTTAAACAACAGTAACAAACACCCTCTAAATTATCCTTTCTAGTAATTATCAACATCATTTAGGTTTTATCATTTTGGTTTTATCATTTTCTTTCACTATAATTGAGTACATAACATATAGTACTTTGGATTGACATCTTAAGATTAGCATGGAAGTCAATTCACAAGCATTATATGAGAGAGAGAGAGAGAGAGCTTAGGGATTGTCAATTCCATTTTTTATTTGTATTTTTTTTAAATAAATATAAACATAAATAGTTCCAACTTTTACTGACATTTTTTAATTGTACTTTCTACAAAAAAGAATTAAAAATGAAAAAAAATAAAAAATAAAAATGCAAAACAATTTTGTTTTCCACGTTTAAAACCTATACAGAAAATTGTTTGGAAAATATTTTCGAACCGTGTTTTTACCCATTTGAAAACATATTTAAAAATAGTGAACCAAACAGACCTTGAGTTTTGTTTTAAATTTCCAAGAACCATTTATGGTTTTGAAGTTTTGCATTTAATTATAATCAATTTTGCTTTAATTATTTGACTTTGTCTTTATGTCCTTGTCTAACACCATGTTTGTTTGGGCATAAAACATCTCTCAAAAAATGTTTTCCTCATTTTCGAGCATTTGGGACGACTAAAAAACTTGTTCAGATTGAAATTATTTTTCAACGTTTTACGTTTTTCATGGACAAAAAACATTTGCTAATGTAATAAAACAAGGCGAAAATGCACTTTTGGTCCCTATATTTTGGCTCAATTCCCATTTTGGTCCCAAAATTGATTTTATTGCAAATTTCATCCCTAAAAAAGGAAAATCGTTTTTAAAATGGTCCCTGCCGTCAACCCACTGACGGAAACCTTCTATGTGGCAGACGGAGTGCCTTGCTTGTTGACGTAGCGCTGACGTGGCCATTAAAATATTATTAAAAATAATTATTTGGCATTTTTAAATACCACATCAGCATTTTAATTAATAAAAAATTAAAATAAAAAATAAAAAGCCCAGAAAATAAAAAGCTAGGTCAAAAAATAAATAAAATTTTTAAAATAAACATTAATCTAATTAAATTATTTTTATTTTTACTTTTCATTCTAATTAAATTAGTTTTCATATATTAATTGTTTAAAACATTTTTTTCATGAGAGAATTTTTGGAATATTTTCTTCCCCAAACTTGTTCTTATTCTTCCTCTCTCTTCCCACAGACTCTCTCTCTTCCTTCCACCCAGAGCCCTCCATGAACAACCACTTTAAACTCTAGGAATTTGTTGATTCTCACTCTCCCTCTCTTTGATCTTTCTCTCTCCCAACCGATTGAGTGCTCTGGAATGGGATTGGTCTAAATCGAGTTCTCAAGCTCGACCATGGAGCTTTTATGGATGAGTGAAGGCGGCGGGATCAGTTTGGATGGTGGGTCGATTGGATTCGTGGGTTATGTATCGGTTGGTGGTGGATATTGTGTGTTGTTATGAAGCCCCAGATCTGTGGTGGTTGTGGATTGGTTTGGATTTGTGGGTTGCGATCGGTTGTTGGAGGGTGTTGTGAAACGCAGATTAGTTGTTGGTGGGTGTTGTGAAACACAGGTAGGTGGTTGGTAGCTAGGTGAGTCACAGAAGCGAGAGAATTAGAGAGGGAGGTGTTGGTGAACGGTGGCTTGTATTGATTTGGTTGTTGTCACGGCATGGTTGGCGGCGGTCGGGTTCTAGGTTTCAAAGTGAGTTTGGTGATTGAAGAACTGTGGGTTGTTGTATGTGGGTTTGGTGATGTATAACTTATTAAAGGACCCAGCTTTGTGTTCATTATTTGGGTTTTTGCTGTGTGTTCACTTTTTGGGTTTATGTTAATAGAGAGATGGAGAGTTTAATAACATTGTGATTTTGGTTGCAACGTTTGTTGTTAAATTTTTTTTTTCTGCTCAATCTGGGTTTTTGCTATCATCTCAGGCTCATATTTTAATACTGGTGTGTGTGTTTAAGTTTGAGTCTGCGGCTGTTTGTGTGTTTGAATCTATGAATGTTATAGTACTGGTGCTTTTGATTTTGTTTTCTCTTCTTACTTTTGTGTTCTTCATTTAGATTAAGAAATAATTAATTAAGATCAAAGGATTCCAAAGTCCACCCAGATGTGAATTTTTCTGGGCTTGAGGATGTATGTTCTTACGGAAAAAAAAAAAAAAAATGAAAAGTAAGAAAAAAAAATTAATTAGAGTAATGTTTATTCTAAATTTTTTATTTATTTTTTGACCTAGCTTTTTATTTTCTAGGCTTTTTATTTTTTTTTAATTTTTTATTAATTAAAATGTTGATGTGGTATTTAAAAATGCCAAATAATTATTTTTAATAATATTTTAATGGCCACGTCAGCGCCACGTCAACAAGTAGGGCACTCCGTCTGCCACATAGGAGGTTTCCGTCAGTGGGTTGACGGCAAGGACCATTTTAAAAACAATTTTCTTTTTTTAGGGATGAAATTTGCAACGAAATCAATTTTGAGAGTAAAATAAAAATTGACCTAAAATGTAGGGATCAAAAGTGTATTTTCGCCATAAAACAAGATAGAACGGAGTGAGAGTGTGTGTGGAAGGTTCACTCTACCTAATGTGCTGACGAAGCTTACTTCTCGAGGAAGTAGAAGAAAGCTGAGAGAGACTGAAAGTGATAAAACAAAAGTAAAGGGTTCTAGGATTGTATGGGAAGTGGAACTGATTCGACAGCCTGGGTCAAATTGTTTAGAGCTTTTGTTGCTTTTTCATTTTTTCCAAAAGAGACTAAAGAGAGTGTGGAATCATGGTGGACGACCAAGACTTGGTTTGGACTTTGATTGGTTGCATTTTCACTTTTCCGAGAATATTGTCATTTATTTATGATTATGATTTATGAATCTTTAAAAAAAGAAAATATTCTTGGAGCATGTGAAGAGTAGTTTTAGGACTAAAAACTATTTTATAATTTTTTTACTACAATTTTGACCTAGCAAATTGAAAGCGGTTAAGGTTAAGTGGTTAACTATTATTTACAGGTGGACCGATTATCATTTTCTCTTCACCAATCATACTTTGCCAAATCATAGTTGTGGCAAGGGTTGTAAAAAATTTTGTAGTCCTAAACTTTTTCACATGTGAATGATTCTCCGTTCCTTTGATATTCATGGTGGAATAATAATTTAATTAATGAGTCAATTATAAATGTAAGAGAAAAGAGCACCATATCACTATATTCTAAGTACCTAATAAATTTTTTTTGATCTAAAATAGAATTATATTATAGTTTAATCTAAGTGTATATATGTGTTAGGTTCTAAATATTTAGGATTAAATGTTTAGATTTCTAAATTTATGTATGTTGGCAAACTGAGAACAAAAACATGTCTAAATTAGGTGTTAGGCAATGCTCATGATGGTTTAAGTCAAGATTCAAGAACATGCAAGCTGAAAAAAGAAGAGTTTAGTTTTTGTGAAGCTCGATTGATTGAAAGATAGGTTCGACCGATCGAAAATCGTGTTTTGCAGATTTTAAATCAACCCCAAGCCCGCAAAACGTTTAGGGTTTCAGTCCAACACTACAAGGTATAAAAGAAAAACCCTAATTACGTTTTAGAAGCTCTTGGAAGTCTTTTGAGTTACTCCTATGAGATCTGTGAGGATTTTGTAACCCTCTAACTCTACAAGCGTCTACTAGAACAAGATTTATAATCAAGAACTGGTGGAAACAAGTTGCTGCATAAAGATCTACTACTGATGATGATTTGAAATCTTTGAGTGAGATCTCAAAGTCACAAATGAGGAGTTTCTGTTCAACAAATCCAAGATAGAAGAGTCTGTAGAGTCAGAGTTGCACATGGTCATGTTAGTAAGTTCTACATCAGGTAGTTTTAGATTTAGGGTTTAAATTTATTGTAATCGTTCATTCTATCATAGTGGATTTGTTTGCCTTGAGGATAACTAGGTTAAATCGTCCCTAGATTTTTTACCTTGAAACGGTTGGTTTCATTGGTTTTCCTGGGTCATCATATTACTGTCTTTTTTACTTTTTTGTACCAAGTAATATGTTTGCATGTGTTTAATCTGGATCTCATAATTAACCTAAGTAAATACTTGGCTAATTCATTAGGTTAAACTAATTTGTTTTCAAGGGGTCTAAACAAACAAACAATACGTGTGAAGCTCATTCTTGAAAACTTGAAGTTTGACCCTTGCCCCTCCACCCCACAAAAATATATACTTATAAAGTGATCATCATGTCAATAGTGCACATGGTCCGAGTACCTAAAAATTACCCATGAGTCTTGTGGTTCATTTGTACTTCCTAACATAGGATGCAATGACTCCCTAAAATTAATATTTGACGCGTCTCTTATAACAAAAAGTTTTGTTTTTTTGATTAAATTATAATAATGTATTTAGAGATTAAATTCTATAAGAATGTGATGTAAAACTCAAGTTTTACCCATTCAATCTCAACATGTTACATCATCATATTACATATTATAGAATAGATGCAACTATACTCAATCAATTCTAATATCCATTTGAAAATCCAATTTGATTGTGAGTTTAATGAGATGTTATTATGTGTAGTAAGATATTGAGTTTTAAGTAAAAAATTGATGTGACAATCTCTTATTAGATGGTGTAAAACATGAGTTTTACACCCCATCGTTACCAAATTTGGGAATTATGATGAAATTACCAACTTACTATAGGCTAGTACCTTTGTATCTTTGCTCACGAACATTCACATCCAAGGATGTAAAAAATACGTATTTGACATCCCCAAACACTATTTAATCTATTTTACTAATTCATTTAACAATACAACCAACATCCTTTTCTTCTTTTAGGGACAATACAACAAACATCCTAGTTCTTATTTATATATATATATATATCTCAATAGAATAATATAAACTACACAATCAAATAATATATAAAAAAAATTTGTTTCTCTCTCTCTCTCTCTCTCTCTCTCTCTCTCTCTCTCTCTCCTTGTAGGGAAGATCCTCATTAATACACGTATCTTGCGGGATCCTTTCCTTGTAGGGACTCTCTTGATTAGGGTTAATCATGGGGTGCAAGATATTTCCTTGTATAGACATTCGTGGGGGTCAAGCAAGGCCACGCTGGACCCATCATAGGCTTCTTCATTCCCGTCGGTCCTCGCTTCCCGTCGGCCTTTGGATCTGTTTGAGGTTCCCTGTCATCTCGTACAAATGTCGTTTGGTATTAAGGTGAGGTCGTTGAGTCTATGATTCATCGCTCTCGTACCTCCGTCTACGTGCGTGGAACCGACTGGCTCATTGGAGCCGTTAACTTCCTCGTATGTAAATGAGTTTACTTCCTTTTAAGAACACCCTTATCACGCTTATTAACATTAAATTGTATTTATTTTTAGGGGTTAGGAAGAATTTTTTATTTTTTATCATATATTATATTTACTTAAAGGCCATAATATTAAAAAAGTTTGCATTTATGGAATGTGATCGGCTCTCTAATTTTCTAAAGCAATTTCAAATTGTTTCCAAAATAACCATAATATTATCTATTAAATTATTAGTTATCCCAAAAGTTGAAATTATTATAAAATAATAAATTTAATTATTTAACCTCATACTTTTAACATTCTCTCATGTGTGGGCTCAAACTTCCTTTTAATAGATGAGGATCCAACACATGAGATCTTAAATGGGAGATAGAGTGGAGGAGACAATGATCGAACTCTAGATCTCCTGCTCTGACATCATGTTAAATTACATTTTTCCAAACACTTAAACTATTGAGAAATGGTAAATTTAATTATTTAACCTCATACTTCTAACATTATCCATAAACATTCTTACCCAAGGAGCCAATTTCATAACCAAAGTTGTTTCAATTTAGCTAAGGGAATAAAATATTTCGGTACCACTTGATGATACTAGTGTACCGTTTTGGGGTTACCACTATATATATATATACGAATTTATTTTTATTCTTATTAACATTAAATTTTTTATAGAAATAAACACATACATATAAGGGAGAGTGAAAGAGATTCTAACACAAAGGAACAATGCAAATTCCACTTAAACTCAAAAGTTATGGTGACTTTTAAGGAAGGGTAAGGCAAGTAGATTAACCTAAATATATTTTATAAGCAAAAATTTCAGCCTAAGTTCAATAACCTAATGTATTAGTTTAAATAACATTTTTGAAACATATTTATTGTACAACCCAATATTTTATCTGATGACCAATATGAAATATACCAATATTACAACCAATACCAAAACAGTATTGACTTCATTGCTTCTTTTTTAACTAATATATCTTGGTGTTTCTAATAGAGACGTCCAGATTCGAATCCCCTCTCCCATTATAACAAAAAACCAAAACAAAACTCTAATATTAAATGTCTCAAAGAACCAGAAAAATAAATAAAGGATATTAAATTAGTTTGCAGTGTTAAATACACTTACATTCACAATCAATGACGATTTTCTTTGTTTGTTTCAATGAAAAATCTTATGTGAAGATAGTTTCTAATAGAGAATATTTTGGCCACAATGAAATTTGGTTAACACATCTGCATCTTCAAGACCTCATGGGTTAGTCAGTAGCATGGGAGTCGTCTGGTAGACACAAACTCTTCAAGACCCCATACGTCAGATGACCTTTAAGGAAGTTTAGCCTACACCCACTGTAGATATCGTATTTTGTCTACTCTCGATTTGCGTGCTGGACCCCTAAAATTCTAAAAATATCAACTTTTCACCATGGGGATGCGGAAATATCTAGATTAATGTGGAACAACCCAATCGGACATCAGAGCACTACAAGTGCCATTTTAGGTCAAAATGGCCCTAGTTAACCCTAGGTTAACCAAAAGTCAAAGTTGGTCAAAATCACCCCAAAACCACATTTTTCATGTTTTTACTTTAAACCCGAACTATTCGGAGATTTTTGTCACCTTTGACCAACTTTGACATAAGGTTGACTCTCAAGGGCGCCAAAAACCCTAATTTTGATCCGACCATTGGAATAGGTTGAAACCAATGCCATTATGGAAATTATTGAATTCCCTTTCCAACGAATATTCATGAGTTGAAATTGAAGTTAAAAAGGTTGAGATATCTTGAAAACCGTGCCGAGATCGTCTCCTCCTCACTTCCCGAGGACATAACTTTTGATTTAACCGTTGGAATTTCAATTTCTCTAGTGTTATGGAAACTAGACATCCACAACTTTTCAGGGACACCAAGATCAGCTCAATCAACAGTCCGGGAAGGCCTTCAAATACACTTTCGAAGTCAAGTGAGAATAGGAAGAATTTGCTTGGTGCACTGGCAACTGAAAGGTCATTTTTTTTTAGTATAAATACCCCTGGATCCCCTAGAACTAAAAGAATATAAATAAATAAATAAACTGAAATTTGGGCATTTTGGAGCATTTTCTAGGCAAATTCTCTCCCTCTCTCTCTTTCTCTCTCTCTCTCTCTCTCTCTCTCTCTTTCTCTAAATTCTCTCCAAAAACACACAAAAACTTTTGATTTCTTACTTTTCTACAACAATCAAGAGGTCATGTTCTTGCTCTCATCTTCCTCTCCTTGGTCTTGATACCCTTGGATTTGAGGTTTAGGGGGTGTATATGTAGCTTTTTAGCTACTATCTGCACCCATTTAATTTAATCCTTTATATTGCATTATCTTGTTTTATAATATGTTTTATGGCTTTTCCTAGTATATCTCTTGCTTTATCTTGCTTCCTAACATGTTGTTTTGCTTTGATATTGTTGGCCTAGCTTTCTTGGGCTAAGATATGTCTAAATACCTTGTTTGTGCTTAGATCTACATGTTTATGTGCTTTTTGCCATGTTTGTGCTTAGATCTACTTGTTTATGTGCTTCTTGACACATTCATGTTCTTAAAGCTTTGTTTGGATGCTATGCCTAGTGCTTTATAGTTTTATATCTCTTGCTTTTTCCTCTTCCTTGTGTTTGGCTTTTTGGGTAGAATGTAGATCTAGATTTAGTGGTCTAGGCCTACATCCATACACCCAAGTTCAATATAGGGTTTGGATTATTTCTTTTGTGCATGTCAATGCTTTGTTTGCCCTTGTTCATGCCTTTTGCTTTAGGTCCATGCTTGTTTGCTTAGATCTAGTCTCTTTACTATGTTATTGTTTGTTTTCCCTTTATGGGTTTGTTGCTTGATGGTCTTTGGGGCCACTTGCTTGTTTGGTTACATCCTAGTGATGTTGGTTTTCTTGTCATTCACCCTTTTTCCTTTGCTAGGCCTTGCATGTTAGGGTTTCTCATGTTAGCCTTTTTATGTGCCTTATAACTTGTTTACCCTTCCTCTTTGTGTGATGATATGCTTTGCTTCCTTTGTGCTTGCTATGCTTGCTTTGTGCCATCTTGTTTGGCTTTCTTTGTTTCTTTGCATCTTTGCACTTTTGTTTGCATGTTCATGCATGGGTTCTTGTGTGCTTGTTTGTGTCATCAAGCTTAGTTCCTACCTATAATCTCGTGCGGGTTTGCACCCATCTTTTGTACACAAGATCCTTGTGGACGCAAGGGGGGGTTGAAATGGAGTCGCTACCTAGTTTTTGCAATGGTCTAGGAACCATATATATAACGTCCTTTCGAGGAAAGATCTTTTGATCTTACTACCAAAGATATGGGTTCGGAGTTAAGGTATGGTCTTGGGAAAGTGTTAGGCACCCAAAACCGCCAACCCCTAAGGTTGGCTTCCCATCATTGCATCTTATGTCTTAACCCTATTAAAGGCACACTCAATACTTGTATCTAACTCACACACACACTAACATACATCTAGCAATCAACATGGCATCAAACATCCCTAACCATACATCTATCATGCTCACAAAAAAAGCCTACCATACATCTAATCATGGCACAACATATCATCATAGACCCTAGCATCCATCTAATCATGGCATCAAAGCATTAACATAAACCCTAGTGTCTTACATCTAAACGTGCTTCATTATATTACATCATAGCTTACCCTTACATCTCATCACATCATCCTAACATTCATTGCTGCGACTTAAATAATGCTCCCCAAGTGCAGGATTGTCATGAAGTAATAACTTGGTAAGTCTGAGGTCAAATCCACAAGGAAAGGGGAATTAATTAGCAAACCACAAGAGAATAAAACTAAATAATAAAGTTTAATTGAAGAGATTTTTTATGGTTTAGTAAAGGTAATTTAAATTGAGAGAAAATAACAATATATTAAGGCACTAAGTTTTAGGGATCCACACACAACACATCTATTGGTAGTCTTAACAATATTTATTTTATAACTCAACTAAAATTCATACGAAGGATGATCTTAGTTGGATGATTTAACAATAAGAACTCAAAAGTTAATCGTCTAAGGTAGTTTCATGAAATTGATTGATTTTAGGCAAAACAAAACTAATGAATTAGTTCGCAGGGAATACTAAGCATTTAATGTGCCCGGAGTCTACGATAAATCAAAGAATTATACAGAACTAAACATTTTTCTAGATGAGTAAAACAATCAAAAACATAAATAAAAAAAAAAACATAAGCATTAAAACCAATAAATAATTGTTAAGAACATACCAATAAACGGTTGGGTTTCACCCCTTGCCTTAGCAAGGCTTGTAGCAAGTCATAACACAAATAAAACTCTAAAAACTGTAAAAAAAACTTTAAGAAAACCTAAATTATGTTCTACGGTAGCTCCCCTTTGAATTTTTCCCTAAAGAGCCTTTAAATAGGACAAGGAATCCTATTACAAGTTGAATTTCCGTTTGGAGAAATTCTCAGGTTTTTAGGCTTCACTTAACCAACATTTTTGGCCCATTTTGCTTCATAATTCGGACTTTTGGTAAACTACAAAGTAGCATCCCTTTAAGTTAGCTTTCCAGCCCAACTTGAATCATCTCTATTGGACATCTGAGCCGAATGTTATTGTCCAAATACTAATTGATGCACAGGTTGGAATCCTAATATGAATTGGACTTGGATTTGGTGCAAATTTCCTTTGATTCCTTGCTCCAATTGCACTTGAATTTAATTGGGTTGGCCTTCTTTGACTTCATCATGGCCCTTGTAAAAGTAAAGTCCATTAGCTTTCTTCTTTGCACAAATCCACTTCTTTAATTTCATTATCCTACAAAAGAAAAATTTACGTATTAAAATTTAATCAAGCACAAAATTGATTATTCAGCATTATTCCGAAACCACCTATAAAATGTTGGAAATATGCATGTTTGTATCGCATACAAAACATACGCAGCGGAAAAATTAACAGATCTACTTCATTCGCAATTGATAACATGTAAGTTTCAGAATTTGAGAACAAGAATGCGTACCTTGGTGTGATGAAATTCAAAACCGAAGATTAGAAGTTCTTGGGAAGACTTTTAATCTTCACTCCAATTCCACTTAATGCCCAAGATGTGTGGTCTCTCAATCAGTTTCCAAGGAAAGAATAAAGAGTGTCCAACACTCACATACAAACCATTTCATTCCTTATGAGAATTCTCATGAAAGATTCTTATGAAAAACCCTTAATAAAATTCTGTATGTTTCTCTCCTTATATACAACTGATTATCTAATTGGGCTAGCCTTTTGGGCCATTCCAATTGGGCTCTAGTGTGTGGCTTGGAGTGGGACCAAAAGGGACCAATAAGACACTAGCTCCAATGGGCTTTGGGCTTTTCTGTCAACTCTTGACAAGTCCAAAGTTACCATTAACTATATTTAATACCACTATATAAATATAGTTGCACTCTAGGCCTTATCTATAAATTATATCCCAAGACTTTATTATTCATGCAACCCCTTCATTAAAATATTCGTAGTAATACAAAGTCATGAATGTAAACTGCCACTTTGAAGATTAATACATCTTAATCCTTGAGTACCTGGTTTAATCCTTAATGTTATTCATCATATATTTATGAAATCAAATTTCATAAATATATACTTTAGTAACTTCTTACTAAAGTGGTTGGACCCAACTCTCTTGAATAACCAAACCCATTAAACTTATCTCAAGGGAATATTTTATGTCTCCGTTAAGAGATTATGAATTCTATTTTGAGAATATATATTCCATCAACACTAAATGTGGCTGCCCAACATACTGAGGTTTTGACCGTGACTTATAGATCTCACTCCTGATATATCAAAGCAACCTACATCTCATGATCAGGTTCATTATTCTCTCAGGATTTAGAGTTGATGTAAATAGAAGTCGTGAGATTTATTATTCATTTGACAGTCGTTAGTAGAATAATAAATCTCACAGCGGTCCAATTCAATATGTCTAAACTCTTAAAACATATCAACATACCAACTAGAAGTCTCCACTTCCATTATCAAGACAAATCATCGTAGTTGATATGTTATAGTCTTCACAGATGAAATGCCTAATTTCATCACCCACTACGAACTAAAATTCTGAGTTTACAAAGAACTTGCGATTTATATCTTCTGTGACTTTTCACATAAATCACATACTATGCATCTCATGGACTAAGATAATGGCCCATTAGTTCATTTATAGATAGTCTTATATAATTAAGCTATTTAATTATTTATAACATGCCAATAAATTGGATTTTAGGGCATAAACCCCAACAATCTCTCACTTGCCTTCAAAGACAATTTACCTTATATCTGACACTTATCTCCCTTTAGAGTAATTCATAATCACTCTAAGGCAGGGCTTGGAAACAAGTTTCAGCCAGATTTATTGCATAAATTATCTTTTCTACTACTACTTCTCACGTACTCGTATCTCTCTAATGAGATAATACTTACGCTTAATGTGTATCTTCATCAATTAAGATGAACACATATCTTGAAGTCCAACTTCATGAATCACACGTGTATCTTCACCACCTAGGATGAACACATATCTTGAAGTCCAACTTCATGAATCACAATCAAACTATAGGTCAGTATTTGTATATCCAGTAACTATCAAAACCTCACTTTCGTGGACAAGCATATAATCCCTCATTCTCCTAAGATATTTGAGTATATGCTTTACTCCCACTAAATTAAGTGATCTTTGATTCAATTGATATTTGCTTACTATACCCACCGCAAAATAGATATTTAGCCTAGTATTTAGCATAGCATAAAGACTTCCTATCGATTTGATATAAGGAACCGTCTTAATATGCTATTCCTTTTATATGTCTTAGGATTATAGTCCTATATAAAGGAACTTCACACTTAAAAGGAAAGAATCCTTTCTTGAAGCATTACATGCTATACTTGGCTAGAATCTAATCTATTTAAGCAGTTTGAGATAGACCCAACATCCTAATTTCTGAATTTTAACAAAGTTTAATTCTTAGGATGTGACTAGTCTTTTCCAAGTACTTTATATCAAACTGGACTAGACAACCAAAACTCTATTGATGACAATAACTCTACATCATTCTAAATGATTAGAATGTCATCAACATACATTAAGAGATTTATTATTCTATATGGCTTTACATACACCTAAGGCCTTTTAATACTTGATCAAAATCAAACAATTTGATTTTTTGATCAAAAATGATATTTTATAATACATATGTTTGCTTTAGTCCATAAATGGACTTTAAGCAACTTGCATACTAAACACTACTGGATCTTGCTATGTACAAGTCTAGTTACATCATATAGATGTCTTCCTCAAGATTGCTACTAAAAGAAGCTTTCTTGATATCCATTGCCATATTTCATCCAAATGAAATATAATGGATAAGAAAATCTAGATAGAGTCAAACTTGACTATTGGTAAAAAAATCTTTTCATAGACAAACCATTTCTTTCTAAATAAATCTTTTCGCCACTAGTCTTGACTTTGAAGGTTTGCACCTTCAAATCTATCAATCTCATTTTCTTGTAGACCTATTTGAGAACAATAGGCTCAATGCCAATAGGCGCCTCTACAAGTTCTAGACTTTAAATAGAATCTAATTCTATTCACATAACCTTGATCCAATAATCCATATTCATATCATCTATTGCCTCAACGTAGGACCGAGGATCTAATTCATATCCTTGTGGAATAACTACAAAAGTTTATCCCAAAAGTATGAATTTATTTGGTAATTGATAATCCTCCCACTATGATATTGTACCGGTGTACTAGCTATATATTTAGAATAATGTCTTGTGGTGTATCTAATACAACCATCTCATTTCTAAATGTATTTTATAGTTGTCCTATAACAAATTTTGACATTCTTCTTCTAGAACAATTGTATGTTTAGCTTTAAGATTATTCATATAGTCATGGTCAAGAACTTTGTATATGTACTTTACAAACATCTTGTAAGAACTTTGTATTTGTACTTTACAAACATCTTGTCTTCTTTATGACTACCTTTTGGATACCTATCATAAATATACATTTTTCTACCTTTTGATTTCAATTTGTCAAACTTCCTTTCTAGCACAAGTGCTGGACATCTCCAAAAGTGGAAGTATCATATGCTAGGTTTTCACCCAATCCACAATTTGATAAATGTCATAGGAACAAACTTTTCAAATCAATTTTAGAAAATGTATAGTAATTATAAGAGTATATCTCCAAAAGAAATAAGCAAATGGAAATACTTATCATGTACTTTACTATTTCTAAAAGAGTCTTATTCCTCCTTCATGTATGCACTGACTTAAAGAAGTCATTAATACTATATTCCTTTACAATAAAAAGTCTTAGATCATATTATCCTCTAAATAGAATTCATAGATTGGGAATATAACAAAATAATGGTTCTAAAAGCCCATCTTTCACCAATCTTGAATACCATTTAGATTAATAAGATCTAGACATAAGTGCCAAAACATACAATACCAAATGATGAAAACTTTCTCTTTAAAAAGTAAAACATGTAAATCTCCATCTAGAAAACAATCATGGACAAAGCTTAGTTTAACCAAACCAGAAACACTTTCCTTTGGTCATACTTTTGAATCTAATTCCTTTTGGCAACTACTAGGGTAACTTGCTTGCCCAACTGTTTGGTATTTTAATTCTTCTTCTTATCACCCTTACCTTTCGGTTTAGGCTAAGAATTTGAATTTAATCATATTGATCCTAGCCTTAACTTTTAGGATGTCTTCCGTTGCGTAGAACTTACTCATCAATTCAAATAATATAAAAAAAAAAATTATTTTCAAAACAATCTGAATTGATCAAATGATTCTAACAAGGACTTGTGGATCATATCCAAATGAGATTAACATTTAATTTCTACATCCAAGAATTCCAATTCATTTTAAAAATAAAATATTTTCATAAAATGATATAGAATTGGAACTCCTTAAGCTTTTCTTGGCTCTCAATATGATTTATATCGAATATCGTCTAGTAGCACGATATTTCATACCAAACATCTCATTTAGACTTAATATAAAGTCTAAGTCTTGTACTAACTCTTGCATCTCATACTGTAGCACAATTGAGATAGAAGGCAAAGAAACATTTTAGTATTTCAATGGAAACTATGATCATATCATAAGCTATCTTCCATCAATGCATCATGCATAGGAAATTATGACAATGCTGAATCGATACATATTTATGTACTTCAGCTCCTTTAAGCACCATGTCCAAAATTAATTCTTAGTTAATGTGATTCAATTAAAATAGTAGCTAGAGAACAAAATTATGACAACTTTATTTTGAGACTATGAACATAATTATAGGGAGATTATATTTTGCATCCATAACCATATAGTATGGAACCTGAAAAACATATTATACTAGGTGCAACGATAACCTAATCCCACAATTAATATTACTCGGAAGCGAGGTCATACCAATCACTATGATTAGGCGAGAATTATTCTCATTATTAATGCTATCATGGAAACTCTT
Source organism: Notholithocarpus densiflorus (assembly GCA_030021035.2). Lineage (NCBI taxonomy): Eukaryota > Viridiplantae > Streptophyta > Magnoliopsida > Fagales > Fagaceae > Notholithocarpus > Notholithocarpus densiflorus. The sequence continues at coordinate 53,195 of JARYZH020000289.1, read as the reverse complement.
ACCAAATAAAAATAATTTGCCGCTTTTCTTTTAACCTCTAAGTAATAATGACATAGCTCCGAAGGGAGGTTAACATTACACTTAGTCTAGTGTACACCATTGCCTAGAATCAATGTGAGTCACCAAGTAACTCCACGAAAGCGTGGTCATTCTCAATGTAAAAACAAACTTCATCTATTATTAAGAAGTTTAATCTGTAGTACCATGAATTAAACACCCTCCGAAGGGAGCAAGGCATATACGCCAAGGCGAGGTGCCTAATCACACTACTATAGATTGGCAATGGAGGCCATGAGATCCAACCCTTGTATCTCTCTCCCACTATAAATTTTAAAACAAGTGGATTGTCATGAAATCATTGTGATCTAATCACAATTTTAACCCTACACATCAAATGTGTTTAATTGTTTAAATTCAATGTGATGTAACTAAGTCACGTCACTATAGCGTAACGAACATTCGCGCTATCACAAAGAAGTTTAACCTTGTAATCCTTGAAGTAAATACCCTCCGCATGGAATGCAAGACTCAAAGTCAAGACAAGGTATCTATTCACATTACAATAAACTTAACCAAAGGGTTATTTCAGCACTCCCACTCATTATTTGGGTTTTTCTTTAAATAATTGTGATCCCATCACAACTAATAACCTTGCTCTTATTGAAGACTCTAATCTTATTAGAATCACTAACTAAAATGGAAGTCCTAAACTATTTAGGATTCCTTAAACACTAATGAATCAAAAATTAGTTATAGAGAACTCTATCCTTAATTTACTAGATAAAGTATTCTAATCTCATTAGAAACTATATAACTTTAATTAGAATTTTAATCTCATTAAAAACCTCTAATTAAAATAAATTAAGGACTTTTAATCATAAAACAATTTAGGACTAAGAGTTCTATTTAACTACCATCTTTGATCTCATTAGGTCTTTTAGTTAGAACCATGTGTAATCACATCACACAATGCCTTACACCTTATACATTTGAAAACATTTAGAAAATATTCAAAATTCCCTTCAAATGCATTTTCGCAAGAATCTCGCGACTAAGCTCCTCCCGCAAAAACTTTTGCTACTGTTTCGCAGGTATCTCGCTACTAAGCACTTCCCGCGAAAACAAGTTAAGCAAAAAAATTGAAAACACAAAAAATCAGACAGAGACTTTCGCTACTGTCTCGCAACTGTTTCGCGAGTAAAGCTTACCCGCGAAAAGTTTTTGTCTTCAGAATCATTTTTCGCGAGTAACTTCGCAGGAAGCTAACCCGCGAAAAACCTGTGTTTTCAGTTTTTCCAGAGCAGTTACAAAAAGTTTTCAACGATTTTTTTATGAACAAACAACTACCATATGAACATAATAGACAGAATTCGATGTCAAAACTGAATTCCATTGATGTTATAGCCTTAAACTTCAATTCAACATACTTGAATTCAGATTTAAACAACATCATAACATCAAAATCAATTTTCATCAAAACATAGTTTCAATAACCATGCAGAAAATTAAATACCTATATAATCTTCTAACATCATGAAACTATTATCTTTAATTCCAAAACTCACAAAACATGTTATACAGATTCGAAATGAAGACTGCTCTGATACCATTTGTTGGAAATATGCATGTTTGTATCGCATACAAAACATACGCAGCGGAAAAATTAACGGATCTACTTCATTCGCAATTGATAACATGTACTATGTAAGTTTCAGAATTTGAGAACAAGAATGCGTACCTTGGTGTGATGAAATTCAAAACCAAAGATCAAAAGTTCTTGGGAAGACTTTTAATCTTCACTCCAATTCCACTTAATGCCCAAGATTTGTGGTCTCTCAATCAATTTCCAAGGAAAGAATAAAGAGTGTCCAACACTCACATACAAACCATTTCATTCCTTATGAGAACTCTCATGAAAGATTCTTATGAAAAAACCTTAATAAAATTCGGTATGTTTCTCTCCTTATATACAACTGATTATCTAATTGGGCTAGCCTTTTGGGCCATTCCAATTGGGCTCTAGTGAGTGGCTTGGAGTGGGACCAAAAGGGACTAATAAGACACTAGCTCCAATGGGCTTTGGGCTTTTCTGTCAACTCTTGACAAGTCCAAAGTTACCATTAACTATATTTAATACCACTATATAAATATAGTTGTACTCTAGGCCTTATCTATAAATTATATCCCAAGACTTTATTATACATGCAACCCCTTCATTAAAATATTCGTAGTAATACAAAGTCATGAATGTAGATTGCCACTTTGAAGATTACTACATCTTAATCCTTGAGTACCCGGTTTAATCCTTAATGTTATTCATCATATATTTATGAAATCCAATTTCATAAATATATACTTTAGTAACTTCTTACTAAAGTGGTTGGGCCCAACTCTCTTGAATAAGCAAACCCATTAAACTTATCTCAAGGGAATATTTTATGTCTCCGTTAAGAGATTATGAATTCTATCTTGAGAATATATGTTCCATCAACACTAAATGCGGCTGCCCAACATACTAAGGTTTTGACCGTGACTTATAGATCTCACTCCTGATATATCAAAGCAACCTACATCTCATGATCAAGTCCATTATTCTCTCAGGATTTAGAGTTGATGTAAATAGAAGTCGTGATATTTATTATTCATTTTACAGTCGTTAGGAGAATAATAAATCTCACAGCGGTCTAGTTCAATATGTCTTTAACTCTTAAAACATATCAACATACCAACTAGAAGTCTCCACTTCCATGATCAAGACAAATCATCGTAGTTGATATGTTATAGTTTTCGCAGATGAAATGCCCAATTTCATCACCAACTATGAACTAAAATTCTGAGTTTACAAAGAACTTGCGATTTATATTTTCTGTGACTTTTCACATAAATCACATACTATGCATCTCATGAACTAAGATAATGTCCCATTGGTTCATTTATAGATAGTCTCATATAATTAAGCTGTTTAATTATTTATAACATGCCAATAAATTGGATTTTAGGGCATAAACCCCAACATAAAATGCATGAATTAACTCAAAATAAGTATGATAATGCTTTCTAATAATGATATAAATATGCAAAATTAATCTATTATCATTCATCCTCAACCAGCTCATTGCTAGTCCCTAGCAAGTTCGCAATCTGGTATTTTCCCGCCTCTTCATTTTTCTCTAACGGTTACCAACCGTATTTTTTTTTTTTTTTCATTTCATTCTCTTCATCACCCTCATCTCTTCACATTCTCTAACTTTTCAATTTCTTTTCTTTCTTTCTCCCTACAAAAGCTTCTGCCCTCTCTCTTATTCCCTCACAATCTGACTTCCATCTTTTCCTTAATTCTTAACTTCTCTCTCAAACTCTCTCATCTCCTTCAATGGCACCCAAGTCTAGAAAAAGTTCCTACGTCCTCTCCACTGACATTCTCCATCTCATCCGTTGGAATGGAGTAGTAAGGCTAACGGCAGCCCCTCCTTTGACCTACAAATCACAACAACACATTTGGAGGGTGCAAGGACTGGATCAGTAAGTTTCTCAAACTTTCCTCACTTTTTAAGTTTTCCTTTAATCTTCTATTTTGATTAGTTTTTATGCCTATAAATTCTTAGGTTTTGCTTTGGGATGGGTTTAGATGAAAACCTGACATTGTAGGAGGGGTAGGAACATGTTTAGGTTGAGTTCTAGTTGAGAAAACTTGAAAATATCGAAGAACAACCTTCTTTGTTCGATCTTGCGTGCACGAAATCGGGCCTACGTACGCATTCTTGTTCTTGCGTACACAACTTGAATTCATGCGTATGTAGGCTTGTTCATGCATGCATTTGTTCTTCAGTTCATGCATGCGCATAATTCTCGGTGTGTATGCATGTAGTATTTTGCGTACGCAAGGGCGCCAGGCAAAAACCCTATTTTAGTATTTTAGCTTCCTTTTCACCCGTTTTCTCATCTGTTTGGCATTTCATGTCACATTTCATCCTATTATGCACCCAATGTCATTTTCTCACCATTTATTTCACCTAACCATGAATCTAATCCCATTCTCTTTTATAGGTCCCAGCCCCATATTCTAGTAGGGGAAGTACCAACCAGGTCTTGGTGTCCGTTCTGAATGAGGAGACTCAGGGCTATGTCTGTGCTGTGGGTTTCGATCTCGTCATCCGTTTGATGCTCGAGAGGTTTGCTAGTGCTATCTTGGTGCAGACCTTGGCTGAGAGGTGATGGGACACTACCCATCACTCCTTATGACTTCCACCGCATGATTGGCTTACGGTTTGATGGAGTCCCGATCAATCTAGAGGACAAGTCAGGTGTTCGGTTGGGTGCAGACTTACTGGGGAGGAGGTATATGATGGAAAAATCCATGTTTGTATTGCATAAAACATACGCAGCAGAAAATTAACGGATCTACTTCATTCGCAATAGATAACATGTGCTATGTAAGTTTCAGAATTTAAGAACAGGAGAGTGTACCTTGATGCGGTGAAATTCAAAACTGAAGATCAGAAGTTCTTGAGAACACTTTTAATCTTCACTCCAATTCCACTTGATGCCCAAGATGTGTGGTCTCTCAATCAGTTATATATGTATGTTTAAGAAGATAATGAAAGAGTGTCCAACACTCACATACATACCATTTCATGTTCTTACCAAAATCTGTATGTTTCTCTCCTTATAACTGATTATCTAATTGGTCTAGCCTTTTGGGCCTTTCCAATTGGGCATTAGTATGTGGCTTGGAGTGGGATCAAAAGGGAACAAATAAGACACTAGCTCCAATGGGCCTTGGGCTTTTTAGTCAACTCTTGACAAGTCCAAAGTTACCATTAATTATATTTAATACTACTATATAAATATAATTGCACTCTAGGCCTTATTAATAAATTAAATCTCAAGACTTTATTGTACATGCAACCCCTTCATAAAATATTCATAGTAACACAAAGTCATGAATGAAGACTGCCACTTTGTGAATTACTACATCTTAATCCTTGAGTACCCAGTTTAATCCTTTAAGTTATTCATCATATATTTATGAAATTCAATTTCATAAATATATACTTTAGTAACTATTTACTAAAGTAGTTAGGCCTAACATTCTGAATAACAAACCCATTAAATTTATCTCAAGGGAATATTTTATATCTCCGTTAAGAGACTATGAATTCCATCTTGAGAATATATGTTCCATCAACAATAAATGTGGCTGCCCAACATACTGAGGTTTTGACTGTTACTTTAGATCTCACTCCTGATATATCAAAGCAACCTACACTTCATGATCAGGTATATTATTCTCTCAGGATTAAGAGTTCATGTGAATATAAGTCGTGAGATTTATTATTCAATTGACAGTCGTTAGGAGAATAATAAATCTCACTGCGGTCCAGTTCAATATGTCTTAACTCTTAAAACATATCAACATATCAACTAGAAGCCACCACTTCCATGATCAAGACAAATCATCTTAGTTGATATGTTATAGTCTTCGCAGATGAAACGCCCAATTTCATCACCGACTACGAACTAAATTCTGAGTTTACAAAGAACTTGTGATTTATATCTTCTGTGACTTTTCACATAAATCACATATTATGCATCTCATGGACTATATGATAATGTCCAAATATTCATGTTACCATTATTTCAGATTATAATAAAACAACTTTATTAATTACAATATTAAGTCATACATCATGTTATACATAATGTCATACATAATTTCATACATAGCATCATACAATAGGATTTAAGGGCACTAATCCTAACAGTATACTACTGAGACGATTCACCACACTGATCTTAAGGCAGACTTTATGCATTGTCCACAGGGGATGACTGAGGAATGCCTTCGGATGGCAAGGGCCTTTTTGTTGTTCCTGGTGGGGGGGGGGGGGTACCTATTCGTCACCGGTGGGCAGATGGTGTCTTTAAGGTGGTTGGCCCTTTTTTAAGACTTTGAGAGGGCTCAGGCTACCAATTGGGGGTCAATATGCTTGGCTTACTTGTACTCCTCTTTGGACACTCTCAATCGAGGGACAGTGCACCAGCTGGTGGGGCCTTGAAAGCTCATTGAGGTTAGTTTCTCTCTATTTTCTCTTATAGTTCATCCATTCTCATTCCTATAGTCATACCAACACATGCCATATAGGTTAGGACCGTGTACTATATTCCTGCTAACTGCATTCATACGTATATCTCACAAACTATTATCTTGCAAACTACCAATCTATCTCTTGCAAACTGTTCCATATCTGGACCATGCAAACTATCTTCTTGCAAACTATACCATAACCTCTTGCAAACTGCCATTTTTGAATCTTGCATACTATCATCCTACACACTGTCATCTTGCAAACTATCATCTTGCAAATTGTCCTCTTGCAAACTGTTCTTTTCTGAACGTTGTATACTACCATTTTTCAGTGTTGGGCTGTGGAGTACGGTCCCATTGTTAGAGGAGTTGAGTTGGACTTGAGGAGGATCATTTTGCTTTGGGCTCACCTGGATAAGCTCTCTCCCGAGGATATAAGTTAGAAACATGTTTCACTTTCCATTATTTGCATGCTTCTTTAGGGTTCTCTTTCTAACTTCACGTGTTGTCATAGATCATATGGAGTCCTCAAGCCGAAGCTGCCCTTGTAGCAGACCCGAGCTTGAAGGCAACTGCCATAGTTGCTTCTAGTCTTTCCCAGACCCTTGAGGGTGGTGGATTGAGGGTGATCTACTTGGCGGAGTGGGTGTGCTGCCAGGTAGTGAGGGAGGATGCGCTTCGGGTTCTTGTGGACCCTCTAGTGTTCATGCTTGCTCTTTGTTCTATGATTGATGCGGAGTACAGCCAGTGGGGGCTAGGCATTCCTTTTACTAATCGGGTCATAGGTGAGTCAGATTATGAGGAGTTCAGTGGGACTCCCTGTCGATGCCCGGCCTCGATCGGAGTGAAAAATCGCCGTTGTCGGGCCCTCGTTCGACCACCCACCGTGGCAACTCTCCCGCGCGCGCGAGGCTCCTCTTGAGTGATTAACGCATGTGGTGTGGTTCACGTGGTGCTTCGGGTGCTCTCTCTCTCTCTCTCGGTGGAGGAAGGTAGGTCTTCCTTTGGCAGTGTGGTAGGAATTTTAGCCAAAAATTAAGGGATTACCAAAGGTAAGTGAAGTCACCACCAATCATTGGATTTTTCTAAGGTATGATTGGTCACCTATTTTTAGTTAATTTTATTACTGATCCTAGGCTAAGAAAAAAGGTATTTTTTCCTAATCTAATGTGGATGGTAAAAAAAATCTTGATTCTTGAGTCAGAAAGTTTGGTTACTTGTGGGGAAGGTGTTAGGCACCCCACAACGCCTGTCCAAGGGCAGTTCTTTGTTTTAATAAAACCTTAATTTTTGGAGATTGGCAGTAAAAAACATGATTTTGGCATTGGCTTTCAGGGCTTTGCATGCATGGGGGCTTTGAGGTTTGGCTTTTAAATGGGTGTGGTCCCAATCTATGCTTTCCTAAGGCATTTGGGCAGAGTACTAGATTTCCACGGTGAACATCTGGCGACATGTCACCTTACTTTCGCGGCGGAAATTAGGCATCGCTTTGCCTTAGGTAGCATGGACTGTGACAATCACACCGGAAGGGGCGAACGGGTATACAAATACATACATCAGACACAATGCAAGCACACAGAGCAAGAAAGTAAATGCCTACATCCTTAGAGCATGGCCCAAAATATAGATGCAGGAAAATAAATAGGGGTTTGTTGGGGTTTATGCCCTAAAATCCAATTTATTAGCATGTCATAAATGATTAAATAGTTTAATTATATGAGACTATCTATAAATGAACTAATAGCACATTATCTTAGTTCATGAAATGTATAGTATGTGATTTATGTGAAAAGTCACAGAAAGATATAAATCACAAGTTCTTTGTAAACTCAGAATTTTAGTTCGTAGTCTGTGATGAAATTAGGCATTTCATCTGCGAAGACTATAACATATCAACTACGATGATTTGTCTTGATCATGGAAGTGAAGACTTCTAGTTGGTATGTTGATATGTTTTAAGAGTTAAGACATATTGAACTGGACTGCTGTGAGATTTATTATTCTCCTAACGACTGTCAAATGAATAAGAAATCTCACGACTTCTATTTACATGAACTCTAAATTCTGAGAGAATAATGGACTTGATCATGAGATGTAGGTTGCTTTGATATATCAGGAGTGAGATCTATAAGTCACGGTCAAAACCTCAGTATGTTGGGCAGCCGCATTTTGTGTTGATGGAACATATATTCTCAAGATGGAATTCATAAACTCTTAACGGAGACATAAAATATTCCCTTAAGATAAGTTTAATGGGTTTGGTTATTCAAGAGAGTTGGGCCCAACCACTTTAGTAAGTTGTTACTAAAGTATATATTTGTGAAATTGGATTTCATAAATATATGATGAATAACGTAAAGGATTAAACCGGGTACTCAAGGATTAAGATGTAGTAATCTTCAAAGTGGCAATCTACATTCATGACTTTGTATTACTACAAATATTTTAATGAAGGGGTTGCATGTATAACAAAGTCTTGGGATATAATTTATAGATAAGGCCTAGAGTGCAACTATATTTATATAGTGGTATTAAAATATAGTTAATGGTAACTTTGGACTTGTCAAGAGTTGACAGAAAAGCCCAAGGCCCATTGGAGCTAGTGTCTTATTAGTCCCTTTTGGTCCCACTCCAAGCCACATACTAGAGCCTAATTGGAATGGCCCAAAAGGCTAGACCAATTAGATAATCAGTTGTATATAAGGAGAGAAACATACAGAATTTCATAAGTGCTTTTTCATAAGGTTAAGATGAAGGTCTTTCATAAGAGAGTTCTCATAAGGAATGAAATAGTTTTGTGTGTGAGTGTTGGACACTCATTATTCTCTCCTTGGAAACTGATTGAGAGACCACACATCTTGGGCATCAAGTGGAATTGGAGTGAAGATTAAAAGTCTTCCCAAGAACTTCTGATCTTTGGTTTTGAATTTCATCACACCAAGGTACGCATTCTTGTTCTCAAATTCTGAAACTTACATAGTACATGTTATTGATTGCGAATGAAGTAGATCCATTAATTTTTCCGCTGCGCACTTGCATATTTCCAACAAATGGTATCAGAGCGGTCTTCAATTTCGAATTGTATAACATGTTTTATGAGTTTTGGAATTAGAGATTATAGTTTCATATTGTTTGAAGATTATGCATTTAATTTTCTGCATGGTTATTGAAACTATGATTTGATAAAAATTGATATTGATGTTATGATGTTGTTTAAATTTGAATTTAAGTATGTTAAATTGATCTTTAAGGCTATAGCATCAATGAATTTCAGTTTTGATATCATTCTTTGACTATCATGTTCGTATGTTAGTTGTTTGTTCATCAAAAACCGTTGAAAACTGCCTTGGAAAATATCTGGAAATTCAAGTTTCAAGATTTTCGATCGATCGAAAATCACATTCGATCGATCGAATGAAACAGTGATAAGACTTCGAATTTCTTAATTTTTTCGATCAATCGAGGAACACATTCGATCAATCGAAATAAGGAAAATCAGAATTTTTCTAAGTGTTTTCACATAAAGAAAGTTTCTGTCTGATTTTTTGTGTTTTCAATTTTTTTGCTTAACTTGTTTTTGCGGGAAGCGCTTAGTAGCGAGATACTTGCGAGACAGTAGCAAAAGTTTCTGTCTGAATTTTGTGTTTTCACTATTTTTCCTTACGCCTTTTTCACGGGAAGAGCTTAGTCGCGAGATTCTCACGAAAATGCATTTGAAGGGAATTTTGAATATTTTTTAAATGTTTTCAAATGTATAAGGTGTAAGGCAATGTGTGATGTGATTACACATGATTCTAACTAAAAGACCTAATGAGATCAAAGATGGTAGTTAAATAGAACTCTTAGTCCTAAATTGTTTTATGATTAAAAGTCCTTAATTTATTTTAATTAGAGGTTTTTAATGAGATTAAAATTCTAATTAAAGTTATATAGTTTCTAATGAGATTAGAATACTTTATCAAATAAGTTAAGGATAGAGTTCTATATAACTAATTTTTGATTCATTAGTGTTTAAGGAATCCTAAATAGTTTAGGACTTCCATTTTAGTTAGTGATTCTAATAAGATTAGAGTCTTCAACAAGTGCAAGGTTGTTAGTTGTGATGGGATCACAATTATTTAAAGAAAAACCCAAATAATGAGTGGGAGTGCTGAAATAGCCCTTTTGTTAAGTTTATTGTAATGTGAATAGATACCTTGTCTTGACTTTGAGTCTTGCATTCCATGCGGATGGTATTTATTTCATGGATTACAAGGTTAAACTTCTTTGTGATTGCGCAAATGTTCATTACGCTATAGTGACGTGACTTAGTTACATCACATTGAATTTAAACAATTAAACACATTTGATGTGTAGGGTTAAAATTGTGATTAGATCACAATGATTTCAAGACAAACCACTTGTTTTAAAAATTTCTAGTGGGAGAGAGATACAAGGGTTGGATCTCACAGCCTCCATTGTCGATTCATAGTGGTGTGGTGTAAACATCTCGTCTTGGCCTCGAGCCTTGCGTTCCATGCGGAGGATGTTTATTTCATGGTACTACAAGATTGAATTTCCTGGTTTATAGTAGTTTGATCAAACACCTTGTCTTAGCTTCGAGCTTTGCATTCCATGCGGAGGGTGTTTTTATCATGGTACTACAAAATAAACCTGTTATAGGGATGAAATGTGGCTACACATGATTCTAGACAATGGTGTACACTAGACTAAGTTTAATAGTATCCTCTGTGCTGAGTTCTTGCTATTATTACTTAGAGGCCAAAGGAAGAGCGACAAATTATTTTTGTTTGGTAAGAGTTACCATGATAGCATTAATAATGAGAATAATTCTCGCCTGATCATAGTGGTTGATATTCACTCTATGCTGAAGAATATTAATTGCGGGATTAGGTTGTCATTGCACCTAGTATAGTATGTTTTTTCGGGTTCCATACTATATGGTTATGGATGCAAAATATAATGTCCCTATAATTATGTTCATAGTCTCAAAATAAAGTTGTCATAATTTTGTTCTCTAGCTACTATTTTAAGTGAAGAAGTTCTGCTTTGTTAAATATTGTGCCTGTTGGGCTTAAGTTTACAACATCAACAAAATCATCTTTGTACTTGAAGCTTGCATAAACTTTGCATAAGTTACAAAGTTTTCATGTTTCCATTTGTTGCAGCAGATGAAACCACCGACCTTGCAGTTCAGAGAGTTCTCTTGCAATTCAAACACATCTTTGGTTTGGTTGTTAATCAAGCTAAAAGTGAGGGGGTTTCTTATTATATTTTTTTTCTCAGTTGTATATGATGTAATGAAGCAGAGAATTGTGTCCATCTTTAACTTCAAGAAAGAGACTTGAGAAAGTTTAGCTGCCCAAGTATTTAAGACTAAAAATTTCATTGTGCTACTGGAATGTGGGCTATAATGCTCAAGTTGGTTCTTTCAAAAATAGGATGCACGGAAGTCGGAACCACAAAGAGTTGGCTTAGTCATGAGGTTTTGGATTTGAAATCTTTAGCCAATGTCCTGGTATCACGCCCAAGAGATTTCTTCTTGTAACAGTTTGATATGTGCGGAACATGAGATTATATATATCCGAGAGAATAGTCAAGTGCTCAAAGTGATCTAGAAACACTCCTAATGACAAGCTTTAAAAAAGAAAGGATTTAAGAACCATTTGTAGTATTCAGCTTTGGGTGATATTCTTTTAACTGTTAGCTTGTTGGATCTCGTTAGGCCTTGAGGTCTGATGTAGTGCAATCTAGTATGTTTTTTCTTTCCCAGTATTATCTGCTAATGCTACTGAGGCTTAGAGGAACAATGTCATATTGTGCTGTCCATTGATGACAATGGTCTTGGCCTTGGCTGAGTATAACCCACCAATAAAAAAATATCCCTGAATTACATATGTAAAAAGAGAACCACGGACCCACTCAACAAAATCCAGATGAACACATCCAACACGGTTGTGCAGATTATGTGCTCAACAGGTTTAGACCTTCTGATGGAAAGGTTGGAATTAAGAACCATTTGTAAACATTCGGCATTGGTGGTATTCTTTTGACTATTAACTTGTTAGAAAAGCCTGATATCTTGCAGTAAAGATCTTTGACCTCTTAGGCCTTGAGGTCTGATGTCATGCAATGCATGTGTTTTTTTTCTTAGTGTCCTCTGTTAATGTTACTGAGGCTTAGAAGCCCTAATATCGTATAGTGCTGTCCATTGATGTCAAAGGTCTTGGGCTTGGCTGAGTATAACCCACCGGAAAACCTCCTGAATTACGTAAAAATATTTGAAGTTGAAGAGATGATGAAAATGGTGGATTTTGTGTGAAACACGGTGAGTTTAAGAATGTTTTGAAATGGGGAAGACAATGAACAGTCAGAAAAGTTCGAGGGAAAACTGAAAAGTTTTAAAATAAAACTGAATTTAAAACGCAAAACACGCGTTTTTCGCGATTGAGTCAAGTCGCGTGCAAGTCGCTAGGGCCAGCTGCGAAACACTCAAAGACAAAAATTTTGAAAAATTTTCTAAATGTTTTTCGCGACTGGAAGGTCTACCCGCAAGAGAGTCATGATATGAGCCGCAAAAATCTCTGTGTACTCCTCGCGACTGGACCTTCCACCCGCGAATAAGTCGCCATACTGAGTCGCGAGAAACATAAAACCCAAATTTTTGAAAAATATTCTAGGTATTTTTCGTGACTGGGGCATTTACCTGCCAGTGAGTCGCTAATGAGTCACGAAAAATCTTTGTATGGACTCGCGACTGGAGCGTGCGACTGGGTCAACCCGCGAATGAGTCGCTAAAACAGGGCAACATTGTTTTTGAAATTTTGACAAATTTTTGTCAAAACAAAGTACTTTCCAAAAACAACTAAACACTCAAAAATCTTTTTGTGTTTGATTAACAAAGATTGAGCAAGTGAAAACACATTTAATCAAGTACAATCACACAAATAAATATGACATTAATTGAACATAGACTTGTGTGATGTGTGTGGATATCATCAATGAGATAGTCCTTAGTCTAATGTGAAGCTTCAATGATTAATTCAATCAAGACATACACAACTAGCACTAGATAATGTGACCCATCTCAATTATAGAAATATGCATATATGACCACCTACAAAACTTGATAATATAACTTTAAAACTTTTCATTTGGCTCCATATCATATCATTTGATCTTTTTGAATCAATACATCTCATTGTGATATCGATGCTTGAAATTTTTGATATTTCACTTTAATGAGTTAGCCTTTGGCTTTTTGGGCATCATACAATTTTATTTTTGGTCGCTTTCCCTTTTTCCTAGTCAAATACTAGTATGTGCGACAGGCTTTTGTAGCTCAATGTCTCTTTTCATTTGGAGATTTACATTTGATGAGCTCTTTTATCAAAAACAGAAAAATAAAAGAGTGGGAAGATATATAGACACAAGTCTATGCATGTCTCAAGATTAACAAAATCATTTACTAGTTATTCATGACAAGGTTGAAGATCTATTTACAACAATCACAAAAATTTCAAAATTTCTCCCACAATGATATGAGTGCATAGGAAACAAGCTATGCTCGTAGATGCACAAAGCCATTTGCACAAAGGTATAAGGTAAAACATATTTTGAGACAAAAACTCAATAATGTCGATCAAACTTTTTGGATTTTCTACTTTTTATGTGGTTTTTGGATTTTTGACACACAAGAAGGAAAAGATTGATCAAAAGCAACAATGTAAAAACATTTAAAGCAAAAGCAAACAAACAACCAATTTTCAACTCAGACTAACAACAAGCATACAATCAAACATAGTCACACAACATAGGAAGTATTAGTGCATGGACATGTTGTAATGCTTATGCATGAGTACCCTTCTTCACTCACACGTCACGTGCGTTTGGGGTGATTTCCTTATAGGATCGGGTACGAGAGTTAGGAATTTCAAACCTTCTAGTGAAGCTTTCCAAGCATGTGGTGAATGCACTGATCATCTTCATCATGTCCATCATTTCGAGATCACCGTTTTGACTTCTTGGTTGCTCACCACCCCAAGACCTTTTGTCATTTCTTGGTCCTCGTGACCGTGGAGCACTTGCATTGTTCAATGCTCTCAGCTTATGACAGTTGGGTCTTGTATGTCCTTGCAATCCGCAGTGGTGACAAAAATGATTCGTTCTAGAACCCCGTTGTGATCTTGGAAGTGATCTTCCTCTAGCTTCACGTTTGGCTTCTGATTGATTACGGGACTTATTTAACACCCGTTGATCAGCCACATTCTTCTTCTTTTCAACCTTAACTTTCTCAGGAATAGTCTCTTCTACAACCGGCTCTTTGGCCTTCACAAACTTCACTTCTTTGGTGACATTGACCGATGAGCTACTCCCTCCGGCATATCCCAACCCGGACTTGTCTGAGAAATGTTTTTGAGATGAAATAACATCATCTAGCTTCTTGGTGGAGACCCTCTCTATCTTGGCATTTGCTTGTACTACCTCTTGCTCAAGAAATCTCACTTTTGTGTAAGCTTCTGACAGCTCTCCATTCAGCCTTTCTATATCACACTTGGCCTCCTTATGTCGCACTAGGAGACTTTGATAGTCCTCCTCTGCTTTCTTCATCTTCTTCACAGCCGCCTTGGCCACCCTTGCGTACTCTCCTGATTTCTCAAGGAGTGAATTGTAGTTTTCTTGAAGACTCACTTCAATCTCATCTTCTTCACTATCCGATTCTTCTACAATTCCCATTGATTCCTCATCACTATGCTCCCCAAGCTCTTGTACAAGCGACTTCAAGTCCTTCGAAGACTCAACATGAGCAATTGTCATAAAAGCGGAGTAATTCCCTTCTCCGTCACAGCTTTCCTCAGAATCAGAATTGGATGAATCGGAGTCACTAAGAGTTGTGGCATATACATTGCCCTTCGATTTCAAGTAATTGGGACATTCTTTCTTGAAGTGTCCATGCCCGTTGCACTCGAAACAAGTGATTCCTTGTGTAGATTGGGATTCCTTTTCATCTTTCTTTTTGAATTCCTTTTTCTCCCTTCCTGAACTTTGGAATTTCCCTTTATCACCAAATTTTCTATTGTTCTTGAATTTCAAGAATTTCCAGAAATTTTTTACAAGGTATGCAACATCTTTGTCAACCACATCCTCATCCGATGAGTCATGGGCTTCCACCCTTTCATTAATGGTCTTAAGAGCAAGAGATTTGCTCTTCCTTTGTGTGGGCAGCGACAATTCATAAGTCTGAAGAGACCCAATCAGTTCTTGGACTTTTATATCATTAAGGTCTTTACTCTCTTCAATCGCTGTCACTTTGGCACGAAAGCTTTCTGGCATTGACCGAAGGATCTTCCTTACTATCTTGGAATCCTCCGTTTTCTCCCCCAAATTGAACTTGCCGACAACCACCTCATTCAGCTTGCTATAGAAAGAGTCAAAAGACTCGTCCTCACTCATTTTGAGCTCCTCAAATCGAGTGGTCAACATCTGCAGCTTGGTGTCTTTTACTTTCTTCGTGCCTTCGTAGGTGGTCTCCAATATCTCCCACGCCTCTTGGCAACAGTGATGTGAGAAATCCTGTGAAACTCATCTGGAGAAACACCACAGAAAATTGCATTCAAAACTTTACTGTTAGCATTGGTTGCCACAAGGGCTACTTTATCCCAAGTGGATTTTGTGGCCTCCGGTCTAGTCTAACCTACTTCTACGGCATCCCAAACAGTATCATCAATTGAACACAAGAAAGCCTTCATCCAGACTTTCCAAAAAGTATAGTTGTTACCATCAAAAAATGGTGGAACATTCAAAGATTGAGACTGGTCCATCTCAATACGGGGTCAAGGATCGCACTAAGGTATTTAAACCACAAAGAGTGCACCTGCTCTGATACCAATTGAAAGTTCAATATGTGTATAAAACACTCTTGAATGTTTAGACCCCCAAATTACAAGTTATCAATTCAAGCTTATTATCAAACAATTAATGTACGGAATATGAACATAAGCATATAACAGAATTGATAAACAATCTAAACCAATTAAAATCACATCCACAGCACAAATTAAAAGGTAAAGATTAAGGGAAGATAGATGCAAACATAAGGACAACACAACGATGTGTTATTGAAGAGGAAACTGAAGCCTTCGGCGTAAAACCTCTCCGCTGCCCTTCAAGCAGTCAATAATCCACTAGAAAATGTAGTTGGGATACATGAACAGCAATAAACCCTCCAAGCCTAATCTACCCAGTGTACCTAAGCCCTCCAAGCTTCTTACTCCAACGAGGTAGCGCCGAACCTTTGTCTTTTCTAGCTTACCGGATTCCGCTACTTGACCATAGCATCAACTAATAAGAAATTGGTCCCTTCTTAACTGCTTCCCAAAGCACCAAATGACCTTCTCACAGATATGGGTATGGTGAGAAAAGGTTTTGGTAAAGTACCTCTCAAGGATGTAACAATGGAAATGGTGAGAGTAAAGGAATTTGAAGAGTCTCTATGTGAAGATTGGGGATGAGTCAATCTTGTTTTTCTCTAAGGTTTCTCTCTCAAAATTCTCTCTGGAAGCTCTCAACATTTTGTGAGTATAAGGGGTATTTGTACTAGGGTGAGAGTGGAATGCGAAGAGACAGATTTTTCAAAACAGGGCTGGCTGACGGCTTGGCCTCGTGACTTGACTGAGTTGCGAGTTCAAGTCGCGAGCTAATGGTCTGGCCAGTCTGGACTTTTTGTCTTGTAGTGCTCCAGCTGGCGTGACTGTTCATCTTCCTGCACGCTTCACTCGTGTGCTGCAGTTGGCGGCTTGCCAGTCACGAGTCACCCGCGAGTCTCTGCTTCTTTGCACAATCTCGAGCATTTCTTCACACTCTCTCACACACTACCCTTACATGAATCCCACATAAATACAGGGGTACTAATTACTAAAATACAAGCAAATTTGGCACGGAATAAAACCAATAAGATGGTTGATTAAATTCAACCTTACATAGGTATTACACTTGATGCACAGCAAAAAAAACATACTTATTACTCTAACCAGGTGCATTTAATGCATTGTCGAACATAGTACAATGACAGCTTGTTGCATATATTAGTGTATGCACCTCTACCAAAAATAGAGCCAAAACATGGATTTAAAAGAACTGCTCAACCTTTATATAAAGAGAAAGCTAGTTGAATTCCACTAGAAATAGCTCCCCTACTGGCCTCGTTAATAAGTCCAAAAACATCAAATAGAGGTCTAATAAGAACTCTGAAGAGTCCTATAAACTTCAAGGAACATTTAGGGAGGTGTAAGTAAATTCTTTAGTTTACTATTTTTTAGCCATTAACAAAGAAAATGTGTGCGATTGGCAATCCACTAATCTATGTGGAAAAATAAATGACATAAGCATGAAATTAATTAGGCTAAATTATAAATTACATCCTTTAACTCAATTTAGTCTTTTAACTTCAACTCATTTTTAATGTAGTCCTTCCATCCGGTCTGGAATATTAATCTACCAAAATGACGTTGTTTTGGAAAGTGAACAATACTAAAACTTTTTAGAATTATGGTTAAATAATTAAATTCATCATTATCTAAT
Source organism: Notholithocarpus densiflorus (assembly GCA_030021035.2). Taxonomy (NCBI): domain Eukaryota; kingdom Viridiplantae; phylum Streptophyta; class Magnoliopsida; order Fagales; family Fagaceae; genus Notholithocarpus; species Notholithocarpus densiflorus. Next base: position 35,527 of record JARYZH020000289.1, on the reverse strand, counting down.
AGTTTAAGCTTTTGAAACAACCCGTAATTTAACAAAACTATCGGTGAGATTGGACCACTAGATTGGACAAAAAAATTGAAAACAAATTTAAGTTAAATGACTTAAATTAAATTAAAAAAAAAAATGTCCGCATAAAACCTATAATACCTTTAGAAAAAGTCTCTCCTTCAATTGCATCCTCCTTACGCCAACAGCAAGATTTGGTGGTCCAACATACCAAACCTCCATGGAAGTCTTTGTTGTTATGTCCTGCGAGCAAAAGAAAAAAAGAAATAGAACACTATAAAAGAAAAAAGAAAAAAAGAAAAAGAAATGGAGCATGAAATGAATCAGAAATTGCATTGCTTTGGGGATTAAAAGAAATTGATGAGAGAGAGAGAGAAGTCCAAAGAGTAGGAAAGTAATGGGAGGTGGTTGAGTATATGCATTAGTCATGCTGTAATGCTCTCAATAAAAACCATCTTTCAGTTTCATCTGAATCAAAAATATAAAAATTCCCATCAACTCAAATGGAAATGCAGAACCACAAATATATTAATAGACCATCAAGAATAGAAATAAAGCAACTACTTCATTCTAAAAAATATACATGGCAACGCCACACATTATCATTTAGTTCAAAATTAGAGAAAAAAAAAAAAAAAAGGAACAGAGAAGCACCACAACACATAAGTAAAAAAAGAAAAGAAAAGCCCAGAAAAAAACAAAATGAAGTTTGAACTTACGACTGACCAATAAATTTAGCAGTGCAGCAACTGATTCATTTTTTATTTTTTATGCCAGAAACACTATTAGAAATACACAGGAAATCAATGAAACGAACACTCACAAACATTAACAGCTTATGGCATATAATTAGTCAGACGGGAAGGCAGAAGCAAGGAACTTTTTGTCCTTCTTGTTAATTTGCAAATTCTTGGACTTCATTAAAAACATGACCGCTTCCTCATTAAATTCCATCATAAAGGCCAACTTGATCAGCTCAGAGAGTGCTCCAACATGGTCCCTTTTCTCCCATAACACACCCTCGGATATTGCTTCAGAAAAATATGTAGCATATTCAATGAGATTCTTATATCCACTAGATCTATCCAACTTCTCTGAGAAAAAAGTTGAAGCCTCTCTATCCCAGCGTATAATTCTGCTTGCTCTTGCATTCATGATCTCCCCTGAAGAAAGTGATAAACTGTAGTTTACAGTGATCGGTTCAACTGTCTCAAAGAAAGTTGTATTCAGAAGCCCTTGAATAGTTTCATGCCTCCTTTTTGCTCCAATTTTCATCACAGGATTTGCAAGATAACCAAAGATTAGCATAGCCAGACCTTTTGTAATCAAAATCTCCTTTGGATTCACTTGACTGAGTTGAGCAACATCCACTGAGGATGTTTCTTCCTTCTCTACAGATTCAGATATAGTGCGAACACCTATTTTCCTGTAAATTTCAAGCAACTTTGTCATACAATAGGATTTAAGGGCACTAATCCTAACATAAACCTCCACACCTAGAGACAAATAACCTGATAGAGGCGTTGAACAAATCTACCTAACAAACACCCATTGAAGAGGATGAGGTCCTCAAGCAGTTGTGGAAGACTCAAGCCAATATATCTTTATGGGGTTTACTCATGGCCTCAACAAGCATCGCAAGAATCTGGTAGACCTTCTCAACTAAATCCAAGTCCCTACAACCACTACTTCTCAAGATCTGAATGCTATGATTGGGTCTATAAGTAGGGAGCTCATTATTTCCTACTTTGACAAAGATTTGACGAAGAAAGGGAAGCACCACAAAAACATTTCACATTACTGTAGATGACAAAGGCAAGAGGATCCTAATGGTCCTAATCGATGACAGAAGTGCCTTAAATGTGTGTCCTTTAAAGACTGCAAGTTGCTTAGGCCAAAGCATAGAGGATTTTGAGCCAACTGATCAGCATGTGAGAGCATATGACAATAGTAGGAGAGTGGTCTTGGGAACCGTGACACTGGAGCTCACCATAGAGCCGATGATCAAGAAACTAGAATTCCAAGTGTTGAATATAGCCTCGTGTTTCAATATGCTCCTTGGGCGACCATGGATCCATGATATAGAGGCCATACCTTCATTCCTATACCAAAAGATTCGGTTTCCGCATGAAGGAGCCATAGTTACCATATATGGTGATACTTTGACTATACCAAAGCCCATTTTTGGTATCGATTCTAAGAATGAGCCATTAACCTTGGATGGCTTTGAAATTCATAAGCTTGGTTTTGGAAGAAGAGAAGAAGAGTTAGAAAGGATTCCCATGGACTTTGCTCCCTACAGCAATAACAATGTGGTTGCAATGATGAGGAAAATGAATTATCTTCTAGGGATGAACTTGGGGAAGACTGTGAAAAAGGCAACTACTCAAGTTCCGATAATTCCTACAGCTACCCCACCTTTTGGGCTAGGTTATAAGCTTACTGATGATGACTTGCTAGAAATGGAAGTGAGAAGAATGGCCCGTGCAAAGGCCAAAGCCAAGGGACTTCCTTGTCTCCCAGAACCCCTAAAGCCCTATACTCCCACATTGAACGAGAAATTTGTCAAAGCTGGAGATAGTCAATGCTATTGGGGATTCCCTAAACTAAGGTATGATCTTGAGTTGAAAACAATGGTGCCTAGGTTTGAGCTATTCTTTGATTGTAACAACAAGCTTCTAGAACTGAAGAAGGAAGATACAAATTGGGTCCCAACTGATTGGGCTGATTACATGGACCCTAAAGCAATGACTACGCTTCTAGGAGATGCCATCTGCAATATAGAAGAAGAAGAGTACTAGGAAGCTTGCCAATATGCATTGAAAAGCTCGTATGAAGCAAGAACAAATGATGAAGAAGAGGAAGGGGGAGAAGCCTCTAGTGATGATGATGAAGGTAGTGACAGTAAGAGTGATAGTAGTAGTGATAGTAGTAGTAGTGACAGTGAAGATAGTGAGGACAACAGAAATAGTGATAGTGATAGTGACAACAACAATATTGAAGATTATGATAGCCAATACAGTGGCAATGATAGAGGAGAACCCCCTAGTGATAGAGAGGATGAAAATGTGGGATCTTTCTATGAAGATCATTTTGATGATGATGTGGACTACTATGACAGAGATCTAGAGGATGATGTAGAAATTGAGGATGTAGATATAGAGGATGATGCAGAAGTTGAAGATGAAGAAAATGATGTAGAAGCTAAAGATGAAGATGTAGAAGACAATGTAGAAGTTAAGATAAAAAAGTAGAAGAGGGTGAAGGTATAGACTATGATGATTACCCCTATGGGCGGCCCTCGGATTGGAGCTACATTACTGATGTTAGTTCAAAATCAGGTCCTCGATATGACAAGCATGGTAGAGAAATTCCTGAGTTAGGGTCATTCCACAATTCAGAACTTGGCTCACTGACCCCGTACACTGAGGAAGAAGATGACATAGATGCTAGAATGGCCACATTAGATAGAAAGTTGATGATCCACAGTTTCAGAAACCTAACTTTGGAGAATCTTGAAGATGAGGATGAGAGAATGGGAGGGAATGAGTCAGAATACCTCCCCTAATACATCCACCTAAGCAATGAAGGGAAGCAAGATCTATTTGGTGAGTGGATGGACAGTATAAAGCATCTGGATGCTTATGTGTCTAACAAGCCCATAGATATGGAGATTGATGGTGAAGGCACAGATTATATGGATAAAGATCCCATGGTACTGATGCTGAGGGAAGAATTAACTTATTGGGAGCCACCCGCCATTGTTGAAGCCACAACCGAGTTGAAGAATTGGGCATGGGAAGGAGCCGCCCACCCCATGGAAGGCTCTCTAGAGAGGATCAAGACCATTGAGCCAATCACTCCTGCCAAAAACATTGTCTCTATCCCTATTGAGTTTGTTTTTGCTAGTATTATTGTTCCTGTTGAGTTTGTTTGCAATCGTATTCCTATAGAGTCTATTTCTGTTGAGTCTGTTAAGAACTCTATTCCTTATAATGTGATTTCTGATTCTGCTTATTTGTTGGCTTTGAATGTTTTTATTTCAGAAATTGGTAAAAAAACTTTTAATATTGAGGAATTAAAACAAGGGCATGTAGAATCTATAAAGGAAGAAACTCAACCTTTTAACCTGAGAACTGATGATGAACCTAAGATGATACAAATGGGCAAAACCTTAACCTCCACTGAGAAGGATGCATTAGTCACACTACTGATAGAATTCAAAGAGGTATTTGCGTGGTCATACGAAGATATGCTTGGGATTGATGTAGTCATAGTGCAACACTGCATTCCAACAGATCCAACCATGAAGCCGGTCAAGTAGAAGTTGGAAGAATGAAGCCAGGGTGGACTCTCAAGATCAAAGAAGAAGTTGAGAAACAGTACAATGCAGGATTTCTGAGGGTGGTCAACTACTCAGAATGGTTAGCTAATGTGGTTTTAGTGCCGAAGAAAGATGGGAAAGTGAGAATGTGTGTAGACTTCAGAGATCTTAATAACGCTAGCCCGAAAGATGATTCTCCTCTGCCTCACATTGATATCTTGGTCAATAACATAGTAGGACATGGCTTGCTATCATTTATGGATGGTTTTTCGGGATACAATCAGATAAAGATGGCTCTAGAAGATATGAAGAAGACTTCCTTCATTACTCCATGGGGACATATTGCTACAAGGTCTTGCTATTTGTCCTTAAGAATGCTGGTGCTACTTACCAACGTGCAGTCATTACTCTGTTGCATGATTTGATCCATAAAGAAGTAGAAGTTTACGTTGATGACATGATAGTGAAGTCCAAAGACTGTGAAGGGCACATACCAGCTTTACGGAAGTTCTTTGAAAGAATCCAATTCTATAAGTTGCTGTTGAATCCCAAGAAGTGCACTTTTGGCGTAACATCCGGAAAACTGTTGGGGTTTATTGTAAGTTAGAAGGGAATTGAAGTAGATCCTAATAAGATCAAGGCGATTGTGGAGATGAAGCCTTCAAGGACTGAGAAGGAGATTCGAGGATATTTAGGGAGGATACAATACATCAGCAGATTCATAGCACAGCTCACCATGACATGTGAGTCGCTTTTCCGACTGCTCAAGAAAGAAGTTCCCACGGTATGGAATGAACAATGCCAAGAAGCTTTTGAGAAGATTAAAAGTTATTTGATGAAGCCACCAATACTGGTTCCACCGGTACTTGAAAAGCCGTTATTGTTATATCTCACAACTACGGATATAGCAATGGGGGCTTTGCTTGCTCAGTACCTGGAGGAGTCTAGGAAGGAGAATGCGATTTATTACATTAGCAAGAAGATGCTGGCTTATGAAGAGAAGTATTCACCACTTGAAAAAACATGTGTAGCACTTGTATGGGCAACTCGAAAACTCAAACATTACATGCTCACTTTCAAGGTCTTATTGATTGCAAGAATGGACCCTTTGAAATATCTGATGGAGATGGGAAGACGGCTAAATGAGTTTTGCTTCTGTCAGAAGTTGATATTAGATATATGACTCAGAAATTTGTAAAGAGAAGAGCAATTACTGATCATTTAGCCCGTTGTTCACCTAAAGAAGCTGAAGAAATCCAAGGAGACTTTCTAGATGAGGATATCATGAGGATAGATTTAGAATCATGGAAGATGTATTTTGATGGAGCAACTAATCAGAATGGAAATGGAATTGGAGTTCTCTTGATTTCTCCACAAGGGACACACATCCCATTCTTTGGTAAACTCAACTTTCCTACCACTAATAATGCCATTAAATATGAAGCTTGCATTATGGGGTTACAAGCAGCCCTAGGTCTTGGAGTGAAAGAGTTGGAAGTATATAGTGATTTAGCTTTGATAATTTCTCAGATTCAGAATAGATGGAAGATCAAGGAAGAAAAAATAATGCCTTATCATGAATGTCTTTAGAAGTTATCATGGATGGACCCAAGGAGAATGAAGCTCGACCAATAGTGGTGGAACAAAAAGAAGAGCCGGCCTATTGTATGTCAATAGAAGAAGATGAGCGAATGAATGGGGAAGGTGAATGGTATTCATACATTTTACAGTACCTCAAGGATGGGACATACCTAAAGTCTGCAGACAAGAATGACCAATTAACCATTAGAAGGTTGTTTACTAATTATATTATTTGTGGTGAGAGGCTTTACAGAAGATCATATGATGGAATTCATCTCCTTTGCGTGACTGCCAATGAGGCACAACAAATAATTGAAGAGGTTCATGAGTCAAGTTATGTGCCACATATGAATTCACACATGCTATCATGAAAGATAATGAGACAAGGTTATTACTGGACTATTATGGAAGCAGACTGCGTAGCTCATGTTCAAAATGCCATCAGTGCCAAGTCAATGGAGATTTGAAGCACATGCCACCTATGCCATTACATACCATGACTTTACCCTGGCTGTTCTCTACATGGGGAATAGATATTATTGGGAAGATTCACCTAACAGAATCCAATGGCCATGAATTTATACTTGTTGCTATTGATTATTTCACTAAATGGGTGGAAGCTGCCTCATACAAGGTTTTGAACTCAAAGAAAGTTGCTCAGTTTATTCAAACTAATATCATTTGTAGATATGGGGTACCGCATGAAATTATTTCAGACAATGGGCTGTATTTCAAGGGAGAAATAGAGAAGCTACTTCGACAGTTCAATACTCATCACCATAAATCCTCACCTTACTGCCCTTAGACCAATGGAGCAGTTGAGGCTGCAAACAAGAACATAGGGTGAATTTTGAAGAAGAGCACGAAGAACTACAAGGATTGGCATCTACAATTACCCTATGCACTTTGGGGGTATAGGACATCAATTTGGTCCTCCAAAGGAGCCATTCCTTATTCATTGGTGTATGGGATGGCAGCAGTCATTCCCATTGAAATGGGTGTTCGTCCATTGAGAACAGTATTGGAGAGTGAAATCCCTGAGGTAGATTGGTTGCAAAGTAGATATGACCAAATATGCATGATGGATGAGAAGAGACTCAAGGCCTTGTATCACATTCAAGGTTACTAAAGGAGGCTTAGGAGAACTTTTGATAAGAAAGTAAGAACTAGAGATTTGAAGTTGGGAGATTTAGTGCTAAAAGAGATCCGAGCCCCGGTTCAAGAAACAAAAGTAAGTTTAAGCAAAATTGTGCAGGTCCATATATTATTAAGCAGATATACTTTGGGGAAGCAGTAAGGTTGATGGACTTAGATGCAAACCCTTTTACTGAGCCAACTAATATGGATCAATTGAAGATACCATGTTTGAAGTGGTCGTAAATTATGTTATTTTCTTTCCTAGGTTCGGATTAAAAAAAATTAAATTAAAAAAAAGGCTCGCTAGGCTGAAAACTCGAAACAGAGGTCTAGGCAAAAATTAGGGCATCAAAAAACAAAAAAAAGGGTAGGTTGAAAACCCGAAAGGGCGATCTATGCAAAAGGAAAGTAAAAAAAGAGAGAGTGAGAGAGCCTGCTAGGTTGAAAACCTGAAAGGGTGGTCTAGGCAAAAGTTAAGTCAAATAAAATGAATTACGTGATGACTTGATCCTTCTGCCAAGGAGGTACGTGTTGGAAAAATACATGTTTGTATCGCATACAAAACATACGCAGCGAAAAATTAACGGATCTACTTCATTCGCAATTGATAACATGTACTATGTAAATTTCAGAATTTAAAGAACAAGAAAGCGTACCTTGGTGCGGTGAAATTCAAAACAAAAGATTAGAAGTTCTTGGGAACACTTTTAATCTTCACTCCAATTCCACTTGATGCCCAAGAAGTGTGGTCTCTCAATTAGTTTCCAAGGAGAGAATAAGAGAGTGTCCAATACTCACATACATTCCATTTCATTCCTTATGAAAACTCTTATGAAAAGCCCCCTTCTAAAATTCTGTATGTTTCTCTCCTTATATATAACTGATTATCTAATTGGACTAGCCTTTTGGGCCATTCCAATTGGGCTCTAGTATGTGGCTTGGAGTGGGACCAAAAGGGAACAAATAAGACTCTAGCTCTAATGGACCTTGGGCTTTTCTATCAACTCTTGACAAGTCCAAAGTTATCATTAATTATATTCAATACCACTATAAGAATATAATTGCACTCTAGGCATTGTTAATAAATTATATCCCAAGACTTTATTATACACGCAACCCCTTCATTAAAATATTCGTAGTAATACAAAGTCATGAATGTTGACTGCCACTTTGAAGATTACTACATCTTAATCCTTGAGTACCCGGTTTAATCCTTTATGTTATTCATCATATATTTATGAAATCTAATTTCATAAATATATACTTCAGTAACTCCTTACTAAAGTGGTTGGGCCCAACACTCTGAATAACCAAACCCATTAAACTTATCTCAAGGGAATATTTTATATCTCCGTTAAGAGATTATGAATTCCATCTTGAGAATATATGTTCCATCAACATTAAATGCGGCTGCTCAACATACTGAGGTTTTGACCGTGACTTATAGATCTCACTCCTGATACATCAAAGCAGCCTACACCTCATGATCAAGTCCATTATTCTCTTAAGATTTAGAGTTGATGTAAATAGAAGTCGTGAGATTTATTATTCATTTGACAGTCGTTAGGAGAATAATAAATCTCACAGCGGTCCAGTTCAATATGTCTTAACTCTTAAAACATATCAACATACCAACTAGAAGTCTCCACTTCCATGATTAAGACAAATCATCTTAGTTGATATGTTTTAGTCTTCGCAGATGAAACACCCAATTTCATTACCGACTACAAACTAAAATTCTGAGTTTACAAAGAACTTGTGATTTATATCTTCTGTGATTTTCACATAAATCACATACTATGCATCTCATGGACTAAGATAATGTCCCATTAGTTCATTTATAGATAGTCTCATATAATTAAACAATTTAATTATTTATGACATGCCAATAAATTGGATTTTAGGGCATAAACCCCAACAGTACGTAGGAAACCATATATTGATCTGGACACAACTTCCCCAAACCTACCATTTGCCCATTAAGCAAAAAAATTTTTGTTTCCAAAATTCAACCATTCAATTAAACCATGCCATTACACAAAATTCAAAACCCAAACCTTAAACCAAACCCTAAAAACCTAAACCCTAAACAGAACCCTAAACCTGAAAGTCCTGAATAATTCCTAAACCTAAGAGTTTTACATCAACTTTTAAAATAAACATGTTCAAAGCCAAAAATAAGAAGATAATTTTTTCCTTAGTTTTTTCTCCTTTGGTTGTTCATTGCTTCCATCTATGGTAGGAACTTTGTCATCTTTGTCCCTCCTTTTAAACTCATAGTTGTTAGCCTCGTGTTTTTCTTGGTTGTCTCTAAGAAATTGTTTTCTCATAGCAGCCATGTCAGCCTCCTTATCCGCAATTTTGTTCACCAACCAGTTAGAATATTCCATGGCCATCCTGTGAAAGTGGACCTTAACAAAAGATTGATCCGCTCGGTCAGCCATGTCCAAGCCCAACAACATGTTCCTTATAGAAGTAGGATTTGTGTATACAGGAATGAAAGGTTTTCTCCCTCTTCCACCATGCATTCCTTACTCATATTGGAATTGTCTCAAGAGTCTATCAGCCTTATAGAAAGTTTCCCTTCTTAATCCAACTATGAAGATGTGATTTGATCCTGAGGACCAACACAAAGGAGGTGGGCACTTCCACCAATAACAATTCCATTGAATTGAGACCCTGAATTTCTTGTTCAGAAATTTCACCCAGTTGCTTTCAGTTTGACACTCGGTTTCGAGGACAGTCCTACTGAGGAAATTGTTAGGACCATAATCAGTAACAGTAGGCGTGGCAATCATGTCTAGTCTTTCCATCAACTATATCAGCAAAGTCCAGGGACTCCCAAGAAAGTGTTGTGACTCTCCACCAAGAAATATAGAATCCAGTTCTAAAAGAGTTTCTTCCAAGATCTGAGAAGTAGGATTATCACCATCCTTAACTTGACTCATAATGCCAATGGCTCGAGCATCCACAAAGCTAGGCCTTCCGGAGCAAAGCGAAAATTCTCCCATGTAGCAAAGAGCTAAGGCAAAATTTTTCTGCATGTTGTCAGACACTCCATGAGTATGCTTGTTAATCAGTCTTGAAACAATTGCATGAAGATTTACCATGTGGCCTTCAATCATGCTACTGGTAATTGAAGTAGGAAGCCCTAGAGCACCAGACAAAATCTCTCTATGTCTCGAATCACAAGAAACTGTTATGGATTTTTTGCGAGGATCATAACCCAGAATAGCTGAAAATTCTTCAATTGTGGGACAAAGTTCAGCAGTTTTAAACCGGAATACATGGTCTTCAGTATTCCAAAACTTCGTGGCGGCGCGGAGAAAATCCCACTTGATCTTGACGTTCCTCAAAGCCTTGATTCCCTCTAGCTTGAAGGCTGTGAAATTGGTTTTGGTGTCAAAATCAAAGTTACGAACCCATCTATTGATATCGTGAATGGCTGAATGAGGCAAATTTTGATTGTTAGCCATGGATAACTATTGTATGTGATTGCTGTTTCTTGATATCTTTGATCTAGAGAATTGTTTGCAGGTTTAATACTAAAATAAGCTCCCTCAGTCCCTAACCAGGTTTAAATAGGTTTCAAGAGTTTGCAGCTGATTGGGAAAGTTTTTCATAGTCCCAAACGGAGAAAAAATTTTCAAAAAAAAAAAAAAAAACTCGAAAACATAGAAAATGCGTTGGAAAAACGTGAGGAATCGAGGCAAAATTAGGTGTGCTTGTTGGCACTCCCCAAGTGCCGATTGGCACCCAACCCAACCATGACCTAATTACCCTGTTTTGTGTTTTCAAGAACTTCGTGGATCTGTTTTGGCTCTACTTTTCACTCCCCCAAAAAAAAAAAAAAAATTATTGTGCAATAAAGTTTCTCAAAAATTTCCATGGGTTGTCAAACTAGGGCATTTAGACATGCCTTGTCCATTTGTTTTCAAAAAAAAAAAAAAAATCACCTGCAACACTTGTTTCAAAAAAAAAAAAAAAAAAAAAGGGGGAAAAGAAAATTAATCAAACCAAGATTTCCCAAAGTCATGCATCTATTTTCCAAACTAGGGGCATTAGGCTATGTCTTATCCCCTTTCTTTGGAACAAGCAAAATCAATCATCCTTTTTCAAAAAAAAAAAAAAAAAAAAAAAATTTCAAAATACAAAAGGTCATCATGCATAAAGTTTTCAAACTAGGGGCATTCGGCTGTGCCTCATTCAGGTAAGTACAAATCACATCAGAGGTGGTCAGATGAGTTCAAATTGTTTGCTATAGAACTTCATTAGGTGAATTCTAAACTTGTCTCATCTAAGTTCCAACAAGACTAGAAGCAATCCAAAGATGCTAACAGCAGAAGTTAATACAAATTGTCTAAGGGATACTTTTTGTTGTCTTTGTAGGAAAATTAAAATACAGGTCAAGCATCATTCGGACTTCGGGTCTGCCTGCAGGAAGATCTCCTAGAACCACCCTTGGAGGAGCCACCCTTAGTGTCTCCTTCCTGACTTGCATAAAACCGAGATTCTTGTTGGCGGTTCTAAAGTTCAAGATTTTTGATTCTCTCCTCCAAGGATCTCGTGTTGGCATAAGCAATTGCCATTTGGTTGTTTTGAAAAATCAACAGAGACAAGTGTTAGAACCATTATTATGGAGTTCAAGCAAAAAGCATTAAGGAAGCATCATCTTTTACCCAGTTCATTTCATTGAGCACATATTGAGAAGATTGAGTGCGTGCCACAAGCTACAAACCTCCAATCATTCGCATGCTTTCTTCCACAAGATCAACATCGACCTGAAGCACAAATCCATAAGTTCAAAAATAACACAATGAGTAAAAATGAGAACAGAAGACTAAAGGATTTAGGAATATACCCAGTCATTCCAGGGGACATTTGGGGTGTACTCTGGCCGGTCTAGATTCATAGAGCTGTATGACCCATCAGGGTTCATTACTTCGTATTGCCATGCGGGAAAATGAGGATATGTCTCCATGAAAGAACTAGAAGAGCCGTTGACATGGCTAGGAGGAGGACTCTCCTCTTCAAAGGATGAAGCCTAAAAGTGCAACATGTAGATATTTTCACAAAAGTTAGAACAAAGAAGATAAAAGACATGGTGCAAATTGACTGTGGAAAGAAACAAAGCTACCAAGGTTACAGGAATGCTAGCCAAACAACCCTGCAATTGAGTCTGGACAAATTCAAGATAGTCTCCTGGTGTCCCTGAAACAATATGGCCGACTTGAGCATGAGCAATTTCTTCATTAGCTAAAAGGTTAGCCATCGGATGGAAGGACAAGGATGAACAGGAATTGTCTCGGGAGGGTACACATGTTGAACTTGAGCCAGTACTTGGTCACCAAGATACCAATATCTCCCATGGCCACACTCAAACAGCACTTGATAGCCATTCAGCTCTTGAGCCCATGCACACTCAGCATGCCCCTCACATCTGAGCCAAGGATTTAAAGACATTTAAAAATCACAAAGAACCCAGAATGAAAAGAAGCCAAACCAAAAAGAAAGAAGAACACAAAACCCCCCAACCAAACAAAAAATCCCTAAAAAAAAAAAACTCACATCATTAGTAGTCAAGTTATCAATCACCATACGCCAAACCTGCAAAGAACACTTGGGAGGCATCGACAGACGATACTTAGGCAGCCAACGAAGAAACCTTGGATACATGTCACCAACATCTTCTAAAACTTGAGGATCAACCCCAAAATTCATACATCCAGACTTGAAAAAAAAAACATACACACACACAGCATCAACAGCATGACAACACAAATAACCTTCCAAAACACACAAAACCAAGAATTTAAAACCTCACCTGCCAAACAAAGGGCGTACCTCCTAAGCTTGAAAGGCTACGCTGAGAGAGCTGAGTCATAAAGTGCAAAAGGGTTGCATAAGCCATGCCACCCCAATCATAATTTTTGATTTAGCCAATGTCCTTCAGACTCCACAAATAGCACAAACTCATAGTGCTCCCTAAGTCTGGACATAAGAGAGTTCCAATGAAGAAAAGCATGAACATGCGAGTGCCGGTTGGTACAGTCTTACAACTATCAACATTGGAATACAGCCACATCAATGGTACATTTTTACTCCTGACTTTTGGAGGCTTCGCACCCAGAAGACCTCTAATTTCTACTAAGGTGATGGAATCATTAACTTTAATCCTTTGACCACCAAATTTCAGGCTAGTAATGGCTAAGAAGTCATAGGGTGTCAACATCACCTCTCCAATACCTGGAAATTGGAAAGTGCAAGTAGTGTCCCAAAATCGCTCTGACAAGGCAAGGAGCAATTGAAGGTCCAACAGAGCTCGAAAAAAGGTCCGAAAACCGGCTTCATTAATGATATTCTTAATGTTCGGGGATCATACCTCCCACCTGCCCTTCAACATTTGGAGACTACCTCGACTCTTGAGGTTTTGCAAAACAAAGTTTAGCCAATCATTGAAATTTTGCAAAATGCCATGTCCCAAAATATTCATTCCAAAATCCCAACAAATAAAACAATGCCCCTAAAATTTTTAGCCAAACCCCAAAGGCCATTCCATAAATTCAAATCCAATGACATCCCATCAATAGCCCACATCAACCCAAAAATCCTTCATCTCCATAAGATCATTCAACAATGGCTCAAGCATATGCACAAAATCCTATGCTCAAAAAAAAAAAAAAAAAAAAATCCCATGCTCGACAAAAAAAAAGAAGAAAAATTCCATGCCCAACACAAAAGAAAATTCCATGTCTAATAAAATCTTTTGTGCTCAACACAAAAAATCCATACCACCGCAAATTTTTTTTTTCATACCCATACCCATAAAAATTTCTATGCTCATAAAATAAGACCTACACATTCCAACAAAATTCCCACACTCATAAAAAATGAGTTTGCTCAACTGTCGGACCGTGTGCCTTACCGATCCATCCAACGACCAATTGGTGAAGGATGAGGGGGCACAAATCTTGTATAGCATTTGATCGCAGACCAAGCCCATTGGTATTGGAGCGAATTGTGAAATCCCTCACATCAACCATGCCTACACATCAAATTCTCATGATTTCAATATCCACAAAGTTCAAGTCAAGATTCATCCAACAATACCACAAGCTACATACAATACAAAGCTTCATGAATCTTCAACATTGTCCAAAATTCATAATACCAAAAAATTCAACAATTCAAAAATGCCCCAAAACAAAGAGAACAACATGATCACACAATGATTTCCAACCAAATCATACAATGTTCAAAATTCCCACAGAAACAAACAACAACAAAATGACAATGTCCCACCATAAAGCTCTCAACAAAACATGAAATCAACAAATTTGCCAACAAGGAAACAAAAAAATGAGCTCACCTTGAAGTCCTTTTAGGATTAGTGCCCTAAAATCCTCTTGTATGACATGTATGACATTATGTATGATATTATGTTGTGATTAATAAAGTTGTTTTATTATTATCTAAAATAATAGTAACATGAATATTTGGACATTATTATATAGTTCATGAGATGCATAGTATGTGATTTAGTCATAGAAGATATAAATCACAAGTTCTTTATAAACTCTGAATTTTAGTTCGTAGTCGGTGATGAAATTGGGCATTTCATCTGTGAAGACTATAACATATCAACGAAGATGATTTGTCTTGATCATGGAAGTGGAGACTTCTAATTGATATGTTGATATGTTTTAAGTGTTAAGACATATTGAACTAGACCGCTGTGAGATTTATTATTCTACTAACGACTGTCAAATGAATAATAAATCTCACGACTTCTATTTACATCAACTCTCAATCCTGAGAGAATAATAAACCTGATCATGAAGTGTAGGTTGCTTTGATATATCAGGAGCGAGATCTAAAGTCATGATCAAAATCTTAGTATGTTGGACAGCCACATTTAATGTTCAAGGAACATATATTCTCAAGATGGAATTCAAAATCTTTTGACGGATATATAAATATTCCCTAGAGATAAGTTTAATGGGTTTGGTTATTCAGAATGTTAGGCCTAACTACTTTAGTAAGAAGCTACTAAAGTATATATTTATGAAATTGGATTTCATAAATATATGATGAATAACTTAAAGGATTAAACCAGGTACTTAAGGATTAAGATGTAGTAATCTTAAAAGTGGTAGTCAACATTCATGACTTTGTATTACTTCAAATATTTTAATGATGGGGTTGAATGTATAATAAAGTCTTGGGATATAATTTATTAATAAGGCCTAGAGTGCAATTATATTTATATTGTGGTATTAAATATAGTTAATGGTAATTTTGGGCTTGTCAAGAGGTGACAGAAAGGTCCAAAACCTATTGGAACTAGTGTCTTATTTGTCCCTTTTGGTCCCACTCTAAGCCACATACTAAAGCCCAATTGGAATGGCCCAAAAGGCTAGCCCAATTAGATAATCAGTTATATATATAAGGAGAGAAAAATACAGAACATTGTAATGCATGAAAAGGCATGGAAATGGTGTGTATGTGAGTGTAAGCCACTCTCTTATTCTCCCTTGAACACATACGTGTAAACTGATTGAGAGACCACACTTCTTGGGCATAAGAGGAATTAGAGTGAAGATTAAAAGTGTTCCCAAGTATTTCTTGTACGTTTTTAGATCCCTGTAAAACTAGATTGTTATTCAAGATTAGGTTAAACACAAATAAACAATAAAGCAGTGGAAAATAAATAACACAAAGATTTGATGACCCAGGAAAACCAAACCAGTAAAAAACCTGGGGAGGATTTAACCTAGCTATCCTTAAGGTAAAACAGAGCCACTATGAAAGAATTGAAGTTTATACAATAGAACTTAGACCACTAACATCCTATTGCTACCTCGAATAGAAAACTTACTACCACGACCACATGATAGCTCCGAGTCCACGGACTACTTCTTTCTTTGATCTACAGTAACCATAAGTTCTCCTACTTGTGACTTTGAGACTCCACTCAAAGGTTTCGGATCTTCTTTAAGTTCTTTATGCAGCAACTGAAGCAATCACCAAGTTCTTGACATGAATCTTGATCTTGATAACCCTAAGTGTGTATGAAGGTAAACACCTCTAGGTCTCACAAGAGATTCAACGCACAGCACATCAAAGACTTTAGAGAGCTTTTGGGTACAAAACCCTAGATCTACAAAAGAGGCACAAGATGCACTCTAATCTCTCTCTAAAAAGCCTTTTAAAAATGTGCTTAGGGTTTCCTTTATATACTAGGAGAAGTAGATCTGAAACTGTTAAGGACATATTTTATATAATTGGCTAATCCTTTACCAAAATGCACTTTACTTGTAATTGGGTAGATCTAGGATGTATTTAATACTTCAAGGAATAAGAGTTCAAGTCTAGTATTGAAGCCATGCAAATCTGTCCAATAAACAAGTGAAGAAGTATTGATTTTTTAAAGCTCGATAGTTGCTCGACACCTCTCGATCGATCGAGTGTTACAAAATTCAAATTTCCAGATATGATTTTTGGCCCATGCTTATGTATTTGTGTAAGGTTTCTTTTCTCACAACCCTAGACATATATAAGGCTTATTTTAGAGGCCGTCACATAAGAGAATAAAATGAGAACATATGCAAAAGGTACCCGATGTCTTATTCTCTCTGAAAGAAGCTACTACGTCTTTGGGCCTTAGGGTTTTGTAACCAAGTGCTTCTTGATCTTCATTGTTGATGAAGTGAAGAACTTTGCAGCCAACAATCTTCTTCAAGTTGGTGTGTTAGTCACGTACTGGAGCCGTGCATCTTTGGTTAGTCACATACTGGGATCCGTACAAAAGGGTGGCGTTCATATATTGAAGAGTTTAGAGGTTCTGAAGCGGTAGAAGGTTTTTGCTGTGAGTTCATCTACGAGTATTGTAGAGTCTAGGGACAAAAGTTTTGTACTAGATCTGAAACTTCTCTTTACTATAGTGAATTGTTTTTCGAGAAGGTTTCCCCCCAAGTTTTTTACTGTGAAACTAGTTTGTTTTATTGGTTTTCCTAGGTCATCATATCTTGTCTTATTTATTTTTCCGCTGTGCATAATTTTGACATGATATTGATATTTTTTTGTTTTAACAAGTTTTATTCATAATAAATCTAATTAACAACTTGGGTTTAAAACTTGTTAATTCTATCAACCGGGGTCTAAATTTCCCAACAGAAACCCTAATCCTTAATGGGCTTGAACTGCTGTTTGGGCTTAATTCAAATTTTGCAGATACGATTCTCGATCGGTCGAGCCTTACTTTCGATCGATCGAGCGAGCTTTGCAATATTGCACAGTAAGTTTTTGCATTCAGCTTGATTCAAACTATAACAAATAAACTTTGAGCAAGCCTAAACCTAGACTCATTGTTTTGATCATGGTTTGCCAACATATACAAAGTGAAGTTCTAATACATTTAGTTCCTAAAGTATTAGAACCTAACATTTCTAATCTTTGGTTTTGAATTTCACCGTACCAAGGTAGGCTCTCTTGTTCTTAAATTCTGAAATTTACATAGTACATGTTATCAATTGCGAATGAAGTAGATCTGTTATTTTTTTCGCTGCGTATGTTTTGTATGTGATACAAACTATGTTTTTCCAACAGCAACAACAAATTTATGTGCTTCCAAATGAAAATAAGATCAAAAGAAAATAACCCTCGAAAAAAATGAATGGCTCGAGAACTCACTTGGGTTATAGTCTCTACATTTTATTTTCAAGATTTTCAAAGTCATCTCTCTCTCAACCAAGAAACATGTTCATGTGGCTAAAGTGCATGTGCATAATAGTTGAGAGCCCCTGTGTTTGTAATGTCCTCAGAAGTTATGACAAACTCAAGAGATGGATCCTTTCCCTCCAAGTAATCATTATCTTCAGCATTCTGACGAATAAAAAAAATTCAACATTATACATAAGTAAACAAAAATCAACCCTATTCTTTTGCTCCATAAATACATCTAACACTAAGTCTATATACAAAACTTTTTTTTCACAGAAACTATCTTTAGAAGTTTGGAAGGAGAGAGAATAGAGGGGAAGGAGAGAAAATTAATTCAACGATCTCTATTCCCTTCCCTTTACATCCCTCCCCTCCTCTGCCATCCAAACATAATTGTAAGAGAGAATTTGTGTGTTAAAAATCAAGCACCGCCTCTCTCTCTTTCTAGAAATTTCTCTCTAATTCCGGACATTTCTCTCTTGCTCTTTTTCCAGAATTCTCTCCAAGATAATTAAGCTTCCCTTCACTAGTGAATTGCGGCCACAAATTTTAAGATGTCTAGAAGGTTGGAGAAAGGCATTAATTTAATGCCAATAAAAAGGAAGAAGCTAGAAGCTTCAAGTCGGTTTCTTAGCTGACATACATCTAGTATAAATAGATGCAGTGATCGCCGTGAGTGAAGTATTGTGTGAAGTGAGGTGATGTGAAGTGAAGTAGTGTGAAGTCAGGTGCAGTGTGAAGTGTGTGTGATAAGCACTAGAGAGAAGTGAAGCAAAGTCAAAAAGAGAGCTATAGGGTCTGTTTGGATACAGCTTATTTTGCTGAAAACTGAAAAAACTGTAGCAAAATAATTTTTAAACGTGTAAATAGTGCCGTGGGACCCATTTTAATGAAAAAGTTGCTGAAAAGTGAGGTTTGTGGGTCTCGTGAACAGTGCACAGGACCCACTGGTGTGCTGAAAAGTGGTTGAAAAATCAAATATTACGGCTACTGTTCACTCTTTTTTACTGTTCATATGCCTTGGTGCACTGTTCATGTCCCATGAACAGTGCACTAGGCAATGGTCTTAAAAAATAATATAAAAAAAAAAAAAGAGAGAGAAAATGCGCAAACGTGAACGCACAAACGTGAAAACGCTAAATCCAAACCGCACCTATAGTGTCAGTAGGTGTGCATTTGGTGAGTGAGTGTATTTAGTGTATGTGAATGTAAAAGTGTCGCGTGTGTGCATTGGTGTAATAATAGTGCTGGTAAAGTGTTGTGATTCAAAGAGTCAAGTTTTAAATAAAAGCATTTTATTCGGTCCTTTTTTTTAACAATTTGGTATCAGCACTTTCGCTAACTCAACAATTGTGAACATAAAACAACAAAGGGGTGTCCCTAGTGGGCCCATGTAAAATTAATAATTTGTCAACGGAGTGAATTTGGCATTTCACAATTTCTAGTAATTTATCTATTAAAAGATTTTGTAACTAAGTTTTGTCAAAAAATAGAAGTTAATTAAAATATTTATATTAAAAAAAATAACTAATCTTGTTACTTCTATGGTAAAAAAGTAGAGAAAAAAGCAATCAACGAATCTTCGCTTATGATTGACTGTGAGTTCACTGAGAGGGAAAGAATGAGAGAGGAAGAAGATGAGCTCCAACGGAGCACAAAAAAGGTCAAGGAGTCCACGGGCGCCCCTGAGTTTGGCTCACCGCTATCCTACAGGGACAAGCTCGTGGGTGAGATACCGGGTGCTTTTGCCCAGGCGTTTAATCTAAGCACTAGCAATGAAGGGTTTTCGTTTGAACCTGTGGATTTGGGAGATGCTGCGAAGGGTATGATAGCTGTGACACTAAATCTAGACACAAGGAGGGCCATTCGGGCGAGGTGGACACACACCATTACAGTAAAAGTCTTTGGACGGATGGTGGGTTTTCACTTCCTCCACACTAAGGTAAGGAACCTTTGGAAACCGGTGGGTAGGCTGGACTGTGTAGATTTAGGCAAAGATTTCTTTCTGATCAGGTTTGGCCTCGTTGAAGGTTACGATAATGTGATCAGAGGGGGGCCATGGTTTGTGGGTGGGCACTTCCTCATCATTAGAGCGTGGGAACCCAACTTCAGGCCTTCCAACGCCACCTGCAATTTAGTCGCAGTGTGGTTGAGATTACCAGAGCTCCCATTTGAGTTCTACGACCCGGGGGTTCTCAAAGAAATCGGTAGTGCCATTGGTCCTGTGCTTCGGGTTGACTCTCATAAGGCGACGGAGGCCAGAGGGAGGTATGCGTGAATCTGTGTGCAAGTGGACCTGAATAAACCTCTCATTAGGAGCATCCTGCTTGAAGGTATGATTAAGGAAATTCAATATGAGGGCATTAACACCTTGTGTTTCTCCTGTGGTCGCGTAGGACACCGGAAAGAGGGGTGTCCTTATTCTGTTAAGGCAAACCTTTCTACCTCCACGTCGGAGCAAGAGAGCACGTTTGGGGAAGAGGAAGTTGATGTGATGGCAAGTAACAACTCCCAAGAGGCGGGAACCAGTAATGTGAACCCGAAGGATGAGTATGGCCCCTGGGTAGTTGTCAGACGGAAGAGAGTAGGGCAGAAAGGCAGTGCTTTATGTAATCCTAGTAAAAGAGTTGATGTGGGCCCTGCGCATGGGATTTTCCACCAGTCTGAAGGCCTTGTTTCTCATGTGACTTCAACTAGTCCTAGAGGTAATGCTAGAAGGGCTCGTGGACCCGTGGATGCTTTAAGAAGTAAGGGCGATATTGGCAACCCGAAACAAACCTCAAGCAGTGGGGTTAAGATAGGTCCCATCACGTCTGAAATTGCCTTACCCCAGGCACCTTCGTTAATCTTTCTCCAGAAGCAAACTCCTCCATCAAAATTTTTGTTCAGTTCAAAAAGCTCAGATAAGGCTTCAACTGCTCTAGACCAACCTAAGTGGATTGAGATTGACGAACCATCCTCACAAAGCCGCCAAACGTGCACTGCTTGTGCAACAAAGGTCCAGGCAAGTGCTCATGGAAGTAAAGCCAAGTCAGGAATGGGCAATCCTCCGAAAAGGGAAAATCATGGCTCTCTCTCCAACTCTAATGGCACAAGTAAGAGCAAGCCCAACCATGATTTGGGGATGGTTTGACTTGGAAGAAATGAAGGCGTGGCGTCTCATATTCCCCTTAACACCAGAGAGCAAAAGGATGGGGTACCTACCACTGTCAGATCCGGCTTAGTTGGAGTGTGAAAACCCCTGGTGGATATTCCCCTCAGACAGACCGTTAATAGCAGAAGCGAAAGTCTTTAATTGGAGAGCCTTATCACCGCTTTCGCTGGCGCAAAGCTTGAGCGAATTGGGTCTAGAGGAAGAAGGCGTGGGAAGGAGAATATGGATACCCATAACGATGGCGGTGAGGTGCTGGGGAAACGAAGTATCAAAGGCCTTAGTCCTGATAGACCCATCAATGTCGAGGTTAAGTTTGATGCTATGCTCGAGGGAGAAGAATCTAGGGATTCTAGAACATGTGGCAACCTTCGCGAAGGGGGTGGATTGGCCCAGGAATTTGTTGAGGGAAGTGGGATGGTGTTTGTTGAGCAGTGCGGAGGCTTAGACTTAGCCTGATTTCTGTGCCCATTCTCCATTATTTAGTCCAATGAAGATCATTCTCTGGAATTGTAGAGGGGCTTTAAACCCTCGTTTTCATACGGTTTTGATGAATCTGATTAATACTCACTCTCCCTCAATTGTGATTGTCATTGAGACTAGAGTGGGAGGGGAAAGAGCAAAAGAGATTACTAATAGGCTTCCTTTTAACGGAGCTCTACACGCGGATACAATTAGCTACTCTGGTGGCATTTGGGTCTTATGGAACTCGGACGAAGTGGAGGTTACTCAGCTTGCTAAAACTGAGCAAGAAATCCACGTTGAAGTTAAGGTACTCTCCTCAAACCTTTCTTGGGTTCTTTCTTCAATTTATGCTAGCCCTAGATTAGAGGAAAGGAAATTGCTGTGGAAAATTTATCTACTATTGCCCTTCTTCATCGTCTTCTCTAGCTGATGATGGGGGATTTCAATGAGTTACTTTCTTGTAATGATAAACTTAGTGGTAATCCCCTCAACCCTAGACGTGTTCAGATGTTTAAAGACTGTCTTGATTTATGTGGGATGGTGGATTTGGGCTTTCATGGTCCAAAGTTTACCTGGGTAAAAAAGAGGGAGGTGGGTCACTTCATCTAGGAAAGGCTTGATAGAGGGTTTGCCAATATTGATTGGAGGGATTTGTATCCAGAAGCTGCTGTTCATCATCTGGCCTGCACTCATTCAGATCATTGCCTTGTTCTTCTCAACCTTGATACCCCCCCTTCAAACCTCTCTCAAACTTTTCGCTTTCAACCTGTTTGGATGTCTCATCCCCTGTTCCTAAAGGTTGTCAGTGATTCTTGGGAGGAAGATAGGGCTTTGAAGGGTAACATTGAGAGTTTTACTAAGGATGTGATAGTCTAGAATAAAGATGTTTTTGGCAACATTTTCCATAGGAAGAATTGGATGGAGGCAAGACTTAGAGGTATCCAAGCTAGTCTTGCTGATGGACCTAGTGATTATCTTCTGAACCTCAAGGAAGTGTTAAGGAAGGAGTACCTGAGGATTCTTCAGCAAGAGGGGGAGTTTTGGTCAGTTAAATCCAGGCTTAATTAGCTCATTCAAGGTGATAGAAACACCAAGTTCTTTCACTCATCTGCCCGTATCAGAAGAAAGAGGAACATAATCGCTTGTTTAAAGGATAATTAGGGCAACTGGGTTCATGATGAAGGGGAGGTGGCTAGCTTGATTAGGAAAGGGTTTTATGATCTCTTCTCTACAAGTGCTGTGAGCGTGCAAAGAAGCATTTGGAATATCCTTTCCTGGCCTTGTTTTTTAAATGAGGAGGATGCAGATGGGCTAACCGTGGGGGTGTTTATGCCAGAAGTTAAGGATGGCCTATGGTGTCTCAAACCCCTCAAAGCCCCGGGGCCTGATGGCCTCCATGCAGGGTTTTTTCAATCTTTCTGGAGTACAGTGGGTAGTTCTATTTTTGAAGAAGTGAGGAAAGCCTTTAGGGACTCTACCATTCCCCCGCACCTTAATGAAACTCTAATCACCCTCATCCCAAAATGCCCTGGGGCGGATTGCTTAAACTTTTTTAGGCCGATTAGTCTTTGCAATACGGTCTACAAAGTAGTTACGAAGATTATAGTTAAAAGACTAAGACTGCTACTTCCTAAGCTTATATCTCCCCTCCAAACAGCCTTTGTTCTGGGAAGAATGGGATTGGATAACATGATCATAACCCAGGAGATTATTCACTCCATGAGTCTCAAGAAGGGGAGGGTTGGCTATATGGCCATAAAAATTGATTTGGAAAAAGTTTATGATAGGTTGGAGTGGCACTTCTTAAGGGATGTTCTAAATCTCTACCGGCTTCCTACTTGCCTTATAGATCTCATTATGAGCTGTGTCTCTAGCTCATCTATTTCAGTTCTCTTCAATGGTGGTAAATTGGACCCCTTCCTGCCTTCGAGGGGTATTAGGCAAGGCAACCTTTTATCCCCCTACTTGTTCATTATGTGTATGGAGGTTTTGGAGTTCCTTATAAATGGAAAGTGTGAGGAAAAGTTGTGGGACCCTGTGAAAGCCTCAAGGAACGGACAAGCTTTCTCGCATCTGTTCTTTGCTGATGATCTTGTGCTTTTTGCCAAGGCTGATTTGAAAAATTGTACGGATATTAGAGAAACCTTTGTAAGGTTGAATTTAATCAACCATCTTGTTGGCTTTATTCCGTGCCAAATTTGCTTGTAATTTAGCAACTAGTAACCTTGTATTTAGGTGGGAATCATGTAAGGGTAGTGTGTGAGAGAGTGTGAAGAAATGCTCAAGATTGTGCAAAGAAGCAGGGTCTCGCAACTGGATCTCGCAGGTTGCTCGCGGCTTGCAAGCCACCAGAAGTTGCACACATGCCCAGCATGCCAGAAGTTGAAGCGTCATGCCAACTGGAGCACTACAGGACAAAAGGTACAGACTGGCCGTTCAGTTACCTCGTAGCTAGAACTCGCGGCTCAGTTAAGTCATGAGGTTAAGCCGCCAGCCAGCTCTGTTTTGAAAATCCTGACTCTTCGCATTCCATTCTCATTCTAGTATAAATACCCCTTATACCCACGAAATGTAGAGAGCTTCCAGAGAGAATATTGAGAGAGAAACTCTAGAGAAAAACAAGATTGACTCATCCACAATCTTTACATAGAGACTCTTCAAATTCCTCTACTCTCACTCTCTCCATTGTTACATCCTTGAGAGGTGCATTACCAAAACCTTTTCTCACCATACTCATATCTGTGAGAAGGCTGTTTGGTGCATGGGAAGCAGTTAGGAAGAGACCAACTGATATTGGTTGATGCTATGGGCTATAGCGGGATCCGGTAAGCTAGAGAAGACAAAGGTTCGGCGTAACCTCGTTGGAGTAAGAAGCTTGGAGGGCTTAGGTGCACTGGATAGATTAGGCTTGGAGGGTCTTCTGCTGTTCGTATATCCCAACTACATTCTCTAGAGGATCATTGACGGATGCAATCGGTTGGATTGCGGGATCCGGAAAGCTAGACAAAACACGGTTCTGAGAAGCCTTGTTGGAGTAGGAGCTTGGAGGGCTTAGGTACATTGGGTAGATTAGGCTTGGAGGGTCTTTTGCTATTCGTGTATCCCAACTTATTGTCTAGTGGATCGATTTACCGCTTGGAGGGCGGCGGAGAGGTTTTTCACCGAGTTCTTCAGTTTCCTCTTCGATAACACATCGCCGTGTTATCTTGTGTTTGCATCTCTCTTCCCTAAATCTTTGCCATTTAATTTCTGCTGTGGATATGATTTTATTTGGTTAAGATTGTTTATCAATTCTGTTATAAGCTTATGTTTATTTTCTGCACATTAATTGTTTGATATTAAGCTTGAATTGGTAATTTGTAAATTGGGGGTCTAAACGTTCATAGTGTTTTATACACTATTTGAACTTTCAACCTTAGACTCCTTCTGTGATCTCTCGGGCTTGAAGGTCAGCCTAAGGAAATCTAAAGTGTTTTTCTCCCCCAATGTTGATCTAGATCAGCATAGTGAGCTTAGTGAAGTGCTTGGATTCAGCTCCACCCCTAACTTAGGGATATATTTGGGGTTTCCCCTCAAACACTCGGGTGCAACCTCCCAAGATTTCAACTTTGTCATTGAACGGGTTCAAAACAAACTCTAAGGTTGGAAATCTAAGCTTCTTTCTATGGTCGGGCGGGTTGTTTTATCTCAAGCAGTCATTTCTGCCACCCCAGCCTATGTTATGCAAGGATGCATTCTTCCTCAAAGAGTTCTTAGTAGCATTGACAAAATTAATCGGAATTTTGTATGGGGGTCTACTAATGAGGTTAAGAAGATGCATATGGTGAGTTGGAAAAAAATCACAAAGCCAAAAGCAAGGGGTGGCCTTGGAGTCCATGAAGCTAAAGGAAGGAATGTGTCCCTAGCTGCCAAGCTCTGCTGGAGGATGGATCAATCCACCAATGCAAAATGGGCAGAAGTTTTGCGAAAAAAATACCAAGTCAGACTTGATCGGAAGAGCAAGGCACATTCTAGAGTGTGGACAGCTGTGTTAAAGGGCAAAGAAGTATGTAACAAAGGTTCCAAGTGGACTATTGGCAGTAATAGCTCCTTAAGCTTCTGGTTTGACAAGTGGATGGGTGCTGGAACGGTGAGAGAGCTCGTGGAAGGTCCTTTGAACCGAGGGGAGGAGTTATTAACTATCAAGGATATGACTGTGGATGGGGGCTGGAATTTGGGCACCCTTTCCTTTAACTTCCCTTCCTCCTTACTAAGGAACATTTTATCTACTCCCTTACGTAGATTCGCAGCGAGGGAGGATCAGAGAAGTTGGATTTCTAGCCCAAGTGGAGGATTTAATCCCAAAAATGCTTATTTGATTGCGGTTGGAGAAGATTTTTTGGAGCCTGATTTTAATGGAAAATGGCTTTGGAAGCTCAAAACCCTCCCAAAAATCCATATTTTCTTGTGGAATGCCTCCACCACAGCTTGCCCGTGAAGAGTATCCTCACCCAGAGAGGTATTGAGGGTCTGGGTGGGTGTGCTTTCTGCCCCACTGCTGAGGAGACCACAATTCATGTCCTAAGGGACTGTCCGATTGCTACAAGGTTTTGGAGGATGTCCGGGTGCCCTCTCCCACTTGAGCCTTCGTTTTGTGAGGACTTGGACACTTGGCTACGTTTGAACGCCAAAACCAATCTCATGACAGTAGGTAAAGATTACCCTTGGAGCTCCTTCTTCATGTTTGGAATTTGGCAACTGTGGCTTCAACGAAATAACAAAGCTTTCAAACAGCAAGAAGCAAATCCAAACCTCCTTAAGTTTGTTGAGATGCAGGCCAGAGAATTTTTGTATTGTGTAGTTAATCCAGGCAAAGAGAGGGGTACATTTGAGAAGGAGGTCCATTGGAGTAAACCACCAATTGGATGGCACAAATTGAACACTGATGGTTCATTGGTGGGAGCTAATGGCCTTGCTGGTTGTGGTGGAGTAATTAGAGATAGTAATGGCTGTTGGATTGAGGGCTTTGCAATGTCCATAAATGTTAAGGACATATTTTATGTAATTGGCTAATCTTTTGACAAAACGCACTTTACTTGTAATTGGGTAGATCTAGGATGTGTTTAATACTTCAAGAAACATGTTGTTCAAGTCTAGTATTAAAGCCATGAAAATTGGACCAAGAAACAAGTGAAGAAAATGTGTTCATTAAAGCTGGACAGATAGCTCGACACCTACGGACAAATATCTCGACAGCTGCTCGACACCTCTCGACAACTAGGCTATCTATCGAGATCTTCAGTTGATTGTTATCACAATCTCGACAGCTTTCGACAGCTAGGTGGATCGATCGAGAAAGCTCCTGTCTCCTCGATAGCTTCTCGACACCTGGTGGATCGATCGAGCTTCTGTTCATGTATCTGAAGTTTAAAGCTCGACACCTCCTCGACACCTCCCGATCGATTGAGGTTACGGGAATTCAGATTTTCAAATATGATTTTCGGCCCATGATGACATGTATGTGTAGGGTTTCTTTTCTCACAACCCTAGACTTATATAAGGCTTATTTTAGAGGCCGTCACATAAGAGAATACAAGGAGAACATATGTAAAAGGTGACCGAAGCCTTATTCTCTCTGAAAGAAGTTACTGCATTTTTGCGCCTTAAGGTTTTGTAACCAAGTGCTTCTTAATCTTCATTGTTGATGAATTGAAGAACTTTGCAGCCAACATCTTCTTCTAGTTGGTGATTGAAGTCGCGTACTAGGATCCGCGCAATTGGTTAGTCACGTACTGGGATTCGTGCATCAAAGGGTGGCGTTCATATATTGAAGAGTTCAGAGGTTTTGAAGCGGTGGAAGGTTTCTGCTGTAAGTTCATCTACGGGGATTGTAGAGTCTAGAGACAAAGGTTTTGTACTAGATCTGAAACTTCTCTTTACTATAATGGATTGCTTTTCGGGAAGGTTTCCCCCCGAGTTTTTTACTGTGAAACTAGTTTGTTTCATTAGTTTTCCTGGGTCATCATATCTTGTCTTATTTACTTTTTCGCTATATATTATCTTGTTTGTTTTAACAAGATTTCTTCATAATAAACCTAATTAACAACTTGGGTTTAAAACTTTTTAATTCTATCAACCGGGGTCTAAATTTCCCAACAATAAACACTACCTCAAGTATCGCGGCTGAACTTTGGGCTTTAAGAGAAGGCCTCCACCTTTGTGTTGATGCGCATATCCAAGCTATAGAAATTGAACTTGATGCATCCGCAGCAATTTCCTTACTTGCTAGCAATATCAGTTCTAATGGAGACCTCTCTGGTCTTATTGATGATTGCAGGGAACTGTTGCTGTAGCTGCCTCAAGCGAAGCTGTCTCATGTGTTTAGAGAAGCTAATTTCTGCGCTGATACTCTTGCGCGTATGGGATCTGCTGTTTCAGATTTTAATTCCCGTTTTGTTTCCCCCCCTCCCTGTGTTATCCCCCTTTTGCTGGCTGATTCAATGGGAATGTATCGGCTTAGACTATGTACTGCTACTCCTGATGTATTTGGTTCTTAGCTTTTAATAAAATTCGTTGTTTACCCAAAAAAAAAAAAAAAAAAAAGTAAGAAAAAAGCACAAGCTGAAGCTAAAATCTTCTTGCCAGTTAAAATTGTGAAATGGTGTACACACTCAGTTAAAATTGTAATAATCATTACTCAAACATTGGTTTAAAGATTAATGACATGGGCATTCTAATTTACAAACATATATATATATATATATATATTTATATCATTGAGAACCCATAACAAAAACACACACAAACAAACATATATTAAGAAAGAAAAAATGAGTTTGAGAAAGTAACCTGAATGAGTTCCATGAGAAAATGTACATCCTTGGCATAAAGCTCAGCAGAGAGGTTCTTGACGGCTTGATGAAGATCCTCAGTTAATGGGTTCTGTTCCCCTCCAATGGAGAACTTTTTTCTACGTATCTCTTCAATGTGTGCTCTCGCTGCAGCCTCCATATCTGCACACACACGAAACTGAAAAACCACAGATTTCTGCTTTTGCTTACAGAGAGAGAGAGAGAGAAAGAGAGAGAGAGAGAGAGAGAGAGAGCAGAGTTAGAGAGTGTGTGAAATGTACACACACATATATAGAACTCTACGTGACGAAGCTTACTTCTCAACGAAGTTAAACAAAGCTAAGAGAGACCGAAAGTGATGAAAGAAAAGTAAAGGGTCAAATTCGTTTATACCTCCTCATCTTTTTTGTTTTTTCATTTTCATATTTCCAAAGGTGACTGACTAGAGAGCGAGGAATCATAGTGGACTGAGACTTTTGGATTTTTCGTTCTTTTCTTTTGCAAAGAGAGACTTTTTGGACTTTGATTTGATTGGTCTCCTTTTCACTTTTCCTTAAAATATTGCCATTTATGTTCTTTTCGGTTTCTTAACGTACGATGCAATTACTATTAAAAAAAAAAACGTACGACGCAATTATTGACGTGACTCCTGTGACGTTGTGCCACATAAATGGCCACAAGATTGTGCCACAACTCGCCATCTCGCCAAGTCACATTGCGAGTTGTGATTAGCAAAAATGTATCTCTACATAGTCCACTAATACACTTTTGCCAATCATAACTTGTTATGTGGCGAGCTGTGGCACAATATTGTGACCATTTATATGGTCCTAACATAATTCATTTCTTTTATGCTACGTTTGTTTAGATGAAATATCTCACATATAGGACTTTTGGTAAGTGTGTTTAAACAACATTTTTTAGTTTTTTTGAAAATACGTGTGGGTGAAAAAGTGTGTAGAAATATATGTAATATTGTTTAAAAACTGAAAATATGTATTTAAACACATGTATCAAACACCCAATTTTTCACTTTTGTTCGGTATTTGTTAATTTCAAGAAAAATAAGTTTAAAGAAAGTTAATATAAAAATATGGTACTTGAAAACAACTTTATTTCATGACAAGCTAAATAAAGGAAGTTGCAAAATCTTTTTTAACACATTTAAGATGCTTATCAAATATAAGAAAATAAGATAGTTTTATAGAAAATATCATTTGAAAAATGCCACATTTTTTTAGAAAACTTTAATGTTAAAATAATCATTTCTAGAAAACTTTAACGTTGAAACAAATTGCGCTTAGTTTTTTTGTGATCAATTTGATTTTATCCTCTAATTTCTTAGTTCAGATTTGGACTCTAGTTTTTAAACAAAAATTTTATTATGTGATAAGCCCATTAAGTATCTATTTTCATATGGATTTGGATTTTAGTAAAGTTTCCTATCGTTGAATAAGAAATTTGAGATTTGATTTTCGCTTATACAAAAAAAGAACAAAGTTTAGTTACAAAATAATTTGTAGTATAAGGCTACAACCATACTCAATATCATTAACATTACTACATATTTCAAAAATCTAACCATTAGATTGTATGTTCTTTATGTTCTGAATACACTTGTCAAATTTTGTACCAATCAGATATTAGTTACTATATAATTTATAAGATTATATTTTATGCATAATTTTATACTACAAAAATTTGCAATTTAAATAATTTATTAATAATATAGCTATTAATCTTTAATTTTTTAGAAATTTACAAGCATGGAGGATATAAGAAGAAAATGTAATTTAATGATGGATTTGTCAAAATTCACCTACAATAAAAAGATATTGAGTAAGGTTGTAGTCTAAGGTTATAACTAATTTTGTAGCTAAGCTTTGTAAAAAAAAAAACTAATTAGTGTCTTGGCCTAAAAATAAAAAGTAATCATCAAAAGTGGACTCTATAAGTTGAAACTATTTCTTAAAAAAATTCAAAATTAATTTTCTAATTGGGTTTACTATTTGAGTCACATTAGTTTTTGTTTTTATTTTTATTTTTATATTCTCTTATTTTGATTGCACTTGTTAGTGTAATTTTCAATATTTTTATTTTGATCATGCTTATTTTTTAGTTTGATTTTAGTTGTTCTGATTAATATTTTAAAGTATTGGTTTAAAGTTTTTATTTAATATCTATATAAAAACATAGAAAAGAGTTTTCAAATACATAACCAAACACCGAAAAACAAACAATTTTCCTTGAAAATATTTGGCTAAATTACAAATTGCACTCTCTAACTTTGCCTAAAATTCAATTCAATCATCTAACTTCACTTTCATTCAATTCAATACCTTAACTTTCAATTTTATTCAATTTAGTCCTCCAATTAATCTTTGTCCGAATTGTGCCATTAACTTTCAACTTTGTTAGTTTCTAAAACAAAAATTTAAAAAAAACTTTGTTTAATACAAAATTACATTGTTTTGGTGAATCCTTAATAGCTAAATTCTAACAAAGACTAACGAAAAGCCTGAATTAAACAAAGTGAAAAGTTAGAGGACCGAATTGAATTTTAGACAGTTAGAATGTGCAATTTGTAATTTAGCCAAAATATTTTTAGATAAAAACATTTTGTGCCGAAATGAATAGAGCCTAACTTAAGAACACAATTTTTTTGGGGGGGAGGGGGGCAGTTGTTTAAATCTAGATACTATCTTTCACCCAATTTTACAAGAGGATTGAACTAGAGGTTATTGGTGACTAAGAATATACATTGGCTTATCTCTATCAAAATTGATTGTCAAATATTAACATTCCTTCATGTTATAGATATATTAGACATATTAGCCCAAGGTAATAGGCCCAAGTCCACTCCTACTTGTACTAGTAGTCTAGGGTTTAGTCGCCTATATATATACATGTTAGGGTTCATTGTAACACAGGTTATTGTACTACACTCTCATACAATAAAGATGTAGCCCTTAAGGGATTCCTTCATGGATGTAGGCCGACAAGACTGAACCACATAACCCTCGTGTTCTTGA
Source organism: Notholithocarpus densiflorus (assembly GCA_030021035.2). Classification (NCBI taxonomy): domain Eukaryota; kingdom Viridiplantae; phylum Streptophyta; class Magnoliopsida; order Fagales; family Fagaceae; genus Notholithocarpus; species Notholithocarpus densiflorus. The sequence goes on along the minus strand of JARYZH020000289.1, from coordinate 4,279 downwards.
TGTTCCTATTTTATGCTTCCCCTTCCGCATCCACTCTAGCATATACAACATGAGATAACACATCGTGTTGCTAATAATGTATTCTAACACCTCATACCTTGACTAGTTTGTTAATGTTTTCTATAAGCTGTACCTTGACCCTGCAAAATTTCATCATGCAAGAAGATTTATTTATAGATTTTATGCTTTGAACTCTCTTTCCAAGGCAACAATTTTTCATTCCCCGTTCAAGCAACTATTGTAACCCATGTTACATATAACTTTTAAGTGAGCATTACTGACTTTCAAAACTCTTAAGGTAGCATTTATCACTTTAGAGAATAATATGCAAAAGTTGCCCCTTTTGTGGATCAAGGAATTTTGATGTTTGACTTAAACAAATAAGTCAACAATGTCATGCTTGTTCTGAATTCTTTCCAAGTCAACCCAATTAATATTATTAAGGGTCATGCTCACGAGTGCCCTTAGGGCAATAATTAACAATTCATTTTAGAAAAGTTTTGACACCACTTTTATGGGAAATGAAAAAAGCTGTCAAAACATTAATTTCTTTTTTTTTCTTTTCCCATAAAATTTTCTTTAAATGGATTGTTAACTAATGCCCTAAGGGCATCCATTAGCATTTCCTTATTATTAATAGTCTTCTTGACAAAATAGCATTTTGAGTAAACCATGTAAAGTTGTGATTTCCAACTAGCTTGTGTTGGCTTTAATTTCGTGCCAAATTTGATTTTAATTTCTTCAATCATTTCCCTGTATGTATGTGGGTTTATTTGTAAGATATGAGTGTGAGAGATCGGTGAAGAATCAAGCTTCAATGATGAATTAGTATAGTTTGCGACTAGCTCGCGAGAAGAGTAACCTGCGAAAAGGTCACGTGTAAAGCACATCACTAGAAGCTGAAGAGTCATGCTAGGCTGTTGAGTTCGAGATTGTTTTGCGAGAAGGGCCATCCCGTGAAGTACACGCAAAACTCTCTGTTTGGCAAAAAGATAAAGTGTTTTACCAAATTCTTTACCCATACTATAAATACCCTCATTACCCACGAATTGTAAGGAGTACTTTTCAAAGAGAAAACCCTAGCAAATACACTTGAGAGTTAAAGATTGTTATACCCACAATCATCTACACATTTCCTTGTGGTTTTCCTTAATTCCTACCTCTCCATCTCTACATCCTTGAGAGGTTTATAGCCCAAATACTTACCACACCAGATTTGAGTGTTAAGTGAGGTTTTGTTGCTGTTGGGAAGTATTGGAAGGAGCCATTTAGTGGCGGATGCAATCAGGCTAAATTGCAGGATTCAGAAAGCCAGAGAAGACAAGACTCCTAGAAGTCTATTGGTAGCAGGAGCTTGGAGGGCTCAAGTACATGGGGTAGACTAGGCTTGGAGGGTCTTTTGTTATTCGTGTACTCCAACTTTATTCTCTAGTAGATTGATTTCGACTTGGAGAGTCGCGGAGATATTTTTCGTCGAGTTCTTCGGTTTCCTCTTCGATAACACGTCTTGGTGTTATCTTGTGTTTGTATCTCTCTTCCCTATTCTTTAAGCTTTCATTTTATTGTTGATTGTGGATGAATATGGCTTAGAGTAGTGTTATCGGTTCATTGCGCATATTTACTCTTGTTTCGCACTTTGTTAAGTTTGAGTAAAAGCAATCTAGCCGTATTTTTTAATTTGGGGTTAAACAAGCTCGTGTGTTTTCACACAAATCTGAGCTTTCAAACCATATATAAGAACATTTGGTGTTACTAGTTCTCATAACAATACCTACAGTAGAGTGGCTAGTATAAGCTATAATTCTAAGAAACTAGGTAAAGTACCTCTCTCCAATATAACCACATTTCTTGGTGGACCGACCAACACTACAAATAGAGTCAATGTTTTTCGATGAGAAACATTTCTCATTGTTAATCAACAATGTTGCTGGAGCCCCTGTGTTTGTAATGTCCTCAAAAGTTATGAAAAACTCGAGAGATGGATCCACTGCCTCCAAGTAATCATTACCTTCAGCATTTTGACCAAAAGAAAAATTCAACATTATACATAAGTCAATAAAAGTCAACCCTATTCTTTTGCTCCATAAATACATCTAATACTAGTCCCTTATTTAGGAGGAGGGAATAGAATGAAATAGAAAGGAATGAAGAGAATAATTTTAGAATATTCTTCTCTTCCCTTATTTGAGAGTTTTAATGGAGGGAATAGAAAGTCCATTCCCTTATTTGAGAGTTTAAGTAGGAAGGAATGGAATGGGTAGGAGGGAACACTCATTCCTCTCTATTCCCTTAAAACCTCAAATTTTCATTCCCCCTGAAATTGGGAGGAATTGGAGGGAATGAAATTAGATTTAATGAATTTTGTTACTAAAACTCTCAAAATACTCCTATATATTCAACCATTTATTTTAAAATAGGGATCTAATAGTAATATTATTATAAAATGATTCCATTCCTTCCCCTCTATGTTACTCTCAAACAAGATTAGTTACATTCCATTCATTTGCATTTCTTTATGTAAAATTGTGATTTCCAACTAGTCTTTGTTGGCTTTAATTCCATACCAAATTTGGTTGTAATTCAGTTAATTATTTTCCTGTATTTATGTGGGTTTAATTGTAAAAGGATGAGTGTGAGAGATTGGTGAAGAATCAAGCATGCAATGAAGATCAGTGCAGTTTCGCGATTAGCTCGCGAGAAGCTCGCGAGTAAAGGTACCCACAAAAAGGTCACGTGTGAAGCACATGATTAGAAGCTGAAGAGTTATGTCAGCCTGTCATTTCGCGAGTATTTCGCAAGATACTAGTGAAACTCTCTTTTTGGCAAAAATAAAGAGTGCTTTTCTAAATTCTTTACACACACACTATATATACCCTCATTATCCACGAAATTATAAGGAGTCTTTTTTAGATAGAAAACCCTAGAAAACACTTGAGAGTTAGAGATTGTCATACCCACAATCATCTACACAAATTCTCTTGGTTTTCCTCTACTTCTACCTCTCCATCTTCATATCTTTGAGAGGTTCTTAGCCCAAATACTTACCTCACCCATTCCAAGTTTTGAGAGAAGTTTTGTGCCTATGGGAAGCATTGGTAGAAGCCATTGAGTGATGGATGCAATTTTGCGAAATTGCAGGATCCAAATAACCAGTGAAGATAAGACTTCGAGAAGTCCGTTGGTAGCAAGAGCTTGGAGGACTCAAGTACATTGGGTAGATTAGGCTTGGAGGGTCTTTTTGATATTTGTGTACTCCAACTTATTCACTAGTGGATCAATTTCGGCTTGGAAGGCCGCAGAAAGGTCTTACACTGAGTACTTCGGTTTCCTCTTCGATAACACGTCTCGATGTTATATTGTGTTCGCATCTCTTTTTCCTACTCTTTAAGCTTTACATTTATTGCTCATTGTACTTGCTTATGGCTTAGAGTAGTGTTACCAGTTTATTGTGCATGCTTTACTCTTGTTAGCACTTAGACAAGTTAGAGTAAAAACAATTAAGCCGTAATTTAAGATTAGGGGTCTAAACAAGCATTAGTGTTTTCACACTAATTGAGCTTTCACTTTATTTTAAAACATCTAAATAAAGTTACTAATTTCCATTCCATATTCATTTCTTTTTACATTCATTTCCCATATTTAAATACATTTCATTTCATTCCTTTATGATCGTTTGGGTGGGTTCATTTGGTTGGGGATAGAAAAGTGGAAGGATAGAAAATGGGGAGAGGATGGAATAAAAAAGGAGGATAGAAGAGATTTTAGTTTCCTTTATTTTTGTTTGGTTGGGGTGAATGAGAGGAGGGAAATTGGAGAATAAAAAATATAGTTTGTCTAAATTTACTCTTATGTCCTTATTACATTATATATAAGAAATGTTTTTCTTTGTAATAAAATATTACTTATTTATCAATTTTAATATAATAAATTTTTATAAAAATTAAAAAATTATATCTATTATATTAGTTTTTTTTCTCTTTATTATTATAATATTTATTACATTTTTTTATTAAAAAATGGAAAAAAAGAGCATAGAGATGAATACTGAACAAGCAAATAAAAGAGAGAGAAAAAAACAAAGAAATAAAAAAGACTACAACATAACAGAAAAAGACACAATAAAAAATAAAGAGAGAGATGACGTTGTCCAACATTAGAAAAGAGGGGCAAGACTTTTTTCGGAAAAGAAGTTACAAGAGCTAACTAAACTAAAAACAACTGAATAGGGGGCCTAAACTAAATGACGAGCCTAGAAATATCAGTCTTTGTCATTGACTGG